>VZSG01000089.1:1895474-1927690 GCA_013398315.1 Nothoprocta pentlandii | reverse complement strand
TATTTTATTTTTTGAGAACTTTTCAGTACGTAGAATTGTTTATTTTCGTCGTTTCTGCAATGATCTGCCCACTTAGAGAAACCTTTTTTATTATTATTATTATATATATATATTTTTTTTTTTTAAAAGCCCCCTCTTCAAACAGTAGCCTAGCCTCTGTGCTGATCTTCCCTCATGGCTGAGCTGTGAAAACATCCAGGTGTAACTGAGGGGGGTAAGCAGTAGTTCACTCAGTGTTCCTCTGTGTGCTTGAGAAAGATTAAAGTAAGAATTGAGTATCTAACAACTAGGCAGACTTATAATTACAAGGGTTTAAATTTGACTGTGCTCGTGGCCTTTTTGAGCGTCTCTGGTAGCTACTTCGTGCCCACATGTGCTTTGTGTTCTTGTGGTGTTGCCAGTTTTAAGGCACCTGTTATAACACCTGCATGTATGATACAGTGGTATACTTGCACTGTCTTTTGAAGGTGTGATTCTGGTTAGGAAGAAAGTGTTCTTGTGTGTATGTTCAGAAAGGATGTAATGGCCTTTATGGAAAGAATGTGATTTAACCAGAATCCATGGGGAGGGCTAGTTTATTGATGAGGAAGCTGTGATAACCCGTTAAATCTGACAAACTAGTGTCTCACAAATAATAAAACAATTTCCTTTCTTCTGGTTTCTTGCTTTGTGACATTTCACTTTCTGGCTTGAGAAACAATCCTGACTGTTGGATTCAGCAGGGGACTGACTTATGTTTTTAAGTTGATTATGTTTTTAAGTTTTTAAGTTGGTTATGTTATTACTTTATGTTCCCCTTTCTAGTGTATGTTCTTATCTTGGAATAAAAGCTATTTAGGATAGGATATAATTTATTTGTAGCTGTATTATGCGAAATGCAACTAATAAAGGAACCCGGTGTATATGGTTACAATCCGCTGAGGGGAAAGAACTTTGTTTACAGGTTAATAGTAGTTGAGGCCAGTCTTTATTGAGAACTGGTATTTAGTGTTCCTATTGAGCTGATCAGCCCTTATCTGAGAGAAAGTGTAAACAAAGTGGCAAGAAAGTGAGTAGTCAGGAGAATGGAAGTAGTGTACTTACAGACTTTTTTTTTTCTCTACTACTTTGAAACTCTTCAGTAAAAACTTTTGTAACATAACATCAGTTGAAATAACTTGCAAAGTGAAAACCTAACTACTTTGAGTCAGCAAAGTATTCTTAAGAGATTTGAAACTTCCAAGTTAGTCTTAACTTGCAGAGTCTGAAAGATGATCAGTTGATGGCTGGAGCAATAGTAGTGGAACGAGAGTGGTGAATATGGTGTAACCTTTTTTTTCTCCGGCCTTCTCTGTCGTCATGCTTCTGGAGCAATGTGAGGAAATGGTATTTTAAAGTACTAGTTCCAAAACTTAGTAGTCCTTAGAAGAAGAAGAAGGGGGTGTGGGGGAGCGAGGAGGAAGCTCATCATTCTACTTCGTGAAAACTTTACTTTTCAAACTGTTTTTAAAATTTTAAAATACAGATAAAAGACTCCACTTTCTCTTATAACTTTTTTAGTATTGTGTTAAAAGAATGAACTAAAGAGAAGTCAGGATGTGCTATATTGTTTCTGTGGACCCTTTGACTAGAAGTGTGTTTTGATGTCCTATCGTATTGATACTAAATTTGATATTTGCGTTTGTGTATTTACATCTGTGCTGTAGCATCACTTGAGTATCGCTGTTAGAAGGCTTCCTCATCCACTTACTTCATAGAAATGGCAAACCAAGCCAGAGGTAATTCCTCCAAGTCAGATTGCCCCATGTGAGGCTTGTAGGCAACAGATTGTTCATATCCACAACACCGAGATAGAAATATTACTCAGTTGTCTTCTGTGTGTGTATATGTATGCATAGTACATATGTTTGAGGATCAGTGAAGGTAGGGGACCTCTGTTCTAGGGGGCTGACTTCTCTTGGTATATTGAGGGGAGAGTGTGTGTGTGTTTTGTCAGAAGCTGTTTGCAGACTCATAACTTTATAAATTTAAGAATTAAGGTTTTTTTCAACCTATTATGTTAATTAGTGACCTGCAAAATATGAATCAAAGTCAAATGTTCAATTTAAAATGAGTGTGAGAGAGTAGTGATAAAATTTCATTGAAATTGCTGAAAATATTTGATTGTTGCTTGAAATCTAAAAATTTGAAGACTCAAGCTGTATTTAGAATTTTTGTAAATATATTCCATTTATTTAAAAAAAGTTGTTTAGATTGTAATCTTTGTGTGTATTAGATTGAGTACTAACATTCCTAAAATGCCTAGGGTCCAGCTTATGGATGTGTTTTAATCTTGAGGACTCAGCTTTCACATGATCCTGAGCAGAGTTTAAAAACTAGATGCTCTTTGAAGTCGTCTGAATGGCTTGATTCTATAGGTGTCCTTGCAGCATGCATGGTATGTGCCAAGTTCTGTTTACAGCAGTGCTCACTGGTAGGTTTTGTCCTAAGCAGCATCTTTGTTACTTTGCTAACAGCAACAAAATACCCTAATTCTAAATTCTCTTTATGAGCAGGTCTCTAAAAGCTCAGGGTTGCTCTCCACCAGCCAGGTTGTGCAATGTTTTAAACTTCAAGATATTTTAGAGATGAATAACAGATATTTTCACCGCTATTTGTGGTACGTTTTGATTACAATGTTACTTGTTAAATCTGTTCCTTTGCATTGATTTGGTGGTGTGGAGCTATAAAAGTCTGGTCTAGTTTCATATTCTCTTCCGTTTTCTTCTCTGGTCTGTCTTTGTTCTTCTGACATCACCAGTTTGCCTGAACTTTACCTGTAAGGTGAAATAAAGCCTCTATCTTTCATGAAATGGATACAGGGGACAGAAGTAGTAAATGAAGGGGCATAAGGGAAGTCTTCAGTGTGCCTTACAAGTAAGGACCGGCACAGCAACTTAAGGCCTTTCAAGGGAAGGTGCAGGTAACTCCAGTCATCTGAGTTGATACCTTTTTTTGTTAGGGCTGTGCATCTTGTTGAAATATTTTTAGAAATGAGAGTTTAAATAACATCTTGGCTACTTTTTAAAAAGTAAATGCATCATTATTTATTGATTGAGGTTTCTTTTATCTGTTGGTTGAGGTTTCTTTTGTGGAATGTCTTATATAGGTGTTTCTTTCAGTTCAAGAAAGCTTCCATTCTGCAGGAAGTATGCTTTGTATTGCTTTCTGGTGAAAACTCAAATTTAATCAAAATTAAAACTATTTTTCATATGCTTGTGGAATCATGCCATCTCCTTTACTTCTGATGTATTTTTATGGCCTTTTTCCTTTAAATTAGAATAAACAGGTATGTCCAGTTCTTTGTTTTGGTGGATCTAGGCTTTGGCCTTCTCTGTAAGGGGAGTCTGTGTTTTGGCTCTGCTTTTGTAGAGGATTGCTTTAAGACTGTGAACTGTTTTTGCAAATGCTTTATCTTCTGCTTTAGCTTACTGTTCTTGAACAAGTTATCCCTCATGTTCGCTTGCCAGGAAAAACACTTCACACCAAAAAAAAGATTTATATCTACTGCATTTGATATCACCTCCACACTTGCACTACTGCTGTGCTAATTGCTTCATATCCTTATTTCCACAATATACACAGGTATTTGCACTTTCACTGTGGCTGTACTGCAGCAGATTATGGTAGCTTTTTTTTTCTCCCTCAAATGTGGCTGCAATTACAAGAAATGTCTTGTAGTGCTAATAACAGAACTAGTTATTTCACTTTAAATCTATGCTGTTCTTGCCTGTCTTTCAGTGATTGCTTTGATGGCTCAGTGCTTTATTACCTTTCAAGCTAGTAGCTATAGCTAGTAACTATGTAAGAATGATCTGAAAATTATGTTTATTTTGAGCTCTTTTTTTCCCTGGCACTTCAGCTTCTTAAAGCAGCAGGCAAGCTTACTATGACTGTAGGATGGTCATCCAATAGGATGGGTACTAATATTGGTTTAAGGTAATCCTGTGCTGCTGCAATGCAGCAATATGAATCTCTTGATGAGTCCTGTGTGAAACATGTTGTGGAAGTAATCTGATTGTTACCACAAGCATAACATTGTTGGGAAGAGGAATAGGAATTAAATCTGGATTCACAGGTTAACAAGCACTTCTTGATGTCATGGGGAAGATGGCATTGTGTGTGTGGAGGATAGCTTAACATGGCATTTGAGGTATTAGCGTTATTGCTGAGCATGTGTAATGAAACCACAGTTTGAAGAATGTGTTTTGTCACACCATCAAGTCAAGTACAACTGTTATCAAAATGGAGAAATTATAATTTTGGCAGTCTGTGTATCTTCTGTTCATGTGCATTATCAGTACTCATCAAATTCTAGGCTGCTTTAACTTAGGAACTGCTCAGTTGGCTCTTGTTGAGGAGTTAGTGACTTGCAAAATAATCTGATGGATACTAGTGCAAGGAAAGGGATGAGATGCATGGGCAGGAGCATAATGAATGATAGCAGGAATATAAGCCTTTAAGCTAAACTGCTTTAGCTGCCTATGGCACTCGTATCAGCCAACAGTGAATAGCCACCTGAAATGTACAATTCCTATTTCCCCCAAACTGGATTAGTAAACAAAATAGAAAAAATGGTCAGGCTGTGTGTGTGTGTGTGTTCGCTGTGCTGGAAGTGCTGCAGCTGAGCATAGTGACTGTCTTAAGGTCAAAAGAGGAAATTCATAGGGCTTGTTTGTTTTGATATTATCTTCACTTCAAATATGTAGTGTTAAAAAAAACTTCTGTAGTGCTCTTTTTGCCTTACCACCTCTTTTCTCAGTAGCAATGGTGTACTGCTCTCAAAATGTTTTTTAAAAGGTTAACTTATGTTTACATCTGTATTTGAATTTTGAAAAGATTTTTTTTCTTTACTGAGAAAATAGTGCAGGAAAAAATGGAGACTTGTTTTAAAAAGGAAAACAAAGTTCTGTATGTGTAACAGTTCTATGTTCACTGATATATTCTGATATATTGAGAAGCTGCAATTGTAGGGATATATAGACCATAATTCTACAAAGGGAAAAATTGCTACGTGGACAACTTCATGGTCTACATAGAATGCAAGGAAAGTTTTGTGAGTTCTTTGTACTTGAAACAAAAATTTATTGTACAGTAACAGATACTTTTCGATATTGTGGGTAAAACTGATTATCCTTTTAGTGCTCCATAACTCTGAGTATGTGTATGTGGTGGAAGCTGTTCAAATCTTAATGTTTCATGAAGCATTGTAGGTTCTGTCAATGTTAGATGTGGATTGAACTTTCTTATTGTACCTTCTTATGCAATAGCTGTTTACTTTTTATGTGACTGAAGTGATCTGAAAAACAATCTTTCTTCATTGAAGGCACTTAAGGGAGCTCCTTAAGTTGGAGCTTCTGTCAGCCAAAGGAAGCGGAGTTGATGTTTGTTACAACTTGCTCTCCCTTATTGCTTTGAGTTGGCACCGAGTAACTATACTAACCATTGAAATGAGTGGCTTTGCATGACAAACAATTCTGTTTAGTTTTTCTTTCTGAACTTGATGTACATCTGTGGTCCGTGTAGAGCAGCGTGAACATCGATTCATTAAGCTTCTCAAAACCAAGTGGATAGTTCTAAACGAATTAGTTTAAAACTAACCTGGAAACAGGAGGGGAATATAGCATGAACAAGAACAGGAAACTTATCCAAGTTTCCTAATTAGGTTTATTATCCACTAGCTTTTTCTCCTAGTGAGTGAGGTATAAGCAGCTTGGCTAAACAAGGCTGCTGATTTTAGCAATTCTACCTCTTTTAGCAGTGGTTCTTTGTAAGTTGAAAGTCATCGGAAAACTAGTTAGCTGAACAAGATCCTGGCCAACAAGATTATGTTACTGTAATCTTGTCAACAGTAATGTTTTCACTTGTTCTTCTCTTGAAGGGAAAATTGCAGTGATCTAATAGGGAACTACTTTTCTGTTTTAAGTTGTTTTGGGGGACTACTGTGGTTTCTGGGATTTTTTTGTGGCCTGGATTTTGTTAGCTGAGCCTCCTGAACTGTCTTGCTATGGTAATAAGTGGTAATAGTTGTATAAAGGAAATAAATATGTCATGTTGTTCAATTTATTGGATCAATTTGTGCCCTTGAGGGGTTTTATTCCAGGACTGGTATTACCTACAGCTGGAACATGAGAAATTAGTACTTCCTTCTCTTCCTTCCCCCCGACTCTCCTCCTTTTTTTTTATTATTCATATTATACTAGTGTTCTGAGTAGTTATGATGGTCTCTTCTTGAAGTATGACTGAAATATGAGGGCTTAAAACAAGGTTGTTCTGACCTTCAGAACTTGCTGTATTTATGTAGATTGCAGAGTTCAACTCCAAATTCAGTAACTTAAAATTCTTTATGTTAGTCGGGACCACTGTCTTTCCTGTTACTCTTGAACCTTGTTCTCTTCTTTGTGTTTGTTGAGAACTTTGATAAGAGAGGAAGCAAAACAATTGTGATCAACATCTCTGGTATCAAAATCCTGGAAAAAAAAAAAAAAAGAGGGAATTGTAAGTTTCACCACTATATATATATATTTTGGAAGGGACTGAAGGAATGCAGGAAATAAAACTATTATGTGGTCTATCTTTTTGTCATTATTAATCTGCCACTTTATCCTTCCCTCTGTTAAAGGTGTGGGAAAGCCAGGAAGAAGGAAGAAGAGACTAGAGAAGACTTGACAGTGATCCCTCATCTGACTGAGACCATAAGAGGCACAGATACGTTGCAAAGAATAGGTGGTGCAGAAAGTAGGGGACTTTTGATGTGATTCTGTAGATTCAGAAGCAGAGGTGCAATGTCCTTTATGAGAAGGTTATTAGGCAAAGGTGACTTTGTGGATCAAAGACTTATGCTTCAGGTTGTCTCTCTTGTTGCCATTTCTACTTTTGGCACAGACTACCTGTCTAATGTCTTAGAAAGCTGGATTAGTCTCTTCTTAGATGTTTTATTCTCCTGACCTCTCAACTGCTGCTATTATAATTGTTTTGAGTTCCTGACCTGCATCATCATAGGACCGCAGGGTTTTTGTTGGAGGGAGGATAGTGCAAATGACTCTAGTTGTGGAAATATGTGTGTATATATAAGGTGTTAGGAGGAAACCCACAATTTCTAGCTCCTTGAAATCATCTTGGTTAGATAAAATCCATTATATGAATAATAGTTTTCACCACCATAATTCTACCATTTTATAAACTGAGGGCATTTCTAGTTTGCTGAGCCACAAATAGGTCAGAGGGCAGTGATTAGACTAAGGCTGAATATGGTGTCGCATTTTTATAACTTCTGTTTAAAAAGCTTTGCAGATCATACTTAAGAATTCACTGAGCAATTAATAAGGACTGGGTTTTTTTGTTGGCTTTTTTTTTTTTTGTACCAATGATGTTCTAAATACTTCATAGTTAATGAGTAACTAATATTGTTGCTATATATAAGGTTGATAACAGAAAGCTACTTTAAAGTGCTCCAGTTTGTGATTTTTAGCTGTCGGATTTGCTGACAATAACAGAGAGCATGTCACGACAGGGGGCCAGCTAAATGTGAAAATTTGACTTCATCTGAGTGTAGCCATTGAACCCCCTAATCTTGAAGAAGGGATTTTCCAATGGCTACTGCTGTGTCCTAGAGGTTGATTGCGGGTCACGCCAGTGTAGCCCTCTGATGTGGGGAAGAAGGGGGCGGGGGGAACCCAGCCCCTACTGCCTTAGCATCTGTGTAAAATTTGTACTGTCTCCTATGCCAAATTTGATCTCAAAATTGAATTTTCTCTCAGCCTTTTTTCTTTTTGGCATGCTTTTGTCTCAATGGCCACTAAAATCCTGTTGACCCAGACAAATTTTACCTTCTCTCTCTTAGTCCAAGAGACTTCTGTGATGTTATCTTCCCCTGAGTGTCTAATCTCCTGTTTCTTTGTTTATGTATTCCTGCTGAATATCCCTTCCTCTGGTGCTTGAGGGAAAGAAGTATCATCCTTTATACCACCTTATTCTGGAAGTTCTTTCTCTTACAGTCTTGTCAGGTCAAGAAGTCTGCCCTCCTCACGGGCTTCCATGTAACTGGTCTGTAGCCATTTTAAAGGACTTGATTTTTGTTTCTGACTTTTCTGTTTCGGGAATGTGTCCCCAACTCACTCTGGGTATAAGTGTTAGAATTTCCAGCCTAGCTTACTTCCCAGGTTACATATAGTTGCAAAATTGTCACTTTTTCTTTTTTTATTTCCTGTGAGTTATTCCCATTTAGATATTCTCTGAAATATCTAAATTATTTGCTCTCTCAGGCAAATTCAGCATTGCATGAGTAGTAACAACTCCCATACAAATGGATGGATTTGAATTAGTTCGAAGGCAGGGGAGTTGGACTACATGACCTCTGGAGGTCCCTTCCAACCTTAAGCATCCTAGGATTCTAGGACAGTGGAAAAAGGATTGCTATAAAAATACAAGCTAGTGTAGGCTGTTAGTACCTGCTATTGTTCGCACTATGGTACAATTAGGTGTACACACTATGGTAGAATTTCAGCTGTAGGGACTACTCTGTTTTTGTGAACTGAGAAGTCTTTTCTTTACTCCCATTCAAATTTGAATGGATTCTGTAGTGTTCTTCTGAATACTATTTCAAATATACTCAGGACCATATTCAATAGGAAACATAAACTGTAGAAGATCTCTGTAGGATCAGAGCAAATATCTCTCTAATTCAGGATCCCTTGTCAACAGCCACTGGTGAAAATTTAGGTGGAGAAAAAAAAATTGATGTATTTTTGAAATATTTCCAGCCCTTTAATGCCTGTCCATCTTCTGGAAAGAATAGCTTTCTTGTTTCTGATAACTAATTTCCTGCATTATTTTTCCACAAGTAATAATTCAGCTATATCATCCTTGAACATCTTTAACTTATATTGTTCACTTTTTTTTCCTGCCTACATGAGGCTGTGAAGTTAATATAGAGCATCTTGTTAATGTTTTCTTAGAGAGACAAGAGACAAGCTGAGGAGACTGTTCTTGGGCCCTCTGAGGAGAGGCTTCTTCCTTCCAGATATTGCTTGAACTTGCTTGAGGAAGAGAAACTATAGGATGTAGTGGATAGTCACAGCAAGAGACTTAAGCTTGAAGGCAGATTAAACTGGAAAGTAAGTTAAACAAGTATGAAAAAAATAGAGACAAGTGTTAGTTGCTTGATCTGAGGGGTTGGAAATAAGTTTTTGTACGTCAAACTATACAGAACTTGCAGAATTCTGGACACCCTATTCCAGTGTTCAGTCACCCTGATAGTGAAGAAGCTTTTCTTATGTTCAGTTGAAATGTCTCTGTTTTGGTATGTTCCTGTTGCTGCTTGTCTTGTCACTGGGTACCACTGAGAATCTTCCACCATCCCCTTTATATCATCTGTTCAATTATTTAAACACTTTAAGATGTGTCATCTTCCCATTGTGTCCCTCTGTCTTCTCTGTATTTCCTCACATTGAAGGAACATTTGTAGGACTTTCTAGAGTGCCTTGTATCAGGAGTCGACCACCATAGCAGGTTTTTATCATCATGAAGTGCTTCCTAAAAATATTTATCTGTAAATATGTAAATACGTGGATTTCTTATTGAACTAATTGATACTTTCTGCAGTGTTATCAGGGGAGTAAGCTGAGTGAGAGAGAAATCCTAGGCAACACTTTCTGCAGTGATTTTGGGGGAGAAACCCTAACCTTGGTGTGCCTGGAGGAGAATTGCTGATTTGGTGTCTGGCATTTCTTACGTTATTTACTAAAATGTATGGTCTTACTTGATAAATGTGCGTTTCAGCTTTAAGAACACTTGTCTGCCGGCTTGGGGAAATGATTTTTCAAAATCATTTTGAGAAAACGGATATTAGTGAGACCTTAGACTAGAGCTACTACTTATTTTATCAAGGAGTTTGATCCATATCCTAGGCAGGAAAAGTGGATCGTTTACCTTCTGCTCACCTTGTCTGCTTCAGTCAATCAACATGACAGATTATTTCTGTCGCAAACTTGGAAGACCCAGAGCAGCATCTTCCGCTGATGCCTGAAGCTCCCTGCAGAGGCTAGAAGGTTTACTTGGAGAGCTGGAAACTAGTCCTTTCCTTCTGGGTGGCTCTGCATTTCTCCCCAGTAGAGGGAAGTCTCTTTTAACAAGCAACTGAGTTGATTGTGTGGGATGCTGACAGTTCTAACCTGGAAATGAGAACATTTTTAGCGTACCATACAGATATACTACTGTGTTTTTTCTCTTTCTTCTCATTCTTGCAGTTTGAGAGTAAAAACTGGATTGCTATTTGCATGGAGTGTAACTTTCACATACAAGATGGATCAAGATGTTTGGTACTCAGTAACAGCCTGCCTTCATATGGTATTGGCAGAAATCTGAAGTGGAGATTTATCTGATTCCTGCAAGAGTTTTCCTGTTGCTCAAAATAAAAATCATATTTATATCTTCCTTTAAGAAGTTGTTGCTATTGTCTTTCCAAACTATTTCATGGTGGGGGGGCTGAACAGAATCCTGCTTGTAGATGTGCAAGGTAGTGATGTTTCCTGTTTTATCTTGTTTGAGACGTGTTGTGAGCAATAGGATATGACTCTTGAATTAAAGAAGCACACTCAATTATAAAAGGAGTAATGAAATTCAAGATTCTGTGTTTCCTAATTCTCTTACAATTTATGGTCTTCCAGACCTTTTTGGGTGGGAGGAGCAGCTTAAATTGTGGTTAGGAATTGCAATAAAGCCGTTGCTACAAGAAATAAAGTAGGTGCTTGCCTTTGCCTTTTATGCTGTTTAGAAAAGGAGTTATCTGCTATCTCCATGTTTAGAAGACCCCTAAATTAGGACTCAGTTTAGGATCAATGCATCTGTCTAGAAATATTTTTTACAAAGCGAAGGAAGAGGTGGTGCTGGATGCAGTAGAGTTAGAATGCAGGAGTATGAGATTGTTCCTAAATCAGGATGGCTTGTCAAATCTATCAGTCTTGTGCAGGAGCCATTGGCAGGACTCTTAAGTACTCTAAAGATGCAGAGATACAGAACTAGGTACTTGAAATAAATCTGTTTTTCCTGTGTGCCCTTCTGTCCCTCTTTCCTCCCCCAGCTTAGGTTTGAAGTTTACTTATACTGTGAGTTTTATAGAATGTAATCAGAAATAAATTAATTAAACTACAGATTCTTTCAATAAATCCTCAAAAGGAGTCCATGGCCTCATTTTGGAACTGCATGAGTTCTATTCTACCCCAGATGCAAGCCTAAACCTCACAATTTGAATGTGGTCATGTGGCGTTTTGTCTTGTGCCATTTAATGATTGGGAAGAAAATGATCAAAAGTTTTACAGATGTGCATTAACTTCTAAAAAATGACTTCTTAGTGTATTTACTTTGCTTTAGAAGTATTTTGTTTCCACAGTTTTCCTTTTTTTAATCTCCAGTAGGAAATAGTTTCAGTTTCTCTAATAAAACACACATGAGTACATGTTCCTCTTAACCACATTACACTAGTTCAACAAAAAATAACTGCCATTGTAAGATGGGCTATCAGTCTACAACTTGCATGGTATGTAAATGGAGACACAGTATCTACTTACCTTGCAGAATGTAGTCTTGTATGGATTTGGCATGTTTAAGAACAATTGTGAAATCAGTTTATCTGTATTTAGGATTCTTTCAGTCAAACATAAATATTTAAAACAATTCATAAATTCTGAATTCTAGCAAAGAAATTTTACAGAAAAAGAGGAATTATTATATTTTCTTTAAGAAAAGCTCTTGCATGAGTATGAACAACTCATTCTTGCTGACCTAGTTGGCAGTACCGGGTTAGATTTGTGTCTCAGTGGCTGATCCAAATGCTGGTAGCACGTCTGATTTTAAGCTGGTCATTCATAAAATAAAATGCTTTAGGTTAAAAGTAGAAATAGATAGCTTAAGTATCATAAAATAAAAACTTTCAAAATAGCTAGTTTAGAAGGTTAACTGCTTTTTCTTTCTGATAAAGTTGTGGTATGGCTAAGCTTATTATAACTACTTTCTGATGAATGGTTTTAAGAGTTTGTGTATATTAATGATCTATTGGAAATAAATACTTTAAAGACTTTAGCATTAGTAAAGGATAGCCGTATAAAGACGACTGGGATGTAACAATTGTAGATTGCTTGTAGAATTGATAGTTTGCTTACCAGGTGATGCTTTGGGATCCAGATGCCAAAGCTACAGGATTGATGGGTGGATGAGGAGTAAGTGTTGATTTCAGTGAGTTGCCGTATGGGTGCACTGAGTTCCTGCAGTTATTGTTTTATAATGGCAGAAAAAAATAAAATAATCTGAAAGAGTTTGATCTGATGGGAGATAAGAATTACTTATCTTGCTTTATTTCTGAGAATACTTGAATTTGGGGGAAAAGACAACCCCCCTGAATAGGGCTGAAATGGTAGTTTAAAAACTTGGTGAAAATTGTCATGAAGTAGAAGTTCAGTCTCTTCAGAAAGTCCCCTTTTTTGTTAGATTTTTCAGGCATCAGTTGCATGAAGCGCTTCTGAAAAGTTGCAGGTTCCTAAGCTTCAGTTTTCTGAAAATTCATCAGGCTTGGAATGTTTTGAATTAAATAGTTTTTTGGCTCAGTGAACTGGCATTTTTTGATAACTGTGTTTTCTCCAACAGCTTTCAGCCAGCTTCCCTTCCTTAACAGAAAGCTTCATAATCTTTAATTTTGATAATCCAGGAAGCCTGCCAGACCTATTTATTCATTAGTTGACTGCTAGACTTCCCAGATGCTGGTGAGATGCGTGGTATTGCATAGTAGCAAAGTGATGTTGTGACCTATTTATTGTTACCGATTTCCATGTGGACTTTACTTTTTTTGTGAAGAAGAAACATGTTACTAGTCCTCCATAAAGAAAAGAAACGTAGCAGTCCTGAACTTCTCGGGTAAAATAGACGAGGACTGTAAAGTTCACCTATTACCTAAAATCATGGTTAGAAAAGTTTTCAGAAGAGATAGCAGCTTCTGTTTTCTATCTTGAGAATAACTTTCCTCCTGCTGTATAAAGGTAGGTATATCAAGCGCTTCTTTCCTCTCCTCCCACCCAAATCAATGGTATCTTATTAACAGTGACTTACTCTGGATTTTTCTTCTTTACAAGTTTTTACCTGTACCCTTAACAAGCCCAAATAGTCATTGGGGTAGTTGAGAGACATTGTTGAGGTACACATGGTATCTCAATACTATTTTGATGTAGTGCTTTGAACAAAGAAAGACAACAGGACAAACTTCAGTGGCTGAAAAATTTCTAGCCAGCACTCACATCACAGAATCACAGAATGTTCAAGGTGGGAAGGGACCTCTAGAGATCATCTAGTCCAACCTTCCTGCTCAAGCAGGGACACCTAGAGCATGTGGCACAGGGTGGCATACAGGTGGGTTTGAAAGATCTCTAGAGAAGGAGACTCCCCAACCTCCCTGGGCAGCCTGTGCTAGGGCTCTGTCATCCTCACCTGGAGATGGAACTGTCCGTGTTTCAACTTGTACCCATTTCCCCTTGTCCTGTCACTGGCCACCACTGAGAAGACCTTGTCCCCTTCCTCCCTACATTCTCCCTTCATGAACTTATACATGTTAATTAGATCCCCTCTCAGCCTTCTCTTCTGCAAGCTGAACTCACTCAGAGACTCACTCAGTCTCTCCTCATATGAGAGATGTTCCAGTCCCTTAATCATCTTTGTTGCTCTTCTTTGGACCCTCTCGAGAAGCTCCACGTCCCTCTTGTACTGGGGAGCCCAGAACTGCACACAATACTCCAGGTGCGGCCTCACCGGAGCGGAAACACAGTTAAGGTCTTTTGGAGCCATTAGCAGCCTGTGGTCAATTCTGTGTTTGCTGCCAGGCTGGCCTGTTTAATGAGAGCAACCGATGGTGAACATGGAGCCGGAGGCAGCAATAGGCAGTTCTTGTAAGAACATGTATCTGAGATCGCTGTAGGGGCCTGAGGCACCTGTGCTGATTTGCGTGGTCTTGAATTTGATCAGCTTTGTCCCCAAGTTTTTACTGTTTTCAAGCATTGAAACCATAAGTTGTGAAATATTTTTGCTCATTAAACAACAAAGAAGAATGTTTGCTGTTTCAAGGCTGGCCACCACAAGTAGTTGCAAAATTCCTGTCTGGCTGTCTTCATTGACTTGCAGATATGTAAAGATAGGGTAATCATAATTTACGCATGCAAGATCAGTACAAACTCTGTATGAAGTTAACATTCCCCGTGTGACAGCTGGGGTTATGCCATTGTTCAAAAGACGGTGTAATTGTGTGTTGTTTGCATTTTTTAAAGGGCAAGTTGGAATTAAATTCTGCTAATTGTCATTTTAGAAGCAGTTTTCTTTTCCCTTGCCCACAGCAAACTCTGTATCTGAAGTGTCTTGCTTATGTTTCTCAAATTATAAATAATTCACCAATCTTGCCAAATACCTTGATGTCATACATATTAAATTAACTTTAATTTTAAATAGAAACTACAATAAGGGGTGTAATACGTACCTTCTGTTTACAGGGCCACGAGGACAGTCATTTTTTTCAGTCCAGAAGATTGCCTTGGAGTGTGGGGATGTTTCATTTTTGTCTACTTATATCAAATCTCATTTTTGTCCTGTGACTTACAATTACCTGAGAAGCTGACATACTCTCTGATTTAGTGCTGATTTTGATCTTTAGCTTACAAATCTTAATATTTGTCAGCTGCCACTCTCCTCTTAAGAGGTGAACAGCTGAAGCGGGTTGGAGAAGGACATTTCCTCTTCTAGTTTTGCCTTTGAGATGCGGCTAGCGTCAGTCTCCTGACACAGGGGGCTTCCTTCTTTGCATTCAGCTGAACTACTTAGTGGGCTCACTTGTTCATTTGTCTCCTTGAAAGCTGGTTTCTTCAGCTGTCTGCATCTCCTGAAGATAACACAACGGGGAGGGTTGAAACCGAGGATGATTTTTTTCCCCTACTTTTTCAGTAGCTTGTTAGAACTGAAATTGTTCTGTAGATCCATTTTCTATCTCCTTGGGAAGCAGCAAATTTGGTTTATCTAATCTGTCCCTGCTGGCAATAGCAGTGGTGTGCTCAGCTACATTTGGAGTTGAGATCTGCATTTGAGGATAACAAATATCTTTTTTAGCTATGGTTCTGAATTTGTGCTGGAATCTAAATAGAGGATTTCCTCCTTTTCACATTGGAATCTCTGGTATGTTGGTTCCTGTTTGCTCAGGGACCTGAATCAATATGGTAAAGAAAATGAGAGTGTATTGAGGTAAATGTTTTGAAACTTCCTATTCTGTGAATACTTTCTTTGGTCCTATGGGCAAAAAGTAGATATGAGTTAGGAAGAAGTTTGCCCTGTGCAAAAGCTGTCTGAAATTATGCAAGTTCCTGAAAGGGATATGGGCTGCTACTTTTAATGAGAATATTTTCATTTTTTTTTCAAATAACACATTTTACCACAAAGATGTTCTATAGTAACATTGAAATATTTTTTCCCATTTTAATAAATATCATTTTTCACCTGTTGTCATGCTCTAGATTTTGAATATTCTGTGCAGTGAGTCAGTGTGTGGCTTGCTTTTGTTTGTTTGTTATTGTTGTTACCCTTCATAGGATTTGTACCATTTTACCATTGCTCAGTTTTGATTCTGAACTCAACTGCTCAGTGGTTTCACAACCTGTTAATTTTTTCCAGATTATTATAATAGATTTATTTTTGAAAAGATCAATTGTGGAGTTGGATAACTATGTAAATACATAAGTAAAGTAAAACTAGACCAGATATGAATGCATTTTCATTCTTGTGTGTGTGTGTGTGTGTGTGTGTGTGTGTGTGTGTGTGTGTGTGTGTATGGTGGGTAAGGGAAGCCTTCTCTGACCAGAGAATCCTTTCTAGAAAGGAGAGGTAGAATAAACTGTCAGACCCTCTACTGTTTACAAGAGTTATTTTTGTGTTTTATAAATATACAAAGTACTCTTAACAAATGAGGGAGCTGCTGTTTGTATTCTGAAACAAATAGGTGTAGGAGTAAAAAATTGATGTAACTGTTGGACATTTTGAAAAAGTCCTACAGAAAGCTTACAAAATTAAGAAAAAAAACTTTCAAATTGAGAGCAATCTGACATACCAGAGTAACCTGGTGAGGAATGAATATTAAATGTATATATTCTTAATGAGACTACTTCATTAAAAAATAAAAATAACTGCTTCTTTGAGGGGAGCGAGCATCTCTCTGTAGTGTCAAATACAGTGGAACATAGAATGCAAGAAACACCTGTAAAATGGCTGGGGGATGTTATAACTTGGAAAGTTTTAACTTGATATAATTAGAAATGAAAGAATGATAAAAACATGGGTTCCAAGCCCAATTCCTTTGAAAGGGGTAGTCTGTAAGAAAGGTATAGAGAACTTACCTGCTTTAGTAGAAGGCCAAAAGAAAATACAGCTTTCTGTTCTTGTGCATTAAAGGTAAATGTTGGAGCACTTTTGAGAGAATTGGCTGAGGAGGAGGAAAGTTATTGAGACCTTTGTGTGCTTAGGTTACCTCTTTAAAAAAAGAGTGATTCTAGTGCTTGACAGAACTGATGAATTTGGTATGACTGAGTTGAATTCAAGGTAGATCACTTGCTAAGCAATGCAAGCCATAAAAACTTAAACAGATGGTTTAAGTCAGTACAGAATTCTAAATAATAAAGTCTTGAAATTGTATGGAATGGGAGGAGAATATTGCCAGAGTTTTTCTGTCTTTTTTTTGTTTCCTGATTGCACAGTTTGTTAGAAGGGACCACTTTTAAATAAGTTAGAAGACTTTATATTTTATTCTCTTCTACTAACCTATTATGGAAGAACTATTTAAAAATAATTTAAGCTTTTTAAATATTTCCATACACAAGGAGAATGCAGCTTTTGTGTTTGTTATTTCTTTTAGTAACATCAGTATTGATGGGTACAGGGGGCAATTCCAGAGTGCTGCTATTGAGGAAGGTTTCAGCTGATGTTGTACCTTGCAATGAAGTTGTTGCTACTTGAATTAAAGCATGTGGAGCAGAAGAGGCTAGTGCTTAGGGAGCAGGTTAGCCTGTTCTCTGGGTACTAGACCAGCACGTGTAGGGCCTGTATCTTTGTCCTTGCTTGTCCATAGTTGCTTTCCAGCGTGACTTGCGTTTCTGAGCCTCCTTCTACAATTTGTGTCAACACTACTTACAGATCAGGAAATGCCACTTATAGGCTGTGATGTATGGCTTCAAAATAGGAGCAAAATTTATTTGAAGAGTATATAGTGATGTTTCCATGGTCAAAGGAAAATCCAGAACCAGGGATTAAACTTTTAGCTGTAGTCCCAATTTCTTTAACAATCCAGTAAAGTTACAATACAGTTGCAGAGCATCAGGGGAAAAAAAGTTTAATTTTAATGCTGTGTCTGGCAGTAGTGTGCACAGTCTCATTAAGGTTAATTCTGTTCTCTGGATTTTCCTGATTACGTTTTAAAGAGCATTTGTTAAATTTTACAGTCCTCTAAGAATTGAAATCATCAGTTATGAACCTATTTTGACATTTCAACTTTGATTTAGAAAGCAGCATTAGTGTGCTCAACTCCATATTGCCTGCAATGTGTAGATTTTTTTTCTCCTGTAACTTTTTGTTCCATTTACTTAGCTTAGAATATTGAACAAAACTTGGATAACCTGCATCATTAAGGAAGATCTATATCTGGTACTGAGCTTTAACCGCTCCTTTTTCTTAAGTTAGAGCAATGATACGTGATTTTTAACTCCAAATAAGTTATTTAGCTTAGAAAAAGGACTGTATATTGAAAGCAATTTTAATTCAAATATGTTTTATAGTTTAGTAAGCCACAAAGTAGAGGGAGATGGAGGTTCTTGGGAGAAATTTTCAGACATCAGCAAGTGATGAGGATAATAACACTAACACTATTAGGTGGGCTATGTGATCTGTCTTGCAGAGCACAAAGATCATCTTTGTGTGCGTGTGCCTCAAGAGGCTGCAGTGTTTGTTAACATAGCCTTGTTTTAATGCAGTAAATAAAAATACTGGTGCCTGAGGCCACCAGTGTATGGCAACTGTAGAGCAGAAGGGGAAAAACTAGAATTTGACTGGCAAGTACCTGCTATGAAGTTTCATAACATGTAGCACACATGGTCTCTTCTAATGGGAACCTTTCACCATCAAAATGAAAAATATGAATTGGAATAGCAATGGACTAGATGACCTCTGAGGTCCCTTCCAACCTTAAGCATTCTGTGATTCTATGTTGTTACACATGTATCTCTTCCAGTTGAATTTTCTACGTCTACATAGATGAAACTTATCTACCATTTCTGTTGTGCATCCAGAGAGATGAATAAAACATGGTCTGTGACCTGGATAAATATCAAGCCAAAAAATGAACTTTTTAATATTTTGATTGAAAACATCTGTTTTTTTTTTCTATCTTACTAAAGTGTAAGAAGCTGCAGCAGACTGCAGCAAGTATGAATGAAGGCTTTTCCTGCTCTTAATTTACAGGAATGTGATTTGTACGAATGGAAGTGGGAGTGTAGGGTTTTCCTTTGCTGGTATTTCTGCTTTTTTTCTGACCACGGTGTGGCAGGTGCTTTCATAGACTTCAAATTCCTCTTTCAAATTTCATCTTCAAATCCTCTTTCAAGTGACTGTAGACAAGTACTCAGTGTATGCCTGCATCAATTGTAACTATTGTTGCTTACCTGATCTCGTGAGGCTCTTCTTTGAGATTATTTAGTATTATAATATTCTGGCATGAAGTAAAAGAGCAAAGAAATAGGCATGCATTCTTGTGGGTTTTTTTTTTCTTTTTTTTTTCCAACAAAATAGGATTAAATTTTAGTAAAGTACTCCAAATTCTTTAACTATAGCTCAAGCACTGGAGTTGGATTACTTCAAAAAAAAAAAAAAAAAAAAAAGTAAATGAAAAAAGACTTAGAAGGACTGAGTAGAGGGTAGATATATTTCTATCTGCTTTTATTAAATGAACATTTATTTGGGGAAAAAAAAGAATATTAAACACATGAATTAATATGGTCGCAATGCTACAGAAATCTAGAAACTAATTGGATCAGGAAGTTCCAGATTTAGCATTTAATTTAACCAGCACATATACTACTATCTTCTTTCCAAGTGCATAGTGATCACTTCACCTACTTTCTCATCTGCCAACTGATGCATTTGAGAGCAATACTCAGATGTCAGCTTCCATTTTAATGTGTGACATTTGTTCTTTTCGGCTGTAACACATGATCAAAGTTGTTTGAGGAAATTTGTTGAAAACGTGCAGTCTCGGTTGTGATCACCAACATGGCACGAGGAGGAAAGGAGGAGAATGCAGTTGGACATGGAATTGATTTGAGTTTAAGCAGGAAGCTAAAAGAAAGCTAAAAGACCATAATGGAAATTCAACTTGTAGAAAAACAGTTACTAATGCAGAGCTGAACTTTTGCACTTCTTATGTCTGACCTTAATCTGTATTGTAAAATTGTTTAATTACTGTGTTTCAAAGTTAACCTAGATCAATCATTGTATTAAAAATACTAAGCCTACAGTTGTGTGATTATTTCTGTATAGACTTGGCACAAAGTACTTTTTGGATTGGGGAGGGGAACTGCAGGTGGATAACTCTGTGAGACAAATACAGCCTGGGAGTATTTGACGGGAGGAGTGGCCTTCACGATAATAGCCACACTATGTAAAGAACAGGTGGAAGATGATTGCAAGTTGGTTTTGCAGGGAGGGAGAGTCTTTGTTCCTTGAATAGCTCAGGAAAAGGCTGTATAACATGCACCACCTGGGAAACTTGCACAAATGCATCAGTTCAAGCATTATTCTGTCTGTTATAGCAAGGGACCTTCATACTTATACATTACCTATCAGAGATAGACCTTTAAGATGTAACAAAGCACTCGGTAGCTGACACAACAGCTGAATAACTGTTACAGAAAGCTGAAATAGATTCTATAGCTCTGAGCATTTGAAAGCTAGTTTCTCATTAAGATTTAAAATAAAAAGATAATCTAAAGACTACATCAAGTAACACGTTGGAACTAACTCAGAGAATTCTTCAGTAAAGAGCTAGTCCTATAGCTGACCCAAAACAAACCTTGTCATGGACCCTGTCTCAGCTGCAAGATAGTAAAACAGTCCTTCTAGCTTTATTAGACTTTTTTTCCCTACCCTGTTAGGAGATTAGCAATAACCAAAATAAAGGTGGGGCCCAAAATCAGCACCTGCTACTCTGGGTCAGCAGCAACTGTGAGGAGAGTTGGTCAAACATAACTGCTAATAGATGTACCAGCAGCCTAGCACATGTTCCACACAGGTCCTAATAAGTGGTTTTTTTTCTAGCAGTAGTAGTAATAGTGGAATTTTACCCCAAGCTGTGATTTCCCCTTCCCTCTTTTTTTAATAAGGCTACATGAACAGTGGGTTTTGCAGCTGGTTGTGCTCATGGGTAAGCTTAGATTAGTTAATAGCTCAGGGATAAGATGGGGCAGTGTCTTTTGTGTAACATAGTCCTATCTACTCTTAATACTGCTTCCTACCCTGCCCCAACCTTTTTGCCTTCCTGAATCAGTTAGGCAAAAGATTGCACTGATGAGTCAACCACACACAGAAGCAACACAAGAGATATTTGAGTTTTTTAACCCGTGGGACATTTTTCCCTATTCTGATAGCTATTTAAAGATGATATATTAATAGCTTTACACTGACATTAGCTGATAGCCTCATGTGCTATCCTAGCTTGCTCCACGGACTTCTGCATAGAGTTTGCTCCAGTGGTCCCTGCCTTGACTTTCTTCCAGCATGGGTAGTGCTTCATGTCCTGCAGTTTGCTGCTATTTACAGGGCCGTGGAAGGCTGAGCAGATCTTTGCCAGTATAAATCATTGGAAAAGAAAGCACAAAGTACTTCAATGTTTGTTGTTTCCTCTTTTACATGTCCTTACTTCATTCAACAGTGGGACACTGCTTAGTTGTCTTTTTGCTTCTGCTCTACCTCCAGAAGTCTGTCTCTTTACCCTCTGTGTCCCTTATCAGTTTCAATTCCAGCTGATCCTTGGCTTTCCTAGTTTCTATTCCTGAGTGTCCAGGTGATGTTTCTATTCCTGCCTTTCTACAGCTCCTCTACGGCTGTTCAGGCAGGCTGACTTGCCTTTTGCATGTAGACCACAGTGTACTGTATCCATTGTCTCCATCATCCATCCATCCATTGCAATATTACAGTTGTGCCAACTATCTCACTACACCTTGGTAATTCTCATGAGATCAGTTATGGACATTGACACATTCCATGTGAAGAGGGTTGCAAGACTCTAAGTAGCAGTTAGCTTAAATCAGAAGGGTGTCAGGAAAGTGTCAGAGCTGATAAAGTTGTTACATGAAGATACAAGAAGTGAAACAAGAAAGAGAAGAATTTTAGTAGAGGCCGAAGGGATTAAATTGACATTTAAACAATAAACAAAAAACAATAGAGCAAACTCTTTCTTTTGAGTTTGTAGCCACGTCATGCCTGGCTGGAGAGGGAAGAAATCCTAATGTTAGTTTTGAAAGCCAGCTGGGAATCAAGCAGGTGATCAGGAGCTGAGTCTGATGTGAAAAGTTTTGGCAAAGGAACTCACCAGGTTTTCTTGATTGTTTGGTAAATCACAGAGCAGTAAGCGAAGCACCTCTGTATTCTGATTGGGTTTGAGGGCTTGCCAGATTCGGAACAGTTCCAAAACCACCTACTCTTTTCTTAAATGTACTATCCCATGAATTTTTATTTATTTATTTTTTATTCCTGTGTTCAGATGATTGCACTTTATGAAATAAAGCCAATATTCATCTTTAGCTCCATTAGAAACTAAAATGTGTTCTTCCTGTTCAGACCAAACTAAAAATGTCATGTATTCCACTGAAAAGGAGCAGAGGAACTTGGATCTTGTAGAAAACTGTACAGAGTGGAAAAAGTGCAGTTTTGCTGGGAAGGATTTAAAGTAAGCACTGGAAAAAAAAAGGCTTTGTGTTGTTGAAATCTTATGAGTAAATTTTTGAAAGAAAGGATCTAGGATCCTATTTAAGGACAAAAAAAAAAAAAAGCAAATATTCATCTTGAACAAGTCTAAATTGTAATGCTAGAGAGAATTTCTGGGAGAATTTGTAAGAGTGTTTTTCACATTGGATGGATGGGACAAAGGAAGAGTTCACAGAGGTGGATTTTGTGCGCTGATGTTTGCAGAGATGGAATCATAGAATCATAGAATGCTAAAGGTTGGAAGGGACCTCAGAGGTCATCTAGTCCAACCCCCCCTGCACACGCAGGGATAAAGAGCAGATATGTGAGTGGGACAAAGGGAGAAGTGATAACCTTCTCCCATCCCCTGGTCCAGGGAGAAATAAAAGGGAGGGGAAAAAAAAAAGAAGAAAGAAACAGTAAATAGCTGTCAGTTTTAGAGGGTGCTGATTGGAATTTTAAACAAATTCTCTGCTTATTTTGCAAAGTGTGGAGTAGTGACAATTGTTATATGTTCTTTTGGAGTAAGCTGTCTCCAAGAGATTCTTCAAACCAATGGTGTTTTTAGATAGAGATTAACAATTTGCAAGTACCTAACTATTGGCTAGCTGCTCACTATTGTTAATTATACTTATTGCTAATCTGTGAACATATATTACATTCAATCTAGCATCAGTAGATAATGGTTTAAGATAACTTTCAGTGTGTGCCTAGGTCTTGGGTTTTTGCTTTCTGATTTTGGTAGGTTGTTTTTTATTTTAAAGATGGGAGGGGATGGTAATTCTGTCAATTAATACGTTCCTGATCCTGCATTTAATACAAAGAAAAGGCAAAAATTAAATAGCAGCATGTGTATATTTATAGTACAAATTATAAATTTATAGTAATTAAAATTATAAATTGAATGTGATTGTCTAAATACATGTAATTAGCAATTTTTATATATTCATTTTGTATGTAAAATTGAAAGGCAAATTTTTAAGGCAGTGTGACTAATCAAGCTAAACAGCTCTTCTGTCTTAAGATAACTTCTCTTATCTGCTTTAGGATTCTAATGTTATTTAAGATGCTAATTAAGGTGTGGTAGGTATTTATTCTTCCTCATACTAATGTATAATCAAAATCAAACCCAATAAATGTAATTATTTTGTGATTCAACAGCGGTATATTTTGTTGTCAGAGGGCATTGCAGTTATAAGCAAATTTGTAATTCTAAGGGTAACTCTACTGAGGGTAATTGTTTCCTGAAAACATCTGTCTGTTTTAAATAGTAGAATGATAAAGTGGTCGCACAAAGTACTGTAAAACAGTACTTTAATATGGACAGGTCTTGAGTATAAAGAATGAGAACATCCAAATGCTGCTTTGAATTATCCTCTTAGTTGAAAATAGGCTTATTATTTGGAAGTCTATAGGAGAAAAGGAAGGACAGTTGGAAAATGTTTCTTTGCTGAACTAAGCTTCATTTTTATTATCCTGAGGATGTTATAAATTCTCGCTGCATTTCATCAAATATCCTGGATCTCTGCTTCTGTTTTATTTTTCTGTTGTTTTGCTTTGTCTTCTCCCTGACTGCATTGATTTTCCCAAGGATCTAACACAGACTAGCTGGTAAATCTGGAAAATAATTGGATTTATCTAATCCCCAATTTTAAAATGTTTTTGTACAGTTATGCAGGACTAGAAATAAAACTGTTATGACATAAAGAGCAGAAAAAAACCTTTGTTTTTTATATTTAAGGAACTATTGGAGTACTCAGATTATGATGGTGATCTAAAATTTGGCATTTCTGATTTTGAAGTTTGATTTGCTTTGTTTCTTATTTTGTCATGTATGGTTCTGCTTCTCAATGTAGGAAAGGCTACTTCACTTGAGTAAAGCTGTGAGGTTAATCCTCCCACCTTTAAGATTCTGTGGCAGTTATTTTAAGTCTAATGAGGTTGTTGGGGCATGGCTTAATAGGCTGATTCTGTGCAGATGGTAATTGCCTTGTCTTACGTTTATCTTCTGATTCTGTTGAATGGTACTTTAGAAGAAGGAATAAATATTTGTGTGATAAATGCAATAATTTCTTAAGCCACTGCAGAATTCCAAAATATTTGTTGATAGTGTTCTCTAATTTGCTTTCTTCTAAGAAACTTTTGTTTTACTATTTTAAATGTTTCTTTTGTTTTCAGGTTTTGAAAGTATTTTAGAAGGGCTTTATGGACCAAGGCTACGAAGAGACCTCAGCTTATTTGAAGGTAAATGAGCCAGCATTTAGTGCAGTGAGCTTTATTTTATTAGGTAGTTTAAAGCATATACTGAATTCTGAAAAAGAAATCTTCTCTTGTTTTCTTTCTTAGCTGTTTTTCATATATGACTATGTATTGTTCTTGTCTGTACCATGCATATGCAAAACAAGGTAAAATTGTAACTAGGTCTTATTCTCTTGCAAGGAAATGTTGAATTAACTAAGCATGCCTGAGTAGCTGTATGAGAAAGATTTACTTTTCTGCAGTATTTCATCCCCTAGTAACATTTTTTCCTGGCAACTCTTAGAAAGGGAGGACAAGCAGTTCAGTTTGTTATCAATATTAAAACGAAAATTATGCATGCTAGTTAGTTTTTGTAGTTGCCTAGAAAATAAGGACTGTCTTGTTGCATTTTCTGCCACCCATGTACACCTATCCTTATCCCATATGTTGTAGGCTACGCCGAAATAATGGCTAATAGCACCTGAGTTTTTAGTTAATTAAAATAAGCATGAAATGACTTACCAGCCGTTGACATACATACATACACACACACACACACACACACACACACACACACACACACACACACACAAAAAAAAAGCCTTGAGGTGTTAAAAGGAGGCACAGTGGCAAGTTCCTTTCCATGGTTACAAAAAATTTCTTCTGCGATCAGTGTGTTGCTTTGCCTACTTTTTCATTTCTTCATTATTTATTTTTTGATCATATAGTTCATAGAGCTTGTAATTTGTTTGCTGTCAGTCCATGAACAGCAGCATATAAAGAATATGTTTTCTTGGAATAACTTTGGAATAGTTTCTTTAACTTGATTATGGTTTGGTCCTCTTCAGATTATGCAAGCTCCTTGGCCTATATTGAATACTTAACACAATGTTTTCAAGGGAAAGGGGAATTTTGAAATGCCATTTTACTGATATTTTAAGAAGATATTTCTGCCAGATACAAAGCTAAGCATGCTAATAGAGACTTTTAAAGCAGCAAAGAGATGTGTAAATTTGGGCTAAAGTTTATTTTCATGAATCGTACTTCCATCTGCTGTGATTGAAACGAGCCTGGTTTTGCTTTGGAAAGGAATGGGACATTCTTAACCTTGTGTATGTAGTATCTTTTTCTTCCAGTTAGGAATTCCAGTGGGGTGGAAATTGTCAGGCTTTAAATCAATTACTGATTAAAGTATAAGTGTGTGTGTGTGTATTTTTATCAAAAGGTTTTGAAAAAAATTAAAGGCATTTTCTGTCTTTTGTATAATAAGACTGAAAGCAATTTGGAAGTTACGCATACTATTTAACTGCTGACCCCAAAACAAATGTTACAGTTTAAGCTTCATAGTCGACAATGCTGTGTTATATTGCTGCTTTGTAGTTCTTGCATGTATGTATTAGCACTGTCTTCTGGGAGAAGCTGAGTTTATTTATAAGCACGTGTTATTGAGAATTTTTGTGACCTTCTATTTAAGATTTATCATCTACATTTTTTTCTGGTATTTGCTGTCCAAGCAATTTTGGACTGCATTATTGACTTCTTATCTGGCAAATAAAAATGTCTGTTAATCTAAAATGTAAAGTGTTAAAACTATGTTTTTTCTCTTGTTTGCAAGAATGCCAGTAATGTGCCTGATTTTCTGAACAGCTGAAGCTTGTGCCCATATGTTTGACACATCTGTTACATTCATTTTGCTTCTGGAGCAACTTGAGAAATGAGGAAGAAAGAGTGTTAGGTTGGGATGTCCTCCTTACATTACTGCTTTTGATTCGTGTTTGTAAATAGAATATTCAGAGAAATGATTTGAAAGAGATTGATAGAGATAGTACTGGTAGTATAAGACTTTCTAGGTAGATTCTGAAGTGCATTATAAAGGGTTGTACAAAACTGCAAAGTAAAATGGGTAATGAATCTTCTCGATGTAATTTAAGTGCCATCTTTCAGTTTTACAGATGGTCTAGCTAAGAGACAAAGTAAATGATGTGCCTCAGTTAGCAAAATGTACGGTTGGTAGAATCCGAACTAGAAATACAGACTCTTAGCATCATGCCCAAATCAGTGCAGCTGGTAAGGTCTCAGTTTTGCTTATCATAACCACTGAACCAATATTATCAATATGCACTGTTATGCCTCGTAAGCAAGGATATCTGTTTCATTAAATAAAGCCATGACAAATTGTATATTTTTGATATGCAGCACTGCAAGAATGGGAAATTGGCTGAAATACCTGCCCCTTAGTTGCACTAGCATTCTGCTATTATATTGCTAATCTTATTTGCTGTTCATAATATAGCCAAAAAAAAAAAAAATTACTTGGCAGGAAATTTAACATGTCTGAGTATTAGTTGCTGTTTCCTCTTTAGTTCTGTCTTGCAATAGTTTGATCTATAAATGAAATGATTGTATTTAATTACATTTGAGAGAAAATAAAGTAGAATGACAAATCCGAATGATGAAAGGAATGCTTCAGTTTTACTAGGTTGGGTTTTGTTGTTTGTTCTTCTTTAGGAAAAAAAAAAAATGTAAAGCCTATTTTACTGAGAAGGCAAATGAATTTCATCAGGAACTCAGCCAGCTATGACAGTTCCCAGTTACCTGAAGACAGCACCATTTTTTACATTCTCATCTGCATTATTCAGTATTGGTTTCTCCCTGGCTGTTTTGTCTGTGTAGCTTCTGGTTGCAATGGTGTCAAGTTCTATATCTTGGCATGATCCTTGATCATGCTGTCAGCTGGCTCAAGGCTTCTCATCCCATTCTTTCTTTATACCCATTTTCAACTAAGCAGATACACTTGTAAACTGTTGTTATTTACATTCTACTTCCGAACAGTTAGCTAAATTGTCAGAAAACTTTTTCTCTAATCATCTGGTATGTGTTTCTTTTGGAGTTGTGTGCTGACACTTTGGGTGAGGTTTGTTGAGGAGATACTCTGGGTTCTCTTACAAAGAGAAGGGAAAAAAGCAGTGTGGAGAAATGCAGAAATCTTTTACCACATTCCCTCTAGCAGGAAAAATACTAATTCTTTAGCTAGGATAAAAGGCTTATTTTGAGGGCAGGACTGATTTTTTTATTATTATTAATAGCAATAATATATAAGGTAATGGGGTGAAAATTTATATTAGGAGCATGTCTTTGATATTGTTCAAGTTTTTATGAAAGTAAAAGGATTAAAGAAAGTAATAAACACCTCAGGAATTTTATTGTGCTTATTAGGTATCAGTAGTGCTATATAAAAAGAAGATGCTTTGTTTGAAATTTTGACAATGGACGGGAATTTTGAGGAGCTAATTTTGTGATAATGTAGGAAGTGTTGGAAAGCAAAGGTAGGATTTTTTAGATTTTTATATTTATTAGACAACCATTTCACATTTTAAAAGGTAAATATGGAAGCTCTTCAGTCTCAATTTGTGTAGTGCAATGTGACTGCTTGGAGAAAAATGGGCTGGGGAAACAAAGGATTGAATGGCTGAGGAAATGACAACAGAATAGCAATCATGCCAAAATTTATTTCCATTTTTAAAAATAAAAGTGGCTTTAACAGCTTTAAATATAAAGACAGTGGTTTCAAGTGATCCAAACCATACTTAATATTAAGTGTTCATTGTACAGTCTGTTATAACTTCTTCTCATGGACCAAATATTCTTGGAGGATTTTAGGTGTAAAAAAGCAGGGGAGGGGATCCCTGTGCTCCTAAATTGAATGCAACCAACAGAAAGGATGTTCTCCTTAAGGAGTCGTCTCTGCTCCCAGGTCATTTGCAGAGTGGTTGTCAGTCTGCAGTAGGACTGATATGGTGGCCTCTGCCATGTGTTTCCTGTGATGCTGACCTGAGACTGTTGTATGCTTGTAGTTTGATATATCTGATATATCAAGCAATAATCCTGGCAGTTATCCTGTTGGATTTTGCTTTTCTCCTTGGATGAACACTGATTTGAAACGAGGGGGAAGATTTTCTGAGGGTATTTTTTCAAAAAGGGATTTATTGCACCTAAAGTCCTTTGCAGTTAATCTAGGTCTAAAGCTGATGTAAAACTAGCTCAGGAGTGCATACAGAGGCAAAGTAGTTTGTTCTTTCTTTTTTGTGTCAGTGAGCTAGAAGAAACCACACTAGTGCACACAGGTTTATTTGACTTTCCTGCATTGCTGCTGGAGCTCTGCAGATGTGAAGGAAGAGGTGTGCTGTGTTTGAGGGGGGAAATTGAAATAATCCTGTTAGGGCAAGGGGATAAGCCTTTCCTTGCTTGCCTTTTGTTTTCAGTGTAACCTTTTCCCTGTAGTATCTTAACTGCTAGAAGAGAGAGAGGCTCTGACAGTATTTAGGCTTTCTCTTTCAATTAAAGTATTACCACAACAACTGGAGGAGTGATATAACTGTTCTTTTTACGGGTTACAGCAATTATTCTTTTCTCTCCCTTCCCCCCTTTCCAAATATTCTTTGGATATGATTCCTAACCTTTATATTTCGCATTTTTATTCTGTCAATCTTGCTTAACCCCCTGGAATTCTTAATACATTATCATGTTGTATGTTATTTCTTTGAATAAATTTATTTCCACACAGAACTGATATTTCTCAAGTCTTACTTGTATGGTGACACAGAAGGATTGTTCTTCATTTAGGTTCTTAATAATAGAAATGAGTGTACTTCAGAATTTGAAGGCAAAAGAATTTCTGTCAAAGCCTAAAGTCTTGGAGTTATGCTCAGAATCCCAACATTCGTAAATGGATTTGTTGTGGTTGCAAAGAAAACCATTTAAACATGAACTCATTATGAAAGAGTGTGGTATGGGGCTTTTTGCAGACATCCTCGAACAATAGCTCTGACAGTTAGGGACAGCATAAATTCGATATAAAATAATTCATTATTGTTCTTAGACACTAGATTTTCTTGACTGTACAATGTTTTTCTTTATCATCAACTGTCCAACCTGTCAAAACCTTCAATTTTCCTCTCTGGGATTGTTAGTGTAGAATTCTGATTTAAATTAATATTTTTAGAGCTGAGTAAACTAGTCTGGGGTTATGTTCCTATTTAGCTTAGGAACTTTTTTCATTTTGTTTAATGTGGAATATGAACTTAGGTGGAGTTCTGCTTTATTGTCTTGATTCTTCTTGTCAACGTGCCTGTTTGGGCATTTGTAACTTCATTTGTGTTGTGGTAGATTTTGTCTTTGTACTTTGTATATGGAAGTCTGTGACCTTATTAAGTGCTGCTGGCATGGATACTGATGTGACTAAATAACGTTCCCTTAAATGCTTCCTTTTTTGAAATTGCAGAAGATATTTTTGTGTAATTGCTTCCCTCCTATAGGAGAGAATTCATCCTTTATGAAAGATTTATGATATACATATTCTTAGGAAGTTCAACCTGGAAGGCATCAAAATGGTGTAAAAGGTCACATACATTCTAGCACACCTAAACAAGGTGGGCAGCTTAGCTAGCGTCTGTTTGAGGCAGAGGTGTTCATACAAACTAATTGACTGTCATCTATGAATATCTAGAGTAATGTGAATTTGGAAAGAGAAGATTTGAATTATTCAGAGTTTGGTGAGTTACCCCATCTCCATGTGCTGTAGGGGCAGTTTTAGGTTAAAAACATGTATTACTATTAAGGTGGCAGAGCTCTTTCTCTCAGGAAGTGAGCTTATAACTTTACTTGTTCTTGAATTAAAGCATGCTGCAGTTATCTGGGGCTATTAAATTTAATTTGGTCATAATCTTGAGACCTGGTCAGCTGTGTTGACAAAACAGGAGTTCAAATGGGAAAAATGCAGAGAAGATGAAGACGGGGGGATTGAATCTCACAGGAGAGCGAAAACATGTGGACCAAGAAATTAGAAGATGAGTTTTAACAATTAGCAGAGTTAGTTTAGGAACAGTTTTATGGTGATTGTTGGTTTGGGAAGACTGGAGTACATGGTAGAAACCCTCCCTCCCTCCCCATTTATTTATTTAGGGAACTTGATAACTTTAATAAAATATATTATGTACTTCCTTTCACTAGTATCATGTGCCTCCTTTCAGTAGGAGGAGACTGGACTTGGTTTGGGCACTGTCTTTAAGTCCTGTGTTCTGCCTGGATTAAAATCTGCCATTGGATGCAGCATACAATGTAATTTAAAGTTACCTGAATTAATCAAGTGTCACAAGTAAATATAAGGGTTTACTTATTTCTAATGTTAGTACAAAATAAATTAAAATACCTTAAGTAAAACACAGCACATACCCAGAAACACAGAAAGAGACTATCCTAATTCTATCTTAACTTGCTCTTAAGCTTGCAAACTTATTGCTTTGTTAAAAGTAGTAGTGACTGTATTCAGAGAGATACCTATATATAGAAACTGCAGATGAAGAAACTGCATCCAGTCTGATTCTAATCAGTCAAAAGGTATGGGTTTACTTTCATTGCAAGACAGATGCTTTCTGCTGTTTGAAAGAAAGGACCATATGAAACAAAACAGAAGTTGGAAATACCTGAAGAATTTCATGGTGTATCAATAAATGCATGTCAGATTACATTTTAATTTAGTTGAGAGAATTATGGGATGTATATTTTGTTTTCAAAATCTATTTTTGCTTTTTAAAAACATTTAGTTTTTTTGTTCTTTTTTTAAGACTGTGAGCCAGAAGAGCTAACTGACTGGTCTATGGATGAGAAATGTTCCTTTTGTAATTTACACAAAGAAACAGTCAGTGTAAGTATGAACATGATATCAAACATGACTCAAACATCACCTAGTTTGTGTTATGAAAGTAAGAATTAGAGAACTGCATTTTACCAATAGGTTGATTTTGAATTTTGACTCGAGTTAGCTTGGTTATGAGAAGTGTTTTGGTTTTATAGTAATACCTTTTTAGGGGGTCGTTTTCGCTCAATGTCTCAGTAATTGTACTATCACTACAATAACTTCTGAAATAGATGATAATCTTCATGTCTTCCAGGATCGTGCATCAATTATCGGTTCTTCACAGTCAACGCCTACGGAGGAACTGTCATCTCAGGGCCAGTCCAACACTGATAAGATTGAATGCCAAGCAGAAAATTATCTAAATGCACTCTTTCGAAAGAAAGGTAATAAATCATGTCTTTTATGTTGTTACCTGACACAAATCTAGAAGAATTCAGTTATTCAAATATTTCTCTGGAATTCTTAAGCATTTAAATACTCTGCTTTTACTTCTAGTTTTCAACAAAAAATATAGTTTAGATGAAACAGTATATCTTACAGATTTAAAAAAGAAATTTTGGATCTTTTCACATTCAAGTTCCTGTTTCAAATACATGCAAGTCAGTAACTGAAATTTCTTGCCAAAACATAGTCGAAGAAAATACAGAGTTATGAAATGCTATGCTCATTCTTGGTGCCCTGTAAAGTTATTACAGTACATGAGAGTGGCTGACAAGTCTGCATGGTTCATTTAGGTCACTTGGCAATAAACTAGTCACTGTCAGCAGAGACTAAAATACTCATTTACTACCATAAATTTCCATGTGAAGAATGTGGATGTGGCTCTACTCACTAAATTCGATCTTCACAGTTTTTTTTTTTGATTTAGTAGGTGTACTTGAATGTCAGGATAGATGAGTAGGACCAAGTGTGGCAGTTCTCCGTCTAACTTCAAGTGTAGAGAATCAATTATAGTCTCTTTCTCCTCATAGTTGGGAAACGATGATAATTTTTTCCCTTTGCCTAGCTGTAGTATGAAGAGTGTACCGTTTCTTGAAGAAGTGGCTTTTTTTTTTCTTGTGTAGGACATGATGCTCTTGAGCCTAGAATTTGTTTAGGATTTAAAAATCTTTCAATTGGAGCATTTTGAGTTTCTCTTCTTTCCCTGATTTCTTTTTTTTTTTCTTTTTTTTTTTTTTTTTTTTTTTTTTTTTTTTTTTTTTTTTTTTTTTTTTTTTTTTTTTTTTTTTTTTTTTTTTTTTTT
>VZSG01000089.1:1849190-1894704 GCA_013398315.1 Nothoprocta pentlandii | reverse complement strand
AAAAAAAAAAAAAAAAAAAAGAGTTCCTGGTTTGTCATTTTTAAAATTGAAATAATACTTTTATTTTTTTCACTTGTTTTGGTTGTAAATTCTTCAGGATGCTAGAGTTTCCTGCTGTGATAACCAGCACAGTTTCTTTCAGGGCCTCTAAGAGCAGCTTCTAACCTTATGAGCAAATTTGTGAGTTGTATTTATTGATCTCATTTTAATTATCCATTTATTTTGAGAACAAGTTACTATGTTGGTGGATTTTTTTATTTTCTTTTTTTGTTCTTTGTGTGTTTTTTTTATTATTTTTTTTATTTTCAGATGTTTTTTCTGACATCATGAAATTAGTGCAGATGATTTCCAGACGTGCAGCAGTGTTGTAAATAGCTGTCTAGTGAATGCAATCTTCAGGCATTTATAAATGAGGATTGTCTGTAGAATCCCAGACAAAAATAATTGCCCTTTCTTTTAAAGGACGTGATACAGTTACTGCTAAGATAGGTGAAATTGTTGACAGGGGAGGTGTGTAAAGTCTGGGGAGACATCCTTGGATCTAAATGCATCCGATGTGTGCAAGCTATCTTAGGACTACAGAAGACTAATCATGATCATCCCTATATCCCAGAGCCATAGTTTTTTAAGAGTGTTATCAGATATTTTGGCAACTGATTTTTAATTCTCTGAGATTCCAATGATGTGTAGTGTATCTTCTTGGAAGTGGTTACTGTATGCAACGTTAATGTGATCTCTTGATCCTAAAAAAGTCATTTCACATTCGTTAATCAGTTTATATCTTCAGAATGTGCTCAATCAGGAAAATATATTTCTAAAAAGGCTTTTCAGGTTCTAAGCAGCAGAGTTACAGAAAGCGAGAGAGTAAACCAGTCAGGTGATTTGCATCTGTCTAGAAAATCTAGACAGCTCTTTAAGTATCTTCAGTATTATGCTAAGAACAACAAAACGATTTTTGAAGTTTTCCCTTGTTTCTAAATCTCTCTCATGTTCCAACACATTATATTTCTTATTCCATAGCATATAATTGCCTTTGCTACTAAGAGTCCTAGTTCTTTGCTTAAGCTGTGTCTCAGAGTTACAGAGTCGTCAAGACCTGCTTAGGTTTCCTGGGTTGTACACCCAGTTTGGCAAGCCTGTGAATATCTAGTCTTGCAAACAAGATTGAAGTCTAGTGATGACATACACTGTTCATGTGCAATAAAGAACATGCATTTGAATAGAATAAGATAATGTAGTACATAGACTGAGGAAGACTTGTTCTTAAACATGAATCCTGAATCTTAATCTTTACTATTAATCATCATAATAACAAAGCAACTTTATTGTTGTTTTGTCTTGTGTTCTGACTGGAATCCTCACAGAATTCCAAGCACACATATCGGGTCATAGCGTGCAAATGCTTCATTTAGCCTTTTCTGATTCGAACAGTAGCAGGAGGTCTGCATTGTTCTGAGAGGAATTAGAGGAAAGCAGAGCTATCTTTACACCAACTCCTTAAAGACTATTCTACAGGAAATATAATAGTACGAATGTACATACATCATCCCTGGATTAAATGTAGCTGCCTTGTGGTGTAAATTCACTATGTGGACAATAGAAGCTCAAACAGATGTAGACATATAGATTTAAACGATTGTAACAGCTCTAATCATGACTCCTGACATCTTAGAATCAAAACTTCTAGTTCATACACATACAAGTGTAACTGGTGCCATCTACTGATAATAAAAAAGTATTTGCTAGTGATAGTGATTTGCAAACTCAGAGATCTCATAGTTTTCTTCCCCTACATTAAAATGCATTTAAAATTTTGTACTACTTATTAAGTATTTACCATGTACAATGAAGGGTTACTGCAATAAACATCAAAACACAGAGAGCAGTGATTTTATCTTATAATTATGTGATAATATGTACCTAAAAGCCATATAGTACAAAGTGTGTGTATGCTATTCTGACTCCCCAGAAATCTTCTACTGAAATGATAAAATATTATATAAAATTCTACTTACCCCTAAAAAGACTATTTTTTTCCTTTCAAAGATTGAGCATGTTTCCTAAACTATCACCTTTTCTTCTTTCCATTCACTATATAGCATCTCTCACCTTTCTTTCCTTTGTTATGTGGAGATACATGGGAAATTACTCCTAATTTCAAAATACTCAAAATTATTTCTTCTTGCTCGTAATATAAGATGTGTATCTACAGCTTTGTCTGATTAGGAAGTAATGCATTCTGCATAAAAAAAATGTATTAGTAGTGCCAGTAGTACCGTTAGATTCCAGTACCACTGAGGAAGTTCTCTAGAGAACTGGGTGAAGCTCTTTACAATGGTGGATAACAGGAAAATGGGAGATGACACAAATGGAAGCACAAGATATTCTGACTGGACAGAAGGGAAAATTTTAATCGTGAGGAGAGTCAAGCAGTGGAATTTGCTGCCCCGAAAGGCTGTGCGTTCTGCTCCTGTGGAAGTCTTCAAGATCCAACCGAAAAAAGCAACCTGGTCTGATCCCATAGTTGATGCTGCTTTGAGCAGGAGGTTGGACTAGAGACCTCCTGAGGTCCCTTACAAAATGAGTGATGACTGAATGACTTAGAAAAAGAAACAGTTGGTGCTGAAGATGGGATAGCCCTGCTGTTTGCATTTTTGGCAGATAGACTGTGGTCTAATTCTGTGGATTGATATCCATTAGCGGGTAAAACTATAGCAGATGAATTTGTCCCTGGGGCATGTCTTTCAGATTATTTAACTTGAAAGAAATATGGTTTTTGTGCTCTAATATACATTTCTCATAGAATTGTCTTCTATAGTAAGTTAAATCTATAAATGAACAGTAATGGTGGCAATTGAAAATATTAAAAATGTTACTGTGTTTATTTTTCTATAAGGAAGTATTTGAAAATGATTAGAAAAGGGTAAAAATACTTAGTTCTAAAGAAAATATTACAATACAAAAAACATCTTTGTTATTTCAACTAGGTTGAAAGATTTTTTTTTTCTGTTTTGCTTTTTCTAGGAATGTCTGCAAGTAAGTCATGCTTAGATATTAGCAGCGTGAGAAATCTGCAATAGAAAGGGAATAAAAAGCTGGTAGTTTTGAAGGATTTTTTTCTTGCACTAGTATAATAATTGATATTAGTTATTAATGATAAGCGATTATTTGTTCCTGACTTTTGTTCTCTCTGCCTAATGACAGACACACCTCATGTTCCGTGATTCTTTCCTTTTTAAAGGCACTGGCCGTATCAGGATGTGAAATGTTTCTCACCTGCACTGATGGTTACCTGTTGTCCCAAACTCTTCTAACACACACACACACACACACACACACACACACACACACACACACACACACACATGTTCCTTTTTTTTTTCCTTGGCTACATGCAACAAAATAACTTCTCATATCAGTAGAGTCTTTCTGAACTAGATATCCAGTAGATTGTAGAGTGTTGAGGATATTGTATGTGTTTTGAGTTGCTTGATTACTTGCAGTCTGTTCTTTTGTTTGTTTGTTTCTAACTAAGTTAAAATCAGTAATTTCATCACTTGCTATGAAAATCCTAAGATTTCTCCCTGCATTAACAGGTGCTTGTTTCTCTTTTCTTTTTCTCAGTAACTTTTATTAATTTCAACCTCTTAATTTTTCTTCTCCTTTTGTCATTTGTGTAAGCTATTTTATCATTTTGACACTTAGGTGCCCTACTACTGCAAAGTTTGTTTTCTTTTGATGTTTTTCTTCTCCTTCACTTTCTTTTTAAATAAGCTTATCGCTAAAGATGTCCATTGAGCATTTATTGCATTCATGATCTAGAAGAATTGGGAAATATTAATAAACTGAGTACCTGTGGCTGGGTGTTATATAATGAGGGAAAGATTTTTTTTTTGTCTGCATATATCCTCCAGCATTTATAATTTCACCTTGAAATCTTTTTCCAGAACCTCTTACAGGTATTAGAAACTGAGGTAGAGAGTTGGTTGAAAGAGTTCGAGAGGATAGGCCTTCCACAATGAGCCCTCTTGTTCTGTTGCTGTACAAATGTCTCTTGAAGTGAGAATATGCAGCCTGCACTCTGGAAATGCTGGTGCTTCAGCTTGTCTGCTAAAATTTTACTAAAGAAACAGCCAAAAGCATTGACCAGAAGTTCCAGTTCTGCTGGCCTTTTGCATACGCTTAGCAGGACATCCCATTCTTACCAGGTAACTGTGCTGCAGTTGCTTGCAATAACTTCCTGGTGAAAATGGGTTCTCCAAATTGAATGTTTTGAATAAGCCTCAAAAAAACCCTAAAAACAAAAGAACAAAAAAAACACCTCTCATCTTGAGCAACATTTCTTGGTCTCTTTTGGCAGTTATTTCTTGCTGATAGATGCATAAAGCTTTATTGCCGTAAAGTGCTTCAACAAATATGCTATATGATCTTAACATACTTTAAACTCTTGAAGATTTGCAAATTATTCATGAAAATGTCTGCCTGATAGAAATAGTCCCAAGATCCAATCCTTTTAGTTTTCCCATCTCCAAGAAAACAAAACTCAATTGATTGTCTCTTCTGTTTCAGACTAAGTTAAGCAACCTAGTAGCTGTTCCCACGTCCTTTGGCATTTCAGGCATTCAAGACACAGCTAAAAGCTGCCACTCTTCTGCATCACTGTTTTTTTTTTTTTAAGCTTTAGGTCCATTTTATACTTTTGTTAAAATGTGTTTTCAGTGGCTCATTGCATATGGGCTTAAGAGGTAGAGGTGTTAAATAAAGCCTTGGAAGGGGTGTTAATGTTCTCTGGGGGCACAGAGTTGAAGGAAAGAACAAGATAGCATGGATGGGATAGTGAAATACTACTGCAAATCTTTGAGCATAGGGAAATTGTGCCTGCCTTGATAAATAGCATGTTACAGGTTTCTGATTGCATCTGATTGCATGGATAAATGAGTAATATTACTCCTTTTTTTTTTTTTAGTGGTTTGCTTAATTGTCATTGCTAACCTACCTACTGGCTTTTGTTTTGATAGTATTTTGGAATTTCTGCTTACAATTTCACTCAAATGCAGTTTTTTACTTCAGTGATTCTCAAATGCAATTTTAGTTAGGTATCTAATAAGGTTTCCCTTTCCTTTTTTAGCAGCTTTCAAATAATTATTTTAGTTATGATTTTCATAAAAAACAACTTCTTTATTAACTGATAACTTTATTTAGCTCACATTATTTTTATTCTTTTTTTATCGTCCAAACTGAAAGTGAGTCTTCAAGTGAAAAGAAAAAAAATCCACTTGTTTACATGGATTCTGACACACTTGCATTATTTATTCTCTCCCACACAGTTTAATTTACTTACCTTATTCCAGTCATAACATGCAAAAGCTACTGCGATGTATAAATCGTGCTCTTCCAAGTGCTCTCCAATTAGAAGCACTCATAGGAAAAAAAAATCGCATCTAAATTAATGTGTTTGATTCATTGTACTTATGAATAATATTTGTTTAAAGAAAAGCAATTACATATTGTTTTCTTAACACACCTGTTGCCTGTGTGTTTGTTGTTTGTTTTTTTTATTTCTAGATCTTCCTCAGAACTGTGATCCTAACATTCCCCTAGTTGCTCAGGAATTAATGAAAAAGATGATCCGTCAGTTTGCGATTGAGTACATTTCAAAAAGTAGCAAAATTCAAGAGAACAGAAATGGTTCATCATTTGAACCAAGTCTGATATGTAAAAGTATCCAAATGAACCAAACGGAAAACTCCCTTCAGGAAGAACAGGATAGTCCTCTAGACCTCACTGTGAATCGAACTCAAGAACAGAATACTCAGCAAGGTAAATTTCTATATATACTTACTTGATGCAAAATCATACTGCTGTTATTTATTACCTTATTATCCCTTATTATTGTATTCTGGTTTCAACTACCTTAAAAAAATCTGTATCTCTTTACCAAATATCTGTAATTTCTTTCTACTCAAAATAATAATTAGTACAAAGAAGGAAAGTTATTATCCTCTGTGATTAAAATGAAGATTGAGAGGAAAATTGTTATTGTATCAGCTTAACACTTATGAAAAAATAATATATTATAAGCAGTAATAAAAAAAAGTTAAATGAGAACTGTGAAAACATTCTTTCTGACAAAAAAGGGTTAAAAGATAAATAAGCTTATTTCTGAATGTATGACTTCTGTTATTGGCATGAAAATTTCTCAGCTTTACAGTATTGAATCTGAATCAGCTCAGCTGTGCCTGACACAGGCTTGCCATAGTGTCTCTTATTTCATTTGACTTTTGTACCATGAGAAAAAGGCATTTCCTTCCTGCTGGATACCAGTATTCTAATTAGAGAAAAAAAATGTTGCCAGCAGGGACAGAGGAAAAGGGTGGCTGAAGATTCTGTTGAAGAAATAGCTTTTAAGAAGCCATGTGAAAATAAAAAGATAGAAGATACTGAATGTTTCAGGATTAAAGTTCATTTTGGGCTGTGTCGTACCTTAGACCCTTCATGATTCTTTCAATCTAGACTGTATTAAGTTTTGGAAAGAGAAAATAAAACTTTCCTACTTTGTGTCTTCAATGCCTTAATGATTATAGTTTGATGAAACAAGGAAACCAGAAAAATAAAGTCTGTCCATTGTCACTTTAAAAAAATGAAATATATATCCTTGCCTTCATGAACGTAACTATCTGAACCTACTAACAATATAATCACAAGAAAGCTTTGAACTTTGAGTTTAATTTAGTTAAGCAGGAGTTTTGAGGAAGGATAATGACTGTTCTGTGCAATCTGGAGCATGCACAAAAGCAGCTTCTGTCTTTGGTATATGCAAGGTTTCACGTTAATCCAGAAGTAATGTTAAAAATTATGTGTGCTCTCCAGTTATTATTTGTTTGTCAGAATTAAAGTGTCTTTCACATGTGTATTCATAATGATGCAGTCTGAAATTAGATGACATATTTTAAAAAACATTTTTGATGTGGATGTGCCTTGCTTAACATGGTTATTGTAAATGAAGCTTAAATGCTTCATTTTCACTTTCTTTTTGACAGCAGAAATGCTAACTGTGAAATTCCTACTTCTGTTTTGTGTGGTCAGCAGACACAGTTCATGTCAGGGATTACCTTGTGTAATTCGAATCAGAGAGTATTTGCCCACTGTGCCTTGATGTGTCCCAGCTATAGACAAATTACAGATTTTAGAGATGTACTACCGGCCAGCTCAACATAGAGTTAAATGTGTGGGTAGTGAAACTACTTTTCTGATTTCAGCATCATAGGCTGTTGCTTCCCTGCACAATTGGTTATTAAGAATAACAAGTTTCAGCATTAAAACAGCCGTGAAGGGATGAAGTCCCCCTAGACATGTATGGTTGCTCCCTGAGCCTAAATAAATCTTTGAGTTTATTCAAAAGGAAGGCAGAAGGTGAATGGGGTAGGGATGGGAAGAAAATTCTGCTGCCACCCTCAGCTAATCTGAAAATGATGATCCTATGTCCAGAAAGATTGAAGTATTGAGGAAGTTTGGGATACTGTCATACTTCTTTTTTTTTTTTTTTTTAAATAATCTTTCTCATAATGAGGGTAAACAGCAAGCTTAGAATCATACAACTCCAGCAAAACATAGGAGCTTGAAAATAGTTCCTTAACTTGCATTTATTGGGTTGTAATTGTAATTTACAGTGCTGTATTCTTTAAGATACTGTAGATTCTCAGACCTTACAAACCGCTGTGTTTGCTGTAGTGTGGTGCAAATATTAAAGATACTAGTCTTGCTATGAAGTTTTGTGCCACAGCAACAAAGCAACCTTAAATTGAGATATAGAAGGAAGCTATTCTTTGCTAAAGTACTTTTTTCTTCTTTGGTATGCAGACTTTCAAAAAGTAGGCAATCGTTTCTTTCTTAACAAAAGCTTTTAATTTTCTGGCAATTTTTTAATTATTATTTTAGCTGTAATTGTTGTTATAATTATTTCCAAATGAAGTGGCAGAAATAGAATAGAAAGTTCAAGATTTGCCCTGTCGATATTCAGTGTTCGAATCTTTTGAACTCAAATTCTGCTTCTCCAGTAAAACAGGTAAGGGCCTCAATATACATGATTTAGGTTCCTTTTTTTAGTTAGACAAGTTCTTTGAATTTACAGCAGCCATCTTTAAAAAGACTTATCTAAATAATAAATCCTGTGAGTCTTGAGTCTTTACTCTGCAACTCTTGGATGTCTTTTAAGAAGACAGGAAAAAGAAAAGCTTTATTTTCAAGATATTGAAAATAAAGGACGTTGTGAAAGTAGTGTCGGTGGATTCAGAAAGAGCTTCCACCCAGTAGGACCCAGGCTGGTAGTGAGGACAAAGCGAGCAGGAGAGTGACCCCTCTCACGTCCTTAACCCAGTGATTGGAGTTACTGAGCAATGAGCTTCGGGTAGCGGCCAGGCTGATGGGCGCTCTCCCACCCCAGGAGTAGAGTCTGCCAGCTGGAGACAGAGAGTTGGCCAAGATGATCTCACCCAAAAGAGTAGTTCGTAACAACGAGTGGCTTCCTTGAAAAAGAGAGTAGAGAGGTCTGTTTGCCAGAACTACCACAGAAGCGTCCATTTGTAGGAACTCAAGGATATCCAGTACTGTCTCTGTTCTTTGTTCTGTGTTTTACCCTGTTTCTCTAACATGACCAGTCTGGAGGAGGTTCAGGTGCTGGTAGCCCTTGCATGCCCCAGACTATTGCAAATAACCTTTGGTCAGTCTTACTTGTACCTTGGTATTGTTACAGCTAATGTTGTCATGCTGGAAGCTAACACCAGAGGTAGATCCATTTATCTGAAGATAAAACTAATCTGATTTGCTGAAAATAAGAGTTTATTAGATCATCTTTTCATAAAGCATTGCCATTGAGAAAATCAATTATACCTAGTGAATGCATAGGCAGCATTGGAGGAACCAATTGTCATGGACCTTGAATGATCATTTACTTCTCCTGACAGTTTAGAGGATCAGTGTCTTTTGTCTTGGGAGCTTGTATTTTCAGTCCTGTTCTCTTTTTAGAACTTTTTTACAGCTTACTTTACCACCAGGTCTTCTGTTGTCAAAGTCAATTATGAAATACTGAAAATGGATTTTTTTTTTTACACTTTGGTTAATTTCTGCTTTTTAGAATTTATTATAGAACTCCGAGGGTTTTTTTTTTTAATATATATATTTATATATATGTATATGTCTCATGGTGCCTGTGAATATCAACTAAAGATGGAGAAAATGTTGCAAAAGGGACACGAAGAGGGACTTGGCTGCACAAGAGTCAGGGATTGGTAATTCACATTTTTCAGCAGCTAGATAGGCTGAACAATCCCTGCACAGTATTTCTATATGTTAGCTTTTCCTTTTGGAAGATTGTTGCTTAAAATATAATTTTACAAGAAAAGTTAAGTGCTTCAAACCTATGTCATAGGTATGAACGTTTGCTAACAAAAGTTCCTAGGCTGTCCTTGAACAGCAACTGTCATGACTACTCGTTTTTTGCAGGGGATGGAGTGCTAGATCTCTCTACCAAGAAAAGCGCAAGGTTGGAAGAGTCAAAATACGATCCATCGTGTTCTGAAAACTCAGTGTCTGGGTAAGCAACATTTAGGCCTCTTTTCAACTTACGTAAAAGGAAGTAATCCAAGCCTCTTATTTCTCTGAAGCAAAGTTTTATGTTCATAACATATTTGTAATGTATATACTGACACACACGTGCGGTTTTATATTTTGCTTTTGAAAGAATTTTTGTCCTCATAAGTGTGTGTGTCTATGTATATATCATGTTTCATTTGTCTTTTTTCCTTTTTTTTTCTGTTTAAAGAAAAGTTATCAGAACAATCACCAAACTTTAGTTCATGTTACTAAAAATGAACTGAAATTAAATAACATAATAAAAGCAGTAGGATGATAAAGGAAATGTGAATGTATTCTCCAAGAGTCTATTTAGGAAACGTTGATTTTGGACAAAAATTGCAATATTGATATTTAGATTTAAAATGCTCTTCCACTAACATGAACAAGTTAAATGGCTATTCTATATAACATTCCTTAATAAGAGAGGGAGAAAGAGAGAGAAAGAGAGAGAGAGCTCTTAATCATCATACTTGCATCATGGTTCTGGCTATGGTGTGTGGTGGCAAGTTGTTAAATTTGTTCATTCAGCAATAGGAATGGTATTGCATCTGCTGAAAGCTACCACAAAACTAGTGAAACACTTTTTTTTTTTTTTTGATTTTGTTATTATTTTGGCATCCTCCCATCTGCTAGCTGTAGCAGGACCCTTTTTGTCACCTGTACGTGTTACAGAATTATTTGCTACAAATAGGACTGCAAACACAGTATTTTGCTGAACGATGTAAAACTGCCTTTCATTAATTTGCTGATACAAAGAAGTTTAATATGACTTTGTAATAGAAAGCTATAAGTAGTGGCCAGAAGTTCTTAAAACTGCGTTTATGCTGCCAAAATGGACTTGGTTGTTAATTACAGCGCTTTACCTTATTGTTGTAGAAGCCTAGTTTTGTGCAAGTGTGGGCTGTTTGTGTGTAGTTTTGTACTTAATACTGCAAATTTTCTATGAGGGGGTTGACTCTTTTATTACTTGTTTAGCGGTAACGTCACGTTTCTACTAACAAAAACTCCTTCAGGATTTGGGTATTTAATGGACCGTTAATTGTACAGCTAAAATTATAACAGTGTTGCTCTGCAAGCATGCCAACAAGGGAGTATAGCAAGCACTTGAGAATATTACCAAATACTGAGCTAGGATATAAAGTTCTTGGAAGGGCTGCTATAGAAGCCACCGTACCATTTTGACACACTGTCCTACCAGAACTGTTAACATTTTGCTAGGATAATCATTTAACTACCACATCTCAAAGGCTTTAAAGTATCAGAAGCAGTGATGTTACCGAAGCAAGGAGTATAATAAAGGAGTGGACCCTTCCCTTCCATAGCTGTGTGAGAGTCTCTCATACATCAGTTTACCATCGTTTCATTCCATCCATCCAGGAGACTACACAGACACAGAGAGGACTATGTGGAAAGAAGTGCTGAGTTTGCAGATGGTTTGCTCTCAAAAGCTTTGAAAGACATTCAGTCTGGAGCACTGGACATAAATAAAGCAGGCATACTTTATGGCATACCTCAAAAAACTTTACTTCTCCACTTAGAAGCCTTACCAGCAGGAAAGCCTGCACCTTTTAAAAACAAAACTCGAGATTTCAATGATAGTTATTCCTTTAAAGACAGTAAAGAAACTTGTGCAGTCCTACAAAAAGTAGCCTTGTGGGCAAGAGCTCAAGCAGAGCGCACAGAAAAAAGTAAACTCAGTCTACTTGAAACCTCAGAATTAAAATTCCCAACAGCTTCCAGTTACCTCCACCAATTAACTCTACAGAGAATGGTCACTCAATTTAAAGAAAAAAATGAAAATCTTCAATATGAAACTTCAAGTCCTACTGTACAATTAAAAATTCCTCAGCTAAGAATAAGTTCTGTATCCAAACCACAGTCTGATACTGCTGGTCTTCTGGATGTTATGTACCACGTTTCTAAAACCTCCTCAGTCCTAGAAGGATCAGCTCTTCAAAAATTGAAAAATATACTCCCTAAACAGAACAAAATTGAATGTTCTGGAGCTGTAACTCACTCAAGTGTTGATTCCTACTTTCTGCATGGGGACCTCTCTCCTTTGTGTCTTAATGCTAAGAATGGAACAGTAGATGGAGCCTCAGAAAATACGGAAGATAGTTTGGATCGTAAAGATAATAAGCAGCCAAGGAAAAAACGTGGCCGCTATCGGCAGTATGATCATGAAATAATGGAAGAAGCAATTGCAATGGTAATGAGTGGGAAAATGAGTGTTTCCAAAGCACAAGGAATTTATGGGGTACCTCACAGCACTTTAGAATATAAAGTAAAAGAAAGATCTGGAACGTTGAAGACTCCGCCGAAGAAGAAACTCCGATTACCAGATACTGGCTTATTTACTATGACAGATTCAGGGACTGGCAGCTGCAAAAATAGTAGCAAGCCTGTGTAGAATAATTGTTAGCAAATTGTTCTGTGTATGCGTGTGCGTGTGTGTGCGTGTGTGTATGTACGTCTGTATACACACGCTGTGTGAGAAATACATATGCTCACTCTGACAGAAGACATGAAATTATACAGTTCAAAAAACCACATACATGCCTTTTGAAAAATAGTTTTATTCAGGGTTTTCACTGTGGACAGAATTATAGAGTTGCTCACTTAATTCTGATAGTGTGTATTTAATATAATCCTTGTATAAATAGGTGAAAAGATTCAGGTTTTATTTAGTAGTCAATAGCATAAAGATGTTTTGGGGAAAACAAGTATTTGTCATGTGAAGCATAATTTTTTATTGGTAAAGAACCACTGTACCCATTCAACAAACCATCTTATTACGGAAATATACGATCAAGGATTTGCAAAACTTTTATACTTCACAGAATACTTGCAATAAGTTGTAAGTAACTCAGATTATACAAATCAAGGGATTTTTTTTTAAAGAGCTAGTTCCTTAAAAGGAAGTGGATTTGTGAAGTATTAGTAGGATATAGTATATTCTGTGAAAGAAAAAAAATTCTCATCATTACTTAAATATCCAATACAAGTAAGAAATAAATATTTCATTGATAAAAATGTATGTTAGCAGTCATAAACTGCATTTTTTTTATCATTTTAAGAGAATTTTGTTGGTGGTTTAGCAGGAAATTGGTGTTTACAAAATGTACACTTACGAAACCTGAGAAATTACTGTAGTTTTAGAATTATTAAATATGAAATAAGATGGAATACTAAGAGCATAAAATAATTTAAACTTTATTAACATAATTTTCCTTTTTAGTTTGAAAAATAAGGTAACTTGTAAGGTTTAAGAAGAAAGCTGGAATGCAACTTAGAGCATGTTCATAATGTGCACAGAATGAGCTTGAGAATGGTTTTTTGGTTTAAACGTGCTGGTTAGTTGATGTTATGACTACTTAAAATTTATTTAAGGATTGTGTCACACTCCTATTGAAAAACCTCACTGTAACTGTAATGTATTTGCTGCTGACATTTCAAAACATTTTCAGTTTATCGAAATGAAAAACAACTTACATTATCATTTTGCTAATAACCAAATTTGCAGTTCAGGGTCTTGATAGAAAAACAAATATTAAACAGTGAAGCTGTTTTGAACTTTCAGTAATATAAATTCTTTTATAAATTTGGTAGGTAGAAGGTAGACAGTTCACTTTAAATATGTAATTTTTAATAGAATTTAAGAGAGACCAATTACCTTCATAATACAGTTTTTAAAAGAATTTCAAAATATTCACATTGGACTTTATGTGAATTGTGTTTGTTCATATGCAGACATATGCTTTGTGATATAAAGAATGAAGACTTGCTTCATACATCCAATATTGAACCTCAGTTTTTGCAAACATCTAATTTGGCTTGGGGAAAAAAAAAAACTTTTTTCCAACTTTTCTACATTTTGAGCACATGCACGCACAGTCAGACCTGTTTTTTTTCACTTAAGTGTGCGTGTGCATGTGTGAACTATATACATGAAGTAGGATATTAGACACATATGGGCCTCAGCATGTAATTTGATTTTTAGATAAATTTGCTACCAAGTTTGGTGATACTGATGGCAAAATCTGGCCCATATTTATTAACCTTCTTAAAAGATAACAGCCTACATTTTTAAACAGAATAAATCCTTAAGGAATCAAGTGAAACTGCACAGCCAGTGTATCATTACTTTGGTCTCTCAGATCTACACTGAATATTCTTCAGTGATTAAGGTTTACTTGCATATTACAGAATGAATCCTTTTTTTAGACAGAACTGTACCTAATGACAAGCAGGTCACAAAACAGCAGATGTCAGGGTCATCTTTCGTTGTAAAAGAATTAAGCCATATTTTGTGAGGGCCAGAAGGATTAATTTGTTGATTTACCCCCACTGAAAAAAAGCTAAGTGTTTCAGGAGCCCGCTTTATACAGTTTTACTAGCAAAAGTTTGGTTTCAATACACTGCCTCATATTTGTACCGTACTGAAATTTTATACTCCTCAGACAATGCTATAAACTTGAGTCAAAAGTTTATATTGAAGGCAAGTTACGATACTCTTTTATATCATTTAAAAGATGACCTGACCAAAAAAATGACAGGATTCATAAAATCAGGGATCATTTTACTATTGACTTAACAGTGCTCAGTAGTTTTGTATGTAATATTATAATTAATTTTCAACATTTTAGTACTTGTATTTATTTTTTGGTCAGAAATAGTATATTAAAATATTTTTTGATAGTTTATAGATGATATTCAACCTGTAAGTGTTTAAAAGGAACAGAATTGTTTGTTTCTAATTATTAGGCTAACCTTTGATTACACAATTAAGGAAAGGCAGGGAAATGTGTAGATTCTCCTTCCCCAACCCCTGTGTATTCCATTAAATGTCATTTAAATTATACATTTTGAACTGTTTTATAAATTCAGTTACCAGTCACTACTTAGTAATTGACAATTTCTGAAAATTCTTGTTTCAGCAGAATTTTAAATGAAGGCGAAAGCAAGCCCTACATGCTTTCTACTTATTTGAATGTTTCTCAAGTATTTTATATTAAAAAACAGTGCCTCTGTTTTTAGAACTACTGCTCAGTAAAGCTGTTTAAACCATTTTCTGGTAGCTAATGACAATTTTATATTAAATTGTATATTAACTTTAGTGAGACTGATTTTTTTAGTTGTTTACAGTACAAATACTTGTATTTGTTTTTTAATTGCAGTATTTCCATTGTCGCAGTAATTTAGTAAAACTCTGTGGCTGCCTTGATTTTTTGACAGATTTTGTTAACAACTGATTTCTAGGCAATTAGTTATATTTATGCATAAATCAATTGCACTATAATTCATGAATTATTTATTACAATATTTTCTAATGAATTCCATGTATTTGTCTTGTGTTGTAAATGTACTGTAATTCTGTTTCTTCTTTGTGTTGTTATATTCCTAAATCTGATTGTATGAATTTAATTGTTTAGTTAACGTGTTTCTACGTTGTAATTTGTAGTAAAGCACTTCAATGCTTTTGCACATAAATTTACAACACTGATGTGTGATTGATTTGCTCATTCAGTAAAAAAAAAAATAAGAAAAGAAAAAAGCTGTACACTGACTCATTTGACTTGCTCCTGAGGCATGAGGTTAATGGCAGTGGCAGAAGATCAAAACCTGTACAAATTAAGCACTTAGTGGCTGTTCTGCTGTGAGAACACTTATAAAGCAGAAATAGGTGTGGTAAAGAAGGTTTTTTTTCTCAGAATTTGTTACTCAAGTGAGAGGAATTTCACTTTAGAAAACTAAATGATCTATCATAAAATTCTTGCAGCTGAGAATCAGCCAAAACAGTAGCTAAATGGAACTGAATGCTTGTTTTCCTAATGCAGTTAATCTATATATCTATTTATGTTAGCTTTTTGGTGGATATTTTCTTACCTAGTAAAGCCAGAAAATGAACATTTCCGTAAGTCCAGATTTGCATTTCTCTTAGTTCTGTTTTTTTCCTATGAGTATTTGACGGTATGTTTTGTTCAGTTACGGGAGCAACTTGAAGTTGCTCTGTTCACCTCAGTTGTTGTCTATGGCTGAGAAGACAGGATAGAGCTCTAGGGAGGGAAATCTTTTGGCAGTCATCTTATTAGAGTCTTTTCCCAACAGTTTTTTCGGGTTTGAGGAGGTGGCAAAGATTTACCTGTTTTTTTTTTTCCCCTCATTTTTCGTTTTTAGCTTTTTATTAAACATAATATGCTGAAAAGATAGTTCTTAACCTTAAGCCATCTCTGCCTAAGTGCCAATTTTGGGTTCCAGGCAGTCCACGCTCCTTGCTCTTGGCTGCCCCAGCCCCCATCAGGGAAGTGAGGCAATTCCATGTCTCCCTCTTGCCTTCAGAGACGCTGTGCACAGCGGGATCGGGATCGGGGGAAGTGGCGCCCGTTGGTGCTTTGGGCCCCGCTGTTTCCTGCCCGTTCCCGCTGACCGGCTCCCGTGGGATCTGTAGGAGGTGCAGGGCAGTTCTCTGAAGGAAGCTGGCTGTTCTGGAGGCGATGGCCTTTCCTGCCCTGCTTGGCAGTCGTGTTTGAGCCCTCTGGCCCGCGGGAGAGCCTAGATGAGAGCGTGACCACGCAACCTTAAGAGGTTTATAGGAAAGAATTGCAGGGAATATTAAAGCTTTAACTTGTTTGCATGTTGAGCTCCGCTCCGAAATTGCAACTTATTCAGGAGTTGGGGCGCTTGTGGAGATGTGGAGGTGGGGGGAATCGCTTAGGGTGGTACCGTTACAATAGACAAAGATGCCCATCAGCTTAAAGAACTAACACGTCAAGGGAAGATTCCTTCCACCAGTGAGCCTACGTTAAGTAAAAATTACTCACATTTTGGATATATGGTCTCCAATTGAAACCGTCTAGTGAAACGCCATTAGACATAGCCTGTAAGCCTAGGAAGACAAACGTGTCTGCTTAGAGACTTCGGTCGACAGCAGGAAGTTCCGTAGTCATCATTTCAGCAAACTAATACTTAACGAATCTGCTGCCATTTACCAAATTGTGAAGATCTTGTGCTTTGTTCTTTTTTTTCTCTATAACTTTACCGAGCATTATTTCATTAAAATCATAGTGATGAGGAGGGCAACTAATTTTTATCCATCATTAAAATATTAGAGTAACATTTCTTTTTTTAAGTGATGTTTTTGACACACTGAGACTCCTGAATTTGTAGGACAATCTGTAACAAAATGAACTCAAGTTAACTTAGGCAAGTAACATTCAGATTATTTTCAGTGTAGTGCTGTGTCAAAACCAGTTAAATCTTGCAAGATAGGCCTTGAATAATTTTCTTTTTATTTTAGATTGCAAATTGTTTTTCTTCTTATGCTACCAGTTAGTTTAAATGTAATAACAATTTCAACCAATAGCATCAGGCTTATTTTAGGCTTTTATTTTTAAAATTCATGGGAGACAAGAAAAGTACAAAATTATATATGTATAATTTTTAGTGATAAATCAAAAGCAAAAAAATGGTTGATGCTAATTACACCGAGTATGTACTAATTAATAGGTCACTTTAAATAAATATGTTAGCTTTTTAAAACATTTGTTCCTTGATTGTTACAGTTGTAAAATAGATCAAAAATGATTTTTCTTTTTTAAAGTATAGGCTTCAATGCAAGAATTACATGAGACTATATTAGGTTGAAAAGTTAGTGTCATGTTCAGAGTTTGGTGATATGTTTTAACAATACATACTTTTCTAAAACAGAATTTTTACAATATTTTTTGCTCATGCAATTGGTTTCAGTAAAACTTTTGCATTAGATGTTAACTATCTGATAGCAGTTGCTACCCAAGATATGGATTTTGTCTTTAGTTGGAGAGAGATCTGTATAAATTTCTACTATGGAAAATTTTCAGTATAAGTGATTGATTAGGTAAGTAGCGATGTTAGTTTTAATAATTGACAAGAAATGAATTAAATAGTTAAGGTAATATTTCACAAGTGATTTTATTCTGAGTATCTTTCAGAACAACTGCTTAGAAGTCTTATTAGATATAGATATAGGCCTGCCCTGGATTTGAGGTTTAAAGGATTTTAATCTTTGATGCAGAATTTACTTATTTTAGTGGTGATGATCTCTGTTTCTGTATTGTTGAGGATCCACGTGTGCTGTGCGTGTGTGCACACGTGTAACATATTGCAATGAAAAGCCTGTGACAGGCTTCTGCAATGTACTTAAAAATGAAAAAGGGAGGCTTGTGTCTAAAATCAACAGTAACAATAGCAAATGGCCATTTTAAAACACTTTCCATGAGCAGTGTAAGACTCAGTGTCCTTTCATAAATAAATCCTAAAAAGGACTTTTAAATAGATGGTCACGTTGAAGCTCATGCCTGGAGCGCAGGAGAGGTGGATCTGCCTCTGCCACAAGCTCCAACGTGTGACCATATGAAGCCCTTTCACCTGTTTGTGCCTCAACTACTGAGTTTATGAAATGGGAGTAGTAATAAACTCTCAGGCTTGTTGGTGAGGCTTTGCTGTTGGTAGTGGCTAGCATAGTTTGCAACATCAGGAGCCTGATAATATTGAAATAACTTTCCTGAGAAGCTCTATTTCCAAGTATTGCTTTTGTCCATTAATTTCTTTCTAATTGTTTTACTTCTTACAATGGTAGGACTGTCACCACTATGTATAAGACACACATCCTTTCAGCCCAAACTTGCAAAAATGATGAATTGTACAAATTGAATAGAAACTATTTGCAAACTTCAGAGTTTTAGTCTTGAGTTTAACCATTATAACAGACATTCTCTATGGTACTTTACTGTAATTTATGTTTTGTTTTGATTTGTTTTCATTTTCAGTTCAAGTTCCACAGCTGATGCAAAATCAGAGGAAACAACTAATTTGGAAAAAGGAAAATCAGCATTAAACAAAGTTTTGGAGACTTTTTGTTCATATCACTGGCAACAGACTTTGGCCATGTTAAAATTTTTAATACAAGATGAAAATGTTTCTGTAGTTTGCAATTGCAAGCAAACACATTTTGTCCACTCTGAAACTCCCAGTTCCCTCACTGAAGAGGATGTTCACATTTCATTTAGCAATTGCAATGGGCATATGCTGACAAAAAGGTGCTCTTTACCAAATCAAAGGCCAAACACTTGTTTACCGCCTCTGTCTGTCTGTATTAAAGATTTCCATTGTCTGTCGTGCCAAACTGTAGCAATTGGATGTATTAAGACAGTGGTGACCAAAGGGTGTAGTTCTCATAGGTTCTGTGCTGAACAGTTGCAGAACGGTAACCGCAGGCACTCTGTGGCGGCAGCAGCAGCAGCAGCGTGTGTATCTCCTGCATCTCCTGCTGGCGACTGTGGTGCCCTGAGCAGCACGAAACATTCAAGTAGATCCCGCAGCCCGTCGCCGCCTCCACTGTCACCTGTGCAGAGGGAGGAATTTGAAACGGTGGAAGACATCTCCTGCATCTCCTGCTGGCGACTGTGGTGCCCTGAGCAGCACGAAACATTCAAGTAGATCCCGCAGCCCGTCGCCGCCTCCACTGTCACCTGTGCAGAGGGAGGAATTTGAAACGGTGGAAGAATCGGTTACAGGTTTTCCAATGCTGGACAGCAAGCTTGAAATAGCCGTGAACCAGCCTCCCTCTCTCCTGCCAGCTGAAGAAAGCAATGGAAAATTTGAATATGAAAGTAAAATACACAGAGGAAAAGTGGCTGAATGTTCAGATGGAACTTTGCTATCAACAGACGAGGAAAGCAGCAATTGCTATATAAATTCTGAGAAGTTTGAGAAAGGTGAGCATTCTGCCATTTTCCAAGATTTAATGGACCGGATTAATGAAAAACTGAAATCAATAGAAACTACAGATATAGCAACAAATCTTGTAAAATTCTCTAGTAGTGACAGGGCACCAGAAAATGATGTGAAGTTGAGGGACTTCATAACCTCTCTCTTGCATAATGCTAAGGCAAGTGATTACAGTTTTATGGAATTACTTAGCCAACACGATAAGCAAGTGGAAAATAAAATTATCCAAACAAGATTTCGCAAGCGTCAGGAAACTCTATTTGCCACGTATAATTCTCCTGATTCACCATTCATTCGACGCCAGTCTTTGCAAATCAAGAGGGAACTTGCAAGCCTTGATGAAACTCTCATAAGGAAAAAGTCCAGTTGCGAGAGAAATGCCAAGAAATCTTCAAAAAATTTTGATAAGATATATCCAAACAAAAGACACAAATTTACCATGATAGAAGGTAAAACTTTGCAAGACCTTGAAAGTAGTCCGTGTATGAGTTGCCAAAACAAACCAGTGTGCTTTCCAGTGCACCGAGCTGATTCTTTCAAACTACCTCTTGCTGATTTTCAGAGCAGCTCTGGCTTTCTCTCTCTTTCAGAAACCAGCACTATTGCAACCAATCCAATTAATTTTGGAAAATCACAAGGAGATTTTGCAACTATAAAAGAGACTGATCAGATGTCTCTGAAGGAGAAAGGCAGGAGAATTTGGGGCAGAAATAAACATGACCTTGTGCTGCCTGGATGGTACTCGGTGTATGTAACAAACAATATTGTATTTGGGAAAACATCCAAAGTAAAAAGCTCTCTGCAAAGCTTGGAAACGATGAGAATAAAGAAAGATGTTTGCGCTGAAAGATGTAGTGATAGAAATGTAAGCAAGATTGTGAGAAACACAAATCTACATGTTATTGTTGAACATTTAGAAGATACAATAAACTTAGCCCAAAAAACCAACAACTCCTTGTTGGATAGTTATAAAATAAGCCAAAAGTTAAAAGATGGTGCTTACGAGCACGTTATGAACCCAGCTGCGAGGAGTGGCTTACCCTTCAGTGTGAGTGAAACAACGTGCCTAGCACAAGGTTTCCTTCCACACTGGCACGTGCCGAGCACGAGTAAAGCCCCAACTTTGTGTGTGACAACAAATAAGCAAACAGTGGGTATAGATCAAGAAATCGATGGCAACTTTTTGAAATCTTCATGCTTTGATTTACCCGGTTCAGCTGCCAGTAATGGGGACTTGCCCACAACTTGTGAAGCTGGAGAGATCTCATCTCCCTCAAACTACTCTAGTCCTATTAAGCTAATGTTTGTTTCAGAGGTTAATAGTAGTGAAGGAGTCAAATACACTTTGACATCTGCAGTTGCAGCTGCAAAAGCAAGTACAGATGGTGGTTTGGTGCAGGGACACCCAAACACTGTGTTGGAAGAACAGGCCACAGAAGATCCTTCTCATGCGATCTGCGTCAAGGATTGTAATCACAATGAAAATGGCACTAAGGAGCAATCAAGTTGCATTTATGCAGAGGCAAATACAGACTCTTGTGCTGGTGGTCAAACAAACTCAGATAGTTCTAAGCAGAGTGAAGAAACTGTGGAGAAACCGAGCAGCAGCAGTGAGTTGGTGTTGAAAAGAAAACCTGGTAGACCAAAGAAAATAGGTCCTCAAGTTGTTAAGCAGATTAAGAGACCTATTGGAAGACCTCCAAAACCAAAACCAGACTGTACAAAACCTGAAAGTACAGAACATAGAACTGAACTTAGTGGTGCTGGGAAAAGTACCAAATCTGATGCAGCGCTAATGGAAGAAGTTACCAGTAACAAAAACATTATTGTGACTGTTGTTTTTGGAAGGTCAAGAAGAACGAAAAGACATGTTTCTGAAGGTAGCCTAAATGTAATCAGCGCTCTGCCTACACAACACGTTGATTCCAGTTTTGCTGCTGATGGCAGTAAAGCAAGGCAAAATGCAGAAAATGAAAATGCTTTGACTGAAATAGTAACAGCCTTACAGAGTTCTGCTGAGAAGGAGGTCTCTGGTTATGACTATATTAGGCCTATCAAGAGTAACCCAGCATCACCACATCCTTGCAGCAACATTATACGGCCAGTTAAGAAACCTTTAACCACCATTCGAAAACCTGGTAGACCAGCAAAAGTAAAAATCTCTGGCATATCAGTGACTGTTAATAGGTTTTCACCTCAGGAGAGAAAAGTGAGTATTAGCAACTGTTTGCCTCCTTTCCACCAACAGGCCGTGTTAGAAAAGAACATACCCCAGGAGAAAGGCAGCGCGCTGGGCAGTAAAATGGCCCAAGCAAAGAGCATTCAGAAGGAGCCCAGGAAGGATGGATCAGACCATGTTACTACAACAGCGTCAAGAAAACGTGAATCTCCGATGAGACACTCTGTAAGGGACAGAAAACCCTCCCTTCACTTTCTGCATTCATTAGCATCTTCTAGTGCGTTTACTTGTAGAAGTGCCTTGCTACATAAGTCTTATAAGCTCCATTTGAGAAAAGCTAAAGATCAAAAGGATAAATACAGGCAATCAAATCAGAGCGTAGCACCCAAAGATACCTCAGAGATGAGAAATTCAGGGAATGCAAGAAAGGGTCCTGAGGAGGGTGAATTCAGGCCCGTTAATGAAGTGTCATCAGACCCCATTTTTTCGTCAAGTCCTTCTCTCAGGTGGTGGGCTACTTCCACCTCAAGCGACACTTTGTTGGAAGAACTAAATAATAGATTTGAACGAATAACTAATACCTGGTTGCGAGTGGGGGGAAATGAGTTTGATAAATGTGTGTGTGAAAAAAGGGATCCCGTTGACCAAGACTGTAACGCTGAAATGTCAAGTCCTTTAGACTCCTGCCTAGTAGAACTTGAAACATCACCTATAAAAATGCTTTTTCAGAAAAAGTGTAATATGGATGAACTGTGCACCTGGTTTATGCAAACCACAGAAACACAGTCCCTCTCTCTAGTGAGAAAGGCGAACGCTCGCAATCCTTTAGAAGTAGTTAACACCAGAGAGCTAAAGATGGAAACGAAACAATCCGACCTTAGTACTTGCCCTTTCAGGAAGCACTTTAAAAAGTTTGCACTATCTTCTCCTTCAAAACCATCAGGGAAATTACAAATACTGCATAACATGGTCAGCTCTCCAGTCTTGAACGTGAAAAGCAATTTCACGTTAGCCAGATTAAAAAGAAGTGAATTTAAGAAGTTACAACACAATAGGTGGGGACAAACAAAAAAGCTGTATAATCAGGCTCCAGGAGGCTGGAAATCAAAAAATAAAAAATTACAGTTCTTTTGCCAAAGCCAGTTGTTTAAAAGTACAAGTGAGGAAACCGGTGATGAAATGTCCAAGCTCCAGGAAAAAAATTCAGTAGAAATCCAGACCACTGAAACTTTGGTGGAATCTCAGAGTAGCCTCTCGCCAACTGGAAATGAAGCCCGAGGTGCATTTGTCCAACAGATGATGGGATCTTCTGAGTTTAGCCCACATCCTGGTTTAGCAAATATACTTAAACCACATGCAGAGACAAATGGAACAATTTGTAGCCAACAAAGTATTAGGAAAGAACAAAGCCAAGATAAACTCTTTCAAAGTGCATGGAAAGCCAAAACCTTTAGAGATTGTAGAATATTTCTGAGAAAAATCAACCATATTGAGCAGCACAATTCATTTAATTTAGATAATATCATTTATTCTCCTGAAGTTGTTGAAAGTAAGAGCAATCAGGCCTATATGGAAGAAAAAAGGCTTCCTATCTTAAGATCCCATTCCACTAAGCAAAATGCATTAAAGAAACAAGAAAATGAAATGGAAACATCTAGAGGACCTAACTCTTCCAAAGTGACTGAAAGGCTGGATGACCAGTTTAACAGCAGAAAATTAACTTGTGGGGTAATCCATGATGATAATCCTGCTGGTAATTCTGATGTTCTTATCAGAATAAACAAAAGAAAAAGTCCACAATGGGAGACAACAGATACAAATATAAAGAAAAAGCATAAGAGACAATCATGCAGTAGTGGACAAATGACAACTTATTACCCAAAGTACCAACTAGGTAAGTTCTTGCTCCCCCCATCACCCTAACACTGTAAACTTAAAGAATCAGATAAATAACTAGGGCCTTCAGATTTTTTATTGCATGATACTCATTTTAATTCCAGAAAAGTAATAAAATTAACATTTTATAGAATCATAATAGTACAGAAAGTGCAATTAAAATGTATATAATAATTTACATTGAAGTCTTTTAACTACAATAGATTTATTACATTCCATGATGCCTATTAATAGAATACCAAGATGGAAGAAAAAGAGCTAACTAATATAATCTAGACAGACAACAAATTAAGTTCTGATGTATCTTAAGTCAGGGGCGGCTAGTTATTCATTTCAAAAGGAACAATTTCATTCCTCTGGATAGTTTCTGGCATTATGAGAAAGGTTTAATTATAAAATGAAGCAGAAACTCAGTGTATTAACACATAATTTTAAAACAATAAACTTTTTTTTTTGGCCATTTAATGATTTCTAGTGTAAATCTGTAATGGATTTATAATTAAAGTAACCAGCAGTAGTGTATACTTCTGAGAAGTACCCATTCAGTCTCTTTCAGTGTCAGTTCAATGCCAGATGAAATCCCTTGACTCAAAGGGCTTTGTTGTATTGACTTCTTAGAGAACAATTTCAAATATGAAATTATTCTAGTCAAGAACAACGTTAAATTACCATGCTCAGTGTATTGGGTTGGAATATTTTTACGCAAGTCTGAAATTAAAACCCTTTGTTAAAGCTGGATAGTTACAGCACATTGATGTACAGCTGACCTCAGAAAGGCCATTTAAGAGCAGGCCACTTGTGAAATCGTTTTTTTCTTTTAAATGAAGAGAACTCAAACAGAAGATTCAGCTCATTATAATAAAATAAAGTATTAAATACTCACCCAAGTAACAAGAGGTTCTGCAAGAGGAATTGTATTACTGCAGAAGTACTAATTTATAGAAATAATATTGTATTAGATTATATTGCACAGAAAATTAAAAAATATTCAAAGCATCATAGCAAAATCTGACATCCCTGTTTGTATTCTATACTGAAGAAAACTGGTGATGAATTGAATGATTAATTTAAGTTGTAATGTATAGAATATTATGGCTACTACAATATACTATATGGTATACTTCATGTCTTTTGTGCTTTATGTAATGTATGAAATCCTCTGTATTAATCTCACTCAGTATAATCCTACTTTTCCAAAAGTACAGTTCTTGAAAAATGCATATTTATGCTATTGTATTGTATTTTAATTTTTCTGATTTGGGGCCAAATGCAACATAAAAAACTTGTGTTTGAGAAATTCGAACTGTGACACAGGATTGCTATAAAAAGCCAGCACTAGAAAGGGAAAGAGTAACACATACCCATTCTTTTTTTTTTTTTTTTTTTTTTTCAAATGAAGAAAGAGCTCTCTCATAGTTCTTCTTATTTTGTAATTTTGACACAGTCAAGATAATTTTGTTTTCAAATTATATTTATCTAAAGCCTTTTCTTGCTATAACAGTGTAAGAACTACTATGGTAATGTGGTTTCATGTAGGTTCTAATTGGGACTTAGTTGTATTTACCTGATAAATTTCCTCCTTCAGTTTTGACTCTTTAGGAAATCTGATAACTATTTTAAGATTTTACATTATTTCATTTTCAATTTTTGTTATTTCCCAGTTCTACTCATAGTTTCTCATATCAATTGTTGTCTTTAGAAAAGATACGACAGAAAGTTCACTGGTGAAAGAAATGTTAACTGTAGAGACACAGAATTGAGATTTGGAGCTTTATCCAGGCCTGTGAGCCCAGGGCTTTCTTGGGGCCCTGCTGCAGTACCTGGCATTGTCTGATACAGAACAGGATGTCTTCTCTTGGCATGTCGAGTCAGCTCTGTGTCCTGTCTGCACCGGCCAAGGAAATCATATAAACATTTTTAGTCAAGCATACAGTTACTGGCTAAAAAGAAGAAATATGATTTCTCCTTGTGTATGCATGCGTTTCCAAACATATCTCCTGCATCTGGAAATTTTATGCACATGAAAACATCATTATTCATTCATATGTTCTTTGGATTGCATTTTTGTTGATGTTTGATGACGATAATTTATATCATTGTTCTGTTGCCATATTTGAAATGCTATTATACACACATTTATGATAAATATTTAAAGGTTTTCTTCAAGTTTTATTATCTGGATGTCTTACTGAATATTACTGAAATGTGTTGTGATGCTGTTTTGTTGTGAAGCAACAACTGAGGCAAGTAGGCCAATTGCTGTGCATAGCCAATTTCAGTTAAAACTCTACAAGCAGAATAGGGTCACTTGAAATCTTAAGATTAGGATAGTACCAAGCAGTTAGGACTAGTCACACATTCAGTCTAGCAACAGAAGAGATCTGGCTGCATTTTATTCTTTTTCTCAAGGTAAGGTGGATGTTAGACACAGTGATCCATATTTTGGACACTATTTGACATGATTTGCTTAGGGTAGTTCCCTTCCACTGGAATGCTATGCTCTGACCATGTTATTTATTTATTTACATAATTTACTGCCTGTGGAAGCAAAGAAGATCACGTAAGGCTGCTTTTAGGCAAGTGTGTTTGTTGTTTCCATGAGGAGCATTCCTCGCTCAAGCCCACACTCTGTTATCCAGTGACAGAGTGGGACATCATAAAAGACTCCATTATAGGAACTTAGCAAATAACAAATATTTTAAGATTTCCTTCAGGAGGAGGTGTGGATTTATCCGAGCCACCAGGGGAGCTGTGGAGCTCCCTCAGCAGCAGGCAGCATCCCATGCCTGGATCATAGCGCCCACTGTTCCTGCCCCTTCAGACCAGGCTGGGCGCTCACATGAAAAAAAGCAGCTTTTAAAAAAACAATTCTGATCACTTGAAAATAGATTTTTTTTTTCATTTGATAAGAACTATTTTCATTTTCTCCCTTATAGTGTGGTTTTTGGGCATGGAGTCAGGAATTTTAGGAAAAAAAAGTCTATTCTGGATGTTGGAAGAATATTTAAATTGTCAATTTATTCAACACTATTTGAGTACTATTTTTAAATGCTGTCCTAATGAGATGAAGTTAGCTGAGTGCTTGAAATGAACATTTGCTAATCCGTGTAACCAAGTCAAAGTTGATTAAGGAATCTAACTCAAAACTGGGTGTTGTGTTTTTATGTGCTTAGTGACTCCTGGTTTTACATCTTTTAATATATTAATATGCCAACAATCAAAACTTTTCTCAAACTTTACATGCCATATCTGAAACAACCTTAAAAATGAAAGGCAAGAATGCACACATCTTTTGTACATAAATTGCTTTATGGTATTAATCTTCCAGTGTTGTTTACGTGTATTACAGTAGTGCAGTCCAGTTGAGAGTAGCTGCTACCACGTGCTACCTGTGCTACCACGTGCTACCACAGCTACCGTGCTACGTGCTACCACGTGCTACCACAGCTGCTACCTGTGATGCAGAATAAGCAGATGGGCCTCTGTAACTCACTGTCAGCAAGGAAGTTAATTACATTTTTTAAAAAGTCATAAAACAAATTAAGCAAATGAAAACAGGAAAATATTGGCATTCCCAATAATTGGACCGTTCTAGTGCAGAAGTATAAAAGCAGAAATGTAAACTCGATATATATAGTTGACTAAGCAGATATAACAAATCTAGGCTCATTAAGGAACTCTGCCTCGCTTCCCATAATGCGGCTGCTGCAGCTCCACTACAGTCCAACACTCCATTTTCTCCAACGCTTGGGAATTCCAGGTGCCAAAGGCAGTGGAACGGCCTTTCCTCCCGTCGTGTTCCCTCTGCCACAGTGTAGTCTAGCAGAGCAGTGAAAAGTTGAGCTGTGTGTGAATTATGCAAGGTCTGTTGTTTCAAATAGGGCCCACTTTGAAATGGGGTCTGCAGTTCCTTACATTATCATGAGGATTCAGCACTTAAGTTTTTAAGTTAGCTGTGTGAACTTCTCTTACGGACCACGGCTTTCAGAGCTAGTGCAGCTTCATGCGCTTTTTAGTAAAACTTCATATTTATCATTGCCTAGTTCTGCTGCTCCCTGTTCTCCTGCAAGACTTTTATTATGTTACATGAGAAAGACACCAGCTAACCTGCTTCAAAGATTTTTCTCACATCTGGCTATGAAAAAGCTTTTCTGAACAGGCCCGCATACCCTTGAAACCACCTCTTTTACTTACTGAAAACCATTTAACCTTTATGTTTTTCGTAAGATACGCAGATGCAGGTCTTTTCCAAAAGCCAGATGGATACGTGGATTTTGTATTATTAGTTCCCTGCTTTCAAGTCAACAGCTCGGGAAGCTTAACATTTCTAGAAAAATACAGTTTTTGATTGCTTTCTCAGAAAAAAAAGCTTAGTGTCTTCTAGTAGAACAAACATAGCAATTTATACTTCTATTTTCATTTTTCATATATAAAGGAAAAAAGGACCTTTTTCTTATGCTAGTTTCTAATTTTCTAGACATCAATAAAGGCTACCTAGGTTATTTTTTCAATGGTCTTTGGAGTTCAAATAACAGCAATAGGTAACTACTGCTGTGTTAAGTCTAAAAGGATATAAATAAAGTTAAGGAAAAACTTTGTATTTTATGGAGTCTCAGACTTGTTTTCTACATTTTTATGTGGTTTTTTTTTGCTTTTGTTTCTGTCATTTTGACAGGTTACTGTACCTTTTGAAAGGCTGTTTTAATAGTTAAATTCACCTGACTTCCTTCTGCCGTTAGCTTTGTGTCCTTACCCGCAGTGACACTCAGCCTGCAGTTCCGCAAGCATTTGTGCCCGTTGACCCGCTCTGCTGCCTCTCCTTGCTCACACTGATCCTTTCTGTCTCTGCTTTCAGACACATAAATCTTTCTAAGCTAAAGCTCTATTTGTACACTATCAGCCTGCATATTAAAACTACTTGGATTCAAGTAGCTTTAAGTGGAAATATGGACAAGAATAATGATTTTAAGCCCTAGGAGTACAGAAAGGTCCCTTGTTGCCTAGTTTAGTAGAAGATTCAATTCAAAGAACTTTCTATTTAATTATTTTTGCTTTAATGGTGGAAGTGGCTTGTGGCAGGGAGCAAGAATCCTTTCAGCTTCCAGCAGTTTGGAGACCGTGTCACACACAGGATGCATGAGGCTTGTTCTCATGGGCTGCCAGCCTTTGTTGGAACAACGTAGCCATCGCTCCTTCCCTGGAACTGGTGAGAGACAGTGAATCCAGGCAGGAGGCAGTGAATTGAGGCTCACACTTCAAGAAAGAGCCTTTGGAGACAGCAGTGGTGGCTTTCTAGAATCATTGGCTTCATGTGCAGCAGCCACCAGCAAAAGCCAGTAAAATGTGAGGCGGTGGGACAGTGTATTGAGGAGACAGGCGAGGTCATTTTGTCACTGCGTAAAACCTCAGTGTGGCCCCAGCAGCTGCACCTCTCGCAGCACAGAGGCTACATCTCTACCCTCATTTCTTCCCGTGTTTTATCATGGTAAAAGCACCTAAAATCCTAAACTTCTTAGATTGATGTTGGCCATACTGGTGAAGTGAAAAAGACGTTAACTTTACCTTCTACCTGCCCTCAGGTGTTTTGTATTTTATGGGGTGGGAAGGGCAAGGGAGGGTTGATAGCAAACCAGTTATCAGCATATACTCATCTACTTTGGCTTTAGTTTTGCAAAGTCACTGTTTCTTACACCTTTACATGAATTTGTACAAGAACTAAAATTAAAATACACAATAATCCTAGACCATCCTGTCAGCCTGATCAGTTTGTCTTATGCCATCAAAGTGGTGCTTCCAGCCCTTCCCAAAGCTGTCTCCCTGCGTAGGGGGCACAGGGAGACGTGAGGCCACCACAGCATGAGCAGGTCACAGCTCCCAGGGAAACACCAGCATTTAATGGGCAGGAACACGGTCAGCTTGGTCACATCTCAGTCTATGGAACAGGAAAATACTCCTGCAGCCAGAGAGAAGCTCAACGGCTTCCAAGCAATTTAATATTTACTAGATAACACACAACGTTCAGAACGAAACGTGGTTTGTTGAGGGACAGAATGGGACATAGCCCCATTACATGGACTGATGCTTTAAGACCAAACGTGGTTGCCCCACACACTACCACTTCACTTAGGAACTAACAGAAACCATCAGCACCTCCCAGGTTCGGGCTGTGCTACCCAGGAAAACACGGAAAGTAGCAGGGGCAGCAATAGGAGCGAGGAAAGCTGCGAGACTTCAGCAGCCGGCCCCGGTACCGCTCACGCACATTTAATGCCATCCTCGGGAGAGGAACAAGCCCCTTGCACGAGATTTCCACTTCCCGCACAGCAGTGGGGGGGTCCAGGTTCACAGCTGAAGAGGTTACGAATGCAAGAAACTCACCTTGCTCACAAGGGTCGCCTCTCTGTGCCACCTCTGTGCCCTGCAAGCGGGGCAGTCATGTTTCCTTCAACAGGGAAAAGCAGGGCAACATAAACACAGTGAAAAAAGCAGAAGCAATAACAAAGGGTACAAAGCACAGAGGCAGGAGAAGCATGAGGAAAATATCAGAAAAAAAATGCTTAGGGGAAGGAATTAGGAACCTTAATAATTGAGGGTTAGGATTAACTGTTAGCTATAGTTAAATGGGGAGAAATGTCCAGCCTGTTTCAGTAATATGTTAAAAAGGCACTTGTCATTGTAGGTATCTCGCATAAAATTTTTAAAGCCTAAGAACCTTGCTGCTGAAACGTGGGGAAAATATTGAGAGACGGCCACTTTACCTGCTGCACGAGTTGTCATTCCCTCCTGCTGGGAAGTAGGAAAAAGTTTAATCAAAACTGTCACTAGTATTGAGTGATACAAAGCAATGTATGCAAACTAGCACTTCCTCATACAAACAAGATTAATTCATAGCATATAGTTAATTCATAGCATACTTGAACAGATTTGATCCTTATTGATTTGTGCTTAGGGCATGTGAGAAAAAAAATATAGAAAAATAAGTTTGAAATATTTAAGTGATGAGACAGTATTCCCAATTCTTCCTTTTTGCCTTCTTAAGCATGTAAAATTAAATGCTTTATTCGGCAATAAGCGTGAATCAGTCCACATTTGTCCCAGCTTGCTCAGTGATCTCCAAGCCAGCCGACTCCTTTCCCTTCCTGTGTCCCCTGCTTTCCCAGATGCGAGCCCCAGTCAGAGCTGCCTGTAGATTTGTCTTTGCTAGGGCTGTGTTCATTTTGCACTAACTTGGGGAGGGAGAGGAGAAGCTCCTGCTCAGGGACTGACCGTAAGGGATCCCTGTCCCTAGGCAGCAGCAAAGCCAAAGGCCCAGCGGGAGCCGGAGGGCCCCGGGAGCCGCCTCCAGAGCCCCCAGCGCTGCCGGCCCCTGGCCCACCACCACAGCCCTGCCCCACCACCACAGCCCTGCCCGCGGGCAGCTCCCCCGCTCGGGAGGAGGAAGCAGGGGAGAAACACCAAGTACTAAAGCTCTTCCCCTTCTTGTCCCCTTCCCACCCCCATTTCTTTTCTTACAGCGCGCTACAAGTGAAGGTCTCGGAGCCGCAGAATTCGGTAGACATGAACACAGAAAACGAACGTTTGAAGTCCATAAAGATGTGCCTTAAACAGCCCCCCGAGTGGAATCTGAGTTTTGCAGCAGCAGCATCCCTTGCCAGCTGTAAAGTTTTTAACCAAAATCTCAAAACTGATGAGAACAAATAGAGCGCAGCTGTTCTTGCACTATTATTTTGTATATTGTTCTTGATTTCTTTTTTTCTGCTGAACAATAAGCATTTATTATATTGATCTTGAAATGATCTTGTGTGATTTGGCTTTATATTACTACTAGCATTATTCATTTCAATGTACTTTTTTTTTTTAAATGCAGTTTCACATCTGACCATCATGAAATTTTTGCAGTACAAGTTTATATCGGAATCAGATGCTTTACTAGTATTGTGATTTTTCTATGCTCTTTCAGTTTGTTACTTCCCAGTTTTATTTTTGTGCACGAAGATTAATATATTATGTGATTTGTGACCTAGGTCACCCTGTAAAGATTCCTGGTAATAACAATTCAAACACAGCAGTAACAGGTGGAGATGGACTACCTCGAAGGAAAGCAGGAAAAAGAAAAGGTAGATTACCCACAGAGATCTCCTTCGTAGATGGTTTGGAAATATACTGAACCACCATGGTTTTCTGCAGTATCTTGCCCTCCTTGTTTATCTGGAGAAACGTTGTGTGCCGGTGTTTACTGACTGTCATGTCTAAACGAACAGCCAACTTCCCGGGAGGATCTCCTGAAAAGATTGTTCAGCAGCAAGTCTGTATCTGCACTTTCTGAGGTTTCTGCTAAATGGTCTTTCTTCCCCTTCTGTTTTTATAAATTTATGCCTGCCACCAATTAAAATGGATGTAAATGCTCTTCCTATTTCATTCTTCTCTTGTACTTTGGAATTTAATGTAAACATCAAAATTATAAAATCTACTTGGAAAAAATATGGTTGTAGTTGACTACGTTGTAGACATTTCAAGTCTCAATCCGCTTTAGCAAGGTTAGTGTATTTCATTCATCAAAACTTTATTATAGCTATAACAAAAATGTTAGAAAAAACTGTACTATATATTTCTCTTTTCTGGAGTCATACATTCAACAGCTAGTGTAGAGATTCCTTAATCACTAAATTGTATATCCTTTACTTGCCAAGAGACAATTTTCCAGCAGAAAATTTCCTTGGAAAACATTGTATTCTATATAACAAGGGTTTTGAGTATTCACGTAAGATTGTCTTATTTAATAAAATGAAGTTGCAATTTTTCTTTCTATAAGTTAGTTGCAGACACAATCCAGTAATTAAAGACTCCTGTGAGTTCAGGTAAGTCTGACAGCTTCCCACAAGGATATTAAGTCACTGAAATGTTGGACAGTGCAGAACAAAGTACTGCACTGCACATGTGTTAATAAACATTCATCATCAAGCCACGCTGTCTAGATGGTCTTTATGTATCTCACCTATTTAATATGTTGGATTTGGCGGGGGGGGGGAAAGCAACTTGCCAAAGCAAGAGTTAAATTTCCTGGGGGACAGTCACTGAAGTGGAGCAGCACCGAAGCAAAATAAGCAGCAAGCAGCTGGGCCAGGCAAAGGGAGACATTGAAACAGGCTGATAAGCAACAAACCTGCTGAGATACTGCCCTTGTTCGCCTGTCTCGAGGAAGCGGCGCCGTGAGGTTTTTCCCCATGTCCAACAAGACCGAATTCACAGTCTTGTTCCTTGCGGGGTGCAGGGGAGGTCTCACCTCAAAATTTACCTGTGTTATTGGCAGAGCACTCACTGTCTTTCCATTCATTGGGAACAGCCAAAGGAGATTCTTACCAAAATCAGATTTGTTGTCCTAGGGGGGTTGGTTAAGCAGCAAACAACAATTCTAAAGGTGGTGCTAAGAGAAAAAGATTACTGAGAAAAAACAAACATTTATAGAACATTTCACGTTTGACAAGAGATATTGCTAGTTTATAATTCCTTAAAATGGAAGGAAGTTTTCTAATCCAGGCCCCGTTTGGCTCCTGGCTCCCCTCACTCAAGACATTCCACCACTGCTCCACACAAAAAACGATTGGAAGGTAGAGACAAGAGCCTTCAGAAAAGCCCTGGCAGGTCAGGACAGTGCCCTCCTAAAACAAAAAGAGCCCCCAGAGTGACCACAGGCAAAACCCTCTTGCTTAGCCAGCAAGTTGCATGCACAGCAGTTGCTCCAGAGGGATAAAGACATCAGAGCCTTTCAAGCAGACTGGAGTATTTTAGAGATAAAATCTAACCCCTTAATTTTGCAAGCAGGCAGCTGGATCCCCCAGCTCTACAGAATTCAAGTAAACAAAACTCAGTGACATTATTTTAGCTTCCATGAATAATGCATAGCAAACCTTTTACCTGCAGGTCGTAAGCTACTTCCCATCTCCTTTGAATGTACCCAAATCCAACTGTATGGGACTCTCAGAAATTCAACTGCATATATTTAAACTTTGATTATTGACATAATCCATTTTGTGGCTTTTCTCACACTTTTCAAATCATGCTATTCTGTGACTTAGCAGCCATCACAAAAATGAGGTAATTTTACAAGAGTATATCCCCTATTTTCCCTTGTACTGAAAACCCTTCTCAGGCTTAGGGGGCAAAGAAGGAAAAAAACCACAGTTCCTGATCAAGCTTCCATCCTGAAACAGGATCACAGGATAACTTGGGTTGGAAAGGACCTCCAGAAGCGTCCAACATGCGGCCTAAAGCAGGGCCAGCTTTGAGGTCAGACCAGATTGCTCAGGGCTTGCACCAGCCAAGCCCTGACAACGTAAGTCAGAGACTCTGTGAGCTCTGTGCTCAGCCTGTTCCACTGCTTGTTCCTCCCCACGTGTGACACGAGGCGCTTCAGGAGGAGCCCGGCTCCACCCGTGCCGCGGGAATCAGGGATCGGGAGCTGCAGTCAGGTCCCCAGAAGCCCTCTCTTCTCCAGGGCAAGGGGAAGTGCTCCAGAGCCCAACCTGCTGGTAGCCCCCACTCAATGTATCCCATTTGCCTGAGTTTCTGTGGAACTTGCAGACACAGGAAAGCCACATCCACAGCAACATGGGGAGCTGAGCACACCACTCAGCACAACCTGCCTGAAGAGACCAAGGGAGACAACCTGCAGCGTGGCCAGGAGCGGTGGGGCAGCAGAAGGGCCAAAAGGGGCGCCTCCAGCGTGTTCCAGACATCATTTCCAGAGAAGCCTCCTGAAATCGCTCATGTTCCTGCTTCTCCTAGAAACTCATCTTGACCAAAAGAACAAAGGGAAGTACCAGCAGTTGTTGAAAGCCTATTAGAAGCTGAATTGTGAGCACTCGATCCTTCCTGGAGAGAAAAGAAGATACAAAACTTGTAACTAAGTAATATAGTTTTTTTCCCTCTCTTTTTAAAGTGCTCTGACTGACAGACAAGTGGGAAAAGAAAGAAAGGAAACACTTCACCCTTCAAGATGCTCAGGCAGCATTCAAGGGGATGGGCAATGTGGTTGCACATGCATAAGTTTCCATTAGGAATGCAAATTGGAGTAAGTATGTGAAGCAGAAAATTTAATAAAGGAGGGATCTCAAAGCTCCAGAATTCTGTTCAACATCATGAATAAAAATACTTGGCCACAAAGTTGTCTTAGCTTCTAAACAGTAAACATTAGAGCACAGCGACTGCATCATGGCACTTTATGGTCTGAAAGATTTCAGTTAAAAATTTTAAATGGAAGCTCCCTAGAAAGCTGCATTCAACATGAGCAGGTAACATGCCCACATCAAGTAATCAACAGGAGTGTTCTCCTTCCCTTAGTGGATCTTAGATTTTATTTTTTTTTATTTTTATTCATTTTGTATTCCTAGTACTCTTGTGAAAGCACTACAGTGATTTCTTATAACAAGGTCAGGTCAGTGGCTGGCCTCCCATCTTAGGTTCTCAGAGTCAGCAATTCAGTTTCACTATTTTGACTTTTTTTTTTTTTTTTTAACCATAAGACCCATTATCTGCAAGAATATCTGCAGGAATTGGTTCAGACCAATTCTATTTTACATTAATGTGAACCCTAAAACCTCCCTTGACACAGGAAAGGTAGGTGCATTAAAGGCAGGTACATTCAAAGGTGTTGCAAGGAAGAGCACTTACTCATAATGTATCCTAAAGTATTATCTTTGAATAGTGTTAAAAACATACCACTTTAAGTACATAACTCTCAAACAGAACTATTAAATACTTACCGCTAAACAACTTTCACCGGAAGATAAATAAAAAAACTTTAAAGGTAGAAAAGCTTTGTTCAGGTTATATTTTAAGAATAAGATTTTTATTACAAGAATGATACACTAAAGTGGTGAAAAATATCAAAAAGCCTTAAAAAAACTGCAATTTTAAATGAATAGAATTATCAGAGAAGTTAAATTGACTAACAACAAAAAGAAGCTTATTTTTAAAGTCTGCTACTAGCTACTAGCATTAGGACATTTTTAATCTACTTTTGTCTTCATTTGTCTGCTTCTCTATCCAGAAGGTGGGCAAGATTCATTCTTGTCTTTTCAAGTGCTGCTGTTTTTGCTCGTCTTGAAGGCCTTGCACTTGACATGGGGACTGGTTCTGGAATTTCATCACCACTGAAATACAAAAATACCTTAAATTAAGGCCAAAAATACTATAGGAAATATAGGAATATATATAGGAATTACGATTTATATATATATAGGAATTATGTATTCCTCTATTATGCATAGGAATGCATAAAAGTATTTATGTTAATAAATTTGAAATTATGTATAATAAAAGCAGGGTGTCACAAAAAGTGTTTTTACCTTAATAAGTATATATACACTTCATACTTGCAGAGAATAAGAAGTGATATAGCAGTATCAGAAAAGAGAAGTGTTGGTAAATTGCACAAAAAGCATAAGATCACGTGGAAAGTGGATCTAAGTGAATATACTGAATGAGCACATTGGAAAGGTTGGCCATGACTAGCCTAAGATCTGTGGGTTTCTTCCATGAGAAAGAGTGAGCACAGCTGCCTATTTCAAAGATAATGGCTTTTTAACCTGAGGGCCTTTGTGAGCTGAAGGGAAGGAACTTATTGCGCTTATGCATCTATGGCTCGTTCCTAGAAGCTCATCAATTAAGTGGTGAAAAATAAAACATGTGAAAAGACAGCAGCTAAATGTGAAAAACATCAGCTTCTTGCACAAAGCAGTTAAGGGGATAAAGATGCAAACTTGAAGAGGAAAAACATTTGAATTGAATTCTGTTGCTGGAACTGACATCACAGCAAGGCTGAAGGAGGGGTTTACCTCTCACTGGCAGACGTTGCACGTGTTTTCCTTCTGCTCACAGACCTCGTTTCTGCTGCTCCTTTTCGCCCTCCTAAGTGAGAGTCACTTTTTAAATCATCGAACTATTTTTAAAACAGTTTTGCATTCTTAAAGCTCTATTGAAGCAATATGCAAACTGGTGTTATTTTGTTCTGATGTTTCAGTTAGACATACAGTCTGTAGACACCCCATTGGATTTTTTGTTTTGTAAAAAAAAAAAAAAAAAAAAAAAAAAAAAAAAAAAAAANAAAAAAAAAAAAAAAAAAAAAAAAAAAAAAAAAAAAAAAACCAACAACAAACAAAAGACACCCCTAACACCCACAACCTACTTGTATTCACATAAAACAAACAGCTCTACATTACTGTAAATTACTTAAATTACTCTAAAAATCTCTACCCAGAGGCATTTTTTTCCTGTTTTTGTTGTGGAGTCCCTAACCTTGGAGATACTCCAAAGCATCTATAGTCTAGCGTGATCTGCTGCAGGTGACCCTGCTTGAGCAGAGGGCTTGGGCTCAGTCTCTAGAGGTCCCTCCCAAACACATGACAGGATGACTGAATTTCACCCAGAATCTCTGCACTATTGTTAAACAAACAAAGAAATAAAAATAAATTAAAAAAACCCACAACACAGTATGAAGACTGAATTTTTACAGTAACTATTGAGCCAGAGAGGCAGCACGTACCTCTGGCAGCTTTGCGCCTTGTGGATTTCGATTTTGCAGATGCTTTACTTTTAAACTCATCAGCTGAAGCACGATCGGCTTCCTCATGATTTTCTGTCAAACACAAGGGGGAATAGAAATGCCACAGATGATCAACGTCACCTAAAATACTGCTTCTTAAACTGTCTGCTGTTATATAAAAGGCCATACAATCTTAAACCCACATTTTCTGTCAATCAAGTAAGGCTAGAAGGAAGCTTAAAACATCATTCAAGCTAAATTCTCCCAATTCTAGGAAGTTTCTTTCTTACACAATCTGTATTATTCATAGGGAGCATTTTTTTTCCTACCATCTGATCTAGCTCTCCCTGATGCCACTGAAGGGCAAAAAGTAATGGTTGGTTCCCTTTTGGCTTCCCAGCTGCTACAGACATATTTGAAGCAGTAAATATTTCTTTCTTTCAAGGATCCCGAATGTGTGTTTTGTTTTCAAAAGGGGATTTGTTTACTAGGGGGAAAATAAATTCTCTTCACAGAGATGTGCACAAGTTGCCCACTTGCACATCCCCTACTAAGCAACAGTTCTGCTGAATAAGAGAAGCTGAATAAGCAGCAGAGGTTCTGTTTACCTTCTTCATTTTGACTACTGTTTTCAGGTAAGGTGATGCCAGTTGCCTCTGTCTTTTCCGAGAAGCCCGTTTCCTCTGTTCTTTCCGAGTCCTCTTTGCTCCTGTTAGGCCCTTTGCTTAAGTTTATCTTGATCTTCTCAATAGCTCTTTGGCACAATTTGTCTTTCACTTTCTGGGGAAGATGCATTTAATTGTTAAATATTGCTTATTTTAAAAAATAATTTCTTGAAAGAAACCCTGAAAGATACTACTTGAGACATGAAGAAACATTAAAAACACAGTGACTGAACCCTTGCAGGCGAGTGCGGGAACATTCCTACTTGGAGATGACTGGAATTCTTGTTTATGTTTCTACATGGCCCCATATTCCTTTGTCCTACTCCCAAATTTTACTGTAACTTCCACATTAATAAAAGCAGTAGCAATAAAACTTTCCATCAGCCTTGTAGTCCCTTCCCAGTTCATCTCAAACTAAGCAATCTTTTCTTGTTGCCCAATTATCTTAAAGGTAAGTTTAGGTGTAAACATTTTGGCTCTTAATTATTAATGAAAGATAAGCTATGAAGACTGTGAAGGACTTAATACCAAGTGCAAAAAAATAAACTACACCACAGCTACTGAAATAATCAATCATATCTAGCTGCTCACGCTGTTTCAAGCTATTTTTATAGCCAAAATATTTAAGTTCTACAGTGAACTCAGCTCAGATTTTTGTAAATACCTATCAAAAATGAATTTTCAATGAAGACTGTTGCTAAAAAGGATATTCTGGTCATATTATCACAGCAAGGAAAAAGTAGATTTTTTTTTTAGCATATCAAATTGTTAGACTGCTCATGATGAAAACAGTAACAAACATGTTATTTATGAACTACCTCTAGAATCTCATCCAGCAGAAGCAGAAGATTCTCTGTGGAAGAACCACTGAGTTCTAACGAATTTAAAGCTCTTGCATAAATACGAACATCTGGTGCCGTTGGATCCATCAAAATTTCATTGCAAATTTTCATTGCCAAATTATCATGCACTGTTAAGTCCTATAAAGGAAAGAAATCAGATATTTCTGAAACGCAACTGGATGTTATTTACAAAGGACAACAGAATCCTTCCGATTTAGGCAGATAATCAATAACTTTACATAGTAAATTCTTTCTTCAAATGCAGCATTTTTAGGACATACCCCTGATACATCTGATCTTTTGAAGTACTTTTCCCAGTAAAGACAACTAGGGCTGGTGCAAGTTCCTGCATTATGCTACAAAAGGAAACATGGAGAGAAAGAAAGGAAAATCACACTGAAAGATTCCTTCCCTGTACTGTCAGTTGCTTAGACCAGCATGTGATGCACACGTGCAGCCTGAGAGAGAGGCCAAGACACCCAGCTAGCAGGAAGCGAAGGGGCTCCATGATCTCTAGCCGTGAACATAAAAGTGCCTTCCTCCAGCTCCACCCCTGCCACACACCTGATACTCCAGAGACTTTTGGGCCTGAGGTTTGAGTCCGCTTGGTCTGGTGAGGTCCACCAAGAGCTCCGAAACGTTACTGGCATCTACTTCAGCCAGGGGTGAAGTGGCCGGAGCGTTGAACAGCGTCCGCAGGGTGGGAAGATAGGCCTCCTCAAAGCATTCCTGGTTAGACCTGTTTCAATTGAGTCACAGATGAGGAGCACAAAGCAAATTTAACTTCAGCTCACCTCTGGACTTTCTCTGCTGCAACAAAATTCACAGAGCCATTAAAATACATTCAAGCTCTCAACGAAAGCAGAGCGACAGGCACAGCCTGCAGGATCAGACAAGACTGTCTCACAGAGCCCGTTTCCTTCAGCTTTAGCTCATGGCCACGTCAAGGAAGTTTTAAGTCATGTTTCCTACCTCAGGACAGCTTGAACGTCCACCGTTACTACTGGAAAAATCTACCTAATATATACAGACAGATTGCCCCTCAAGGGACAGAATCACATTCACACATTTATCATTTTCCTGCTCATTTCTTCTTTCTGCTTGTATCCTTCCTCAGGGACACCTCTTCCTGTGAGAGGGTAAGGAAGCCTAGCAAAAAAAAACATGTCAGAGAACAAGCCTTAGGAAAAATACTTGTGTTTTCTGTTCTTGGAAAAGCTGCCTACTCCTGCCATGCAAGCCTAACAATCATGTTGGACTTCTGCAGCAAGTTATGTAGAGGTGTAGCTCCACAAGATGGGCCAGAACCATTGCCAAGATAACTACTGGAAGAAGAGCAAGGCTTTGCTTCTCCAAATAGTACTGTGTGCTGACTCCAGCACAAGCTGGAGTGAATCAATTTAATCAAAGACAACTTTAGTGAGAAGTCAGTACCAAATTAGGAACACACCTCAAGAGAAAGTCACTCCCCAAGTTCTCCTTTTCTAAATGGCAGCTTTGCAGACTTCTTGGAATCAGCTGCCCTATAAGGTAATAATTCTCTTTTGAGAATACATTCCTGGCACTGATGATGCTCTGTGACGCATCTTACTATGAAACATCCGTGATCTGAAAATGCAGATAATGTTCAAGACTGAAGAATAATGATCCTGAACAAGTCAGTCAGGCTAAGATTTAGGATTTTTTTCTCCCTGTTTTTTCCACCATTTTTTTTTTCCTTACAGAATACTGTGCTTTTCACATAAAAGGACAGATGATTTTCTGTGAGGTGCCAGAAGGAAGTAGTTCCTCTTGCAAACACCCAAATTTCTCTGGTGAGCCTTGGTGGGACAGGCATTAACACTCACAAGAAGAGAGAACAAATCATAGGATCAGAAGAGCCTCACAGGTAAAAAGTTATCACTGGTAAATGCTTACAGTCATTATTCAATATAAGAAAGACTACAAGCATATTAAATTAGTTTTTCTACTTTTTTTTTTAAACAGAATTTACATGGGCAAGAAGATCCTCTGGAAGAGGCTTGGCATTTTGCCTATTTCTTTGACAACAGCAAAGACTTTTTTTTAAATCAATTCCCCTTTGAACTATTATTTTCATTGTGGCCACTCACAGGCCATACAACTTTTCTGTTGTTGCTGAAAAGTAGATAAGGGCTCATATCTTAATCCCAAGTTAAGTTTCAACCATAAAGATCAGAAAAAAAAAACCAGTAAGTTCAAAACTGGCTAAATCACTAGCAGCAGCTCCAAGACAAACCAAACAATATTTTAAGCAAGTGAAAGGAAAATTGTTATTTATGCTCCTGCCTGTTTACACAAGTCTTGTACTTCCTCTGTCCTCTCCTAGCACAAAGAGGAGATTTTGAATCTGATGGGAACTGGGGGAAACTGATGGGAAACTGATGGGTTTGTTTTGATGCAATCTGCTTCATTTATATCTGCTTGGGACTACGTCCTTTTGAAGCATTGCTGATTGCCCTTCTTCGGTGAGACTCATAGGTTGAATTTATGCACACTCAAAAGTAGTAAGCATAGAAGACTGAATTGGACCTTTAAATCTAAAATCTGAAAATCAAAGAGGGTTTAGAGGTAAATAAATGGCTGGGAGCTTAATAAAAGACTGGAATTGTAGCTGTTGAACCCCAAAGAATAAGTCAAATGACCACTAGTCTAGTGCCAGCTTTGGTACACCCAGCTCCAAAAATCCCAGCATTTCTTTTGCCACTGTACCACAATAAAAACCAATTACACTTTGGGTAAGACCAAAAAAGATTCCTATAACTTCCAGTCCAATGTATGTTTCACAAAGGTCATACCTATTGGCATAAGCAAATAAAGGGAAGAAAACTCCCAGACAGTGTCTGAGCCGTGTATCCTCTTCGGTCACGGGATTGTACCACAGCAAAACGAGACGAGAAAGCAGCTTGGCACTAACGAGCCTCCCAGAGAACATGAGCTTGGCTATGCCTTCTGCAGCTTCGGTCCTAAGTTCTGAAAACTAAAAAGAAGAGTTGATCATAAACTCATGATCACAAACACCATACACCATACACATAGTACACAAACACCATAGCATTTAATCACTAATACCCTGCAATCACATACAGAGGTGTGACTGGCAGAACAGGGTGTATGTTCATGTATTTGCACTTGTGCACTTTCGGAGTTGGCAAAAGAATAATGTTCGTAGGTATAAATGACAAAGTTGTGGTCATTTTCTAGGGCAGTTATTTTAACATTAGTTCATTCATCTCACACATCCTGTAATGTTGAATTGCAACTTAATCCAACAGAAAACCTGAAAGAAAAAAAGTATTTCTTACCTCACTGTCTAAGAAACCAGAAAGAAGCTGTAGGAGACTGTGAACCGTAGCAGTGTCTTCTTCTTTCTCTATCATTTTATTTTCTTCTTCACAATCTTCAGCTGTAATCTTTACATCTTCATTCTGAGACTCACTGCCTCTTCTGGTTTTGAATGGTTCAATCCCAAATAACATTAGTTGATCAAAGACTGCTTTTAAAGCACTCAGCTTAACCCTGATATCATCTATCTGTAAAACCTAGGGAAAATAAGGAAAAGAGATGCAGAAGGTGTTATGCAGATTGAAAACAGCACTCTTACATTCCTATTTCCTTGTCTTTTTAACAGGTTTTAAAAATAAGAAAGAATTTTAAAAGTTAACTTCTAGTGGCATCAGTTCCTTCATCCATCTGCCTGTGCTGCTGTACAAGGGAAGCAGAAAGTGGAGTGGGTGGCTAACTGTGTGTGTGCATATGCACATGTAGTCTTATTATGTGAACCTATAAACAGACATAATAGAACGGGGGGGAATGACTACAGTAACTGCCCCAGCATAACCAGAAATGCAATATCCAGTAGACAACATTGTAAGTATGAAACTCATAACACAGGTACATGAACTTTGGGAGAGAAAGAATGTTCCACCATTTTATACTATTAGCCAGATTTGTTTTCCTGGCTTGGATACTGTTTTATCCTCTAATTAAAAACTGTTAATTAATTCATACAAAATTAATAACAGAGATTAACTGAAATTCTTAAACGTTTGACTGATTTGAGTCAAATATGAAAGAGAAAGAGATCTTAAGGATAAAGAATCTTTTTCTTTCAAGAAGATCTGCAATCTTACCATGGAAAGCTACTACCAAGACGCAATGTAAGGTTTATTATTAGAAATCAGAGAAAACCTACATGAGAGGGCACCCTCCAGATCTAGATGCACATGAGGCATCCTGGGTCCTCAGCTAATATACCTATAGAGGATAACTTCCTATAGACACAATACTAGTTCTATTTGCTAGGTAACAGGGAGTCCAATTCCATTATACAGTCATTTTTACCTGTAGCAGTAAGGCAAGGTGTTGTCGGGCAAAGTCTTTGTTCTGAAGGGCGCAGCAACCCAAACACAGAACCGCCATGTTTCTCACAGCTGGATGGACATTGGTTACACCAGGAAGTATCTGAAAATTATTTTAGACTTTTTAGATGACATACATAAATTTAAAATAAAATATTGACCACTGTGTAAAATGTTCTTATCCTGAAACTAAACGTAATTTAGACAGTTTTTCAGATTGTACAGTGGTCTACACAGTCTGCTATGTACTGTGCTTCACCAGACAAACAGAAATAGATTTTGGGTAGTTTTGTTGAGATTATCAATAAAATATCATCCAACTTACATGAGTTTATTAGCCTACATTTGATTTTAATATTTAAACCCTAAATATTTGCTTTCAAACTAAATTAGTTCATAATGAGCATTCAACTCAGTAACCAAAACTTATGCGTTTCTTCATAAAAATATTATTATTCTTGCAAATAAACAACATCCAGTTCAAAGTTGCAAAATACAGAAGCTCATGTACTTGGAATAGTTTTGAGAAGACAATGGTATAAATGCACACAAAGGAACGGCCCGGCCAGAGAGCACGTGAATGCCATGCCAAGATCAGGTTATACCAGAACCCTCTCGTGAATGTGAAAGTCAATCCAACAATACGAAAGATGTGCCAAAACAAGTGAAAAACCCATCAGGAAAAATAACATGGAAAGAGAGTGAAAAAAGTGGTGTCATGGGGAAAATATAAAAATTAGTGAAACCCTTTGGGGGTTTCCAAAGAAGGGTTTTGGGAAACATATTCATACTAATTATGATTTCTTAGAATAGCATTATATACAAGGAAGAGATCAGAAGTGGTTCTACCTCTTACTTTCTCTAAGCTCCTCATGACCTAAATGGTAAGTGCTTCATGGGTCTCTATCACATCCTCAAGTCCTCCTACCTCCACGTTACAAAGACATAACCCATTTACTGTACTCAGCAGCTGTTCCACACTGTTATGATCCCTGCTGCACTTCCAGTTCTAATACGTTCTTTCTAGATAGATGGGATAGGAATTGCACACACATCCAAACAGTGTGTGCACCAGGCACGCTGCTTTTTTCTGTACCAGCAGAGAGTTTAAGCTGTCTTAAAGCAGCACAGATACATAAGAACCTGCAATACTTGGAAACAAGCAAGAAGTATAGGCCTTCTATATTAATCATATTGCCACTGTTCGACTTTACAATCCAAAAACATTTTGGTCTTCAAAGGTGATAGGAAAACAGAGCAAGAAAAGAGGGGGAAAAAAATGTTCTGAAATAATCACAAACTACCCTACCAGCAACTCAGCACCACCTCTACCATACTATTTTGCATATGATACAGGTGAGCGTTATACTATTACATACCAGAGATTCAGTTATTTCACTCATGGTTGGACCAATTCCTTTAGAAAGGGACATCACCTTGAGAAGCTCGTAACACATCATCAGACACTTCAACAGAGTTTCAGGATCATTCTTCAAGAAAGGTCGAGAAAAAGAGCAAAGGGTCATTATTAAAATTCCTTGGCCAAATCAACCCAGTCAAAGTACTCATCTGCCCCTTATGCATTAGCTATATATAAATGTAAAGCAAGTAATCGTGAAAAGAGATTCAGTTTCAGGGTTTTTTTCAGTTATTTAAGCTTGAAAGCATTAAGAGCAAAACCCTTTTATAATTCCTTAGCCATTGTGGGAGAAAAAACATAGGTTAAGTGCAATAAATTTTTGCTGGAGCACAAGAACACCTTTTCTACATGCAGAACAAAAACATCAACATCAGAAATACCATTTTCAATTTTTAAAATGTAGACTATATGAGATCAAATTATGCTTTCTTTTAAAACAAAACAAACACTTGACAAAATGTTTGTAGAGAATAAGGAACAAGAGACCTTCTCAACACGCATTTCTTTAATTTCAGGTTGCTCTCCTTCTTTAATCATCTCATTTTTTGTGTGCTCCAATTCAGTTATTTTCTCTTTTAATATTGATGCTTGAGTAAAATCCTGTCGAGTAACGCATTCTTCCAAAGCTTCTTTTGCTTCAAAGATTTTCACTTTAATTTCAGCCAACTAAAATATAAAGTATAAAGAAATTGAAAATCCCAACCTTATAACCTATCTGGCAACAGTTAACACCACAAAATTGACACTAGAAAATAATAAACTGCTAGGACTACTACTACAAAAAGATATATTAAAAAAAAAACAAAAAAACAGCATGACAACTATTTTCCTACAATTAACTAAAATTTGCTCACCTTAATCTCTCGTTTTCTTATTTCAGCAGCATCAACAGGCTGGTCAACAGCAACAATTGGCTCACGAACTTCTGAGATAATTTCTGCAATCTATTTTTACAATTAGAATGTTACATTGATCTCAGTTAAAAACAAATTCCGATCTTAAACACCATTCAACCTTAAAAATATGTGTATTTTGCTAGAATTCCAATAGAAACGTGCACATGTATTATTAGTAGCACGGTAATCATAATCCTGTTACAAACCCTAATCTTATGAACTGAATGGAGCTTTCTAGAAGGCATCTCCATCTCTAAGTTTAGAATTTGTTTAGAATATTTGAATAAAACTAT
>VZSG01000089.1:1791966-1848827 GCA_013398315.1 Nothoprocta pentlandii | reverse complement strand
GGAAGAACATGGAAATCTGGAAGCGTACACAGTACTTTGAATGCACCAATCAGAACTGTTTTACTTGAATAGGGCAAAGGAGATAAGTCACTTGGTAAAGTCTACTATTTTTCTATTTTTAGGCTTACATTTATAGCATGAGACAATCACTCTAAAGTTGGATGCACCTCTTCAGGTACAAAATGAGGCCATTCTGAAGAGAAAGCAGGAGCAGGGAAAGAATGCAAATGCTTTTCACGACTCAAAATATTTTAATTCCTGACATCTCTAAACTTTCAAAGCCTGTGTCACAGAAGGGAAGATGGGGCCCAAAAAACAACCAGTCTTTAAAATTACTTACAGTTTGAACCTTTCCATCATCATCCCTAATGACATTGAGCAATCTTTCTGCAAGCAGAGATATAAAGGCTGTTGATGTGGTAGGCAGAATAAGAATCTTTTGTAAAACAGCTATCAGATGCTTCCTTTATTAAAAAGAAAAAAGAGAAAACAACGCTTTTTTTTTTTTAAAAAAAAAAAAAGAGACACTTAAGAGCTATCCACTTTGACTTAGTTCAATGAGTATCTTATAAAACCACTCTGGCTTTTACTAGTTAGGTACTGAATGCATCTTCTTATCTAGTAATGTTTGTCTTTTCCTGATTTTATCCATTTATCCTGATTAGAAAATGCTGTTTTTTGTTGTTGCTTTTCTGTTTTTAAATCAAATGCAACTACACTACAAAGAATGATCCTTTCAGTAGAAAATAGCCAGTGTATCAACAGGGTAGAATACCTTCATATAAATCATTTGGCTAGAGACTAAAGAACAAAGAGTACAAGCTTAATTCTCCTGACAGTCTAGAGTTACATATAATGTTTTACAGTGAGGGTTTGAAATTACTGCCATGGAAATTTGTACCATAACTGCAATTTTTCTGAAAATGCCTTGGATGATAAAAAGTTGCAAATTTATTTTATCGCAATTACTTCACATCAAAGGTTGTTCACACCGTAGGAAGATCGTGTGAATAACTCAATTAAACCAGTCCAATTCAGCTTGGATCTAACACATCTGCAAGCCTTGGCACATGGGGCTTCAAGCACAACCCCCCTGCCCCAGGCTCTTTACCACAAGCCAGTAAATGGGCCTTTAATGTCGGAATATGTATCTCCTTTAATGTCGGAATATTGAGTTCCAAAGGAACAGTCTTGTAACATCATCACCTCAGTAACTCTTTAGGAAACAACTGAATTTGTCCTCCACAAGCAACTGTACTGCATTAAAATTTGTTTTTTTTTTTTCCATAAAACTAAGTGTTTGGCATGTTACTGGGAACAACTCCATCAGCGAGATGCTGCCATTTGTTTTCAACCAGCACATCCTGTCTGTTTAATCAGGTTATTTTCCACAGTAGAAACTATGCCCGTTCACACCTATAAATTGACTATCATAGCATTAATAACAGATTTAATAGAAGTTTACCTTCCTCCCTCTTCACTGGTATCCGTGCAGCCTATAATATGGATCAGTTGCTGACCTATAAATTCTTTTGTCATCAGGCTTTCAAAACAGGAAAAGTCTTCTCTCTGTTCCTCACTAAGAGCCGGCATACTTTGAAGGTAACTGAATGCAAACAGAACACAGGTAATTACATTCAAGATCACTGTTGGAATGTCAAATAAAACCAAACCTTTTATATCCCATAGGGTTACCATAATTACAAGCCCTTCGATTCATTTTTGTTTTCTCCTTATTGAAGGCAAATTTGTCAGAAAGGTATTTCTGACAAATAAGTTAAGATTTAAAAATAATGCACTTCTTTATAAATATTCCTTGTTTCAGAAAGTAAAATACTAAGAAACAGAAAATGAAAGTTATGCTTCTACTTAAGCATAGGTACAGATGTACTTTATTTTTAAGGTGATGTCTACACGTGGGGTAACTGCTACAATATGTGCAGTTAGTTCTGTACCCCACGTGTAGACATCACCTTAAAAATAAATGTATGTGTACCATATATCATATATATGTGTGTGCGGGCACTATTTTTCATATAGACATAAACATATATACATGTGTACATATGAGTATCTCGTATTTCACTAGGATTTTTTTTTGCACATTCTAGTTATGCCCTGGCGTGATACACAACCTGTATAAAATTCAAATACTTATTATCTGTGAAAAAGATTCCTATTTTCACTAAAGTTTTGTAGTTAGATTTCAGCAACAGCTCATTAAGTTTAGCAGTTTAAGAAATTCTTCAAAATTAGGAAAAATGCTGTGTATGCAGCTATGTCTACCGACTATCTGAAATTACAAAACAGGCAGCAGCTGCTGATCCTTTAACAATCTGTAGCAGGCAACAGTGAAGTATCAAGACAGAGTGCACAGAGCTGCACTCACTCTTAAGGCTCAATGGCTCGTCGTTCGCTGCTCTTTCTGAACAGCAGGCTTAAAGTGCAATAAATCCAAGACCTCAATTGGGCCATTTCAAATCTTACCTGAACAACTGGTGGAGCAGCTCAGCAGCTCACCAATAAATAGCATAAGAGCTCACACTACAACCAAGCACCAGCAAATCTAGTCTTACCCAGCCTCTTTTTAAAGGGGAAGATAAGTGAAGGCATTTGAAGTAAGATTGGATGAAAGAAAAATAATTTTTTTTTCTAAAGGAAACAAGTATTTCATGGACTCTTAGATATTTATGAACAAATAAATTTATAGCTGCCATACTGGATCCACATTTCTACATTAAAGCAGCATGGATGTGAAATAAATGAAGTGTTTATGAAACATTATTATATTTCATATAAAACATGAAGGAATTTGTCATCTGCCCACTGAAGATACATGTATCATTTTAACTGTAAGCACCTATCAAAACAAAGCATTTTTACCTCCAGATCTGATTTATAATTATTTCAAGAAGCATCACTACACATTTCATGGTTTAACTGAACAATACTTCAGTTAAGATTCTTTAGCAGTCTCCATTTTAATGGTGTTGTTCATAAATAAGAATCCTATTAACTCTTTAAGGTAAGATTCATACTTTTCTGGATGAATATCCAGCTGGGATAAAAGGAAAAAAAAACCGGAAAAAAAAAATCACTTTTCTTCATTCTGGTAAAAAGCCTGACTTAATAAAACATTTGCTGTTTTTTGCCTGGTTAAGTGTTCTATAATTGTCTCATTTAGCAGTTCAACCATATATATATATATGTATAAATATTTTTTTCTTTCTACAAAGCAAGCCTGTTTCATGAACGGTTTGCTTCAGAAATATTTTGGAAGAGCAGTCAGGTTTCTGCGAATTGTGAACAAATACATCAAAAAAGTACTATTTTCAAAAAAAACTCTAAAACTTTTTGCAAGTTTTCCTAAACACAATAAAATCATAGTGCTAGATGGACAAAGAATAGCCGTATATTACAGTACAATTAGTCAATTATTTTAAACAGTAGAGATTTATATGCTATAAATCTAGCAATCCACCTTGCTGATAATCCATGAGAACAAAGATTTTAGAGTAGCTTTCACGTTGTAACTTTGTTCTTTTCAGTTTTTAAGCGGTGAGTCTTCTCAAACTTCTTTAAAAGGAAAAAAAAGGGGTAAGAAGTTTAAACGTTAGAAACTGCCAGAACTAAAGCTGCCTATGCTTGGATTTCTGCATTCTAGGAGGTACTGCAGCTCACATGCATTATCAAATTACAAATTATCAGTTAAATTACATAAGTGTGTGAATGTTCTTAATTTAACAGAACTGTAAACTGCAAGAACTTATCTTGCATTTACCTCACTGAAATGGAATCATTTAATTTTAGCCTACAGTATACTCCAGCAGCATCCCCACACTTTTACCATGTCAAGTAACTGGAGTGAAAGGTAAAAAACTTTAACCAGACTAGAGTGAAGGGTAAAGTGTTCCACAGACATCTTTAAAGTTAGTCTGCAATACTAATACAATTCTTATTCATTCTCATTTAGTACATCCTTAACCGCATTGCCTCCTGCATTTTTTTTCTGACTTGCCTAAACATTTAAATATTTGGCTCTAATTCTGATATCCCTCAAAAAAAAGAAAGCTTTTCAGAAAAAGTAAACAATTGAAGTAAAATATTAACTATTTTAAAATGCATTTTAGTGGTATTCAAAGAGCTTATTTTTAAATGTAATGTACCTTAGTAAATAATCTGCATATATAGCAGGTTCTGGCAACACCTGTTCTAGTAAATCTTCACCTTCTTCCCCTTTTGATTTTAGATATTCACAAAGAGATCTCCAGTATAACACATTCTCAGCTGTTAAGTCTGCCAGTGGAATCAGTTTCCTTAGTGCAAAAATAAATAAATAAATAAAATATAAATATAATATAGAAACAGATAAATAGTGACACGGGCAACAAACACAGAAATTTCTTAAATACAAATAACAGACCTCAAAATTTAAGCATTCAACAAGTAGACACTGCATCACTCAGACTGTAGTAAAAAACATCATAACAAGTCTTTCCCATAAATCAAAGAATTACAAGGTGAATCATTTCAGTCAATTCTTCTGAAAATGTCATTGGCCTGACAGATCTATTCAAAAAATATTTTTCAATTCTCAGTTAACCCAAGCCTTTATAATGAAATCCTTGTTTTGGAGAGGATCTAAGACAGACTCACAAGTCCATAATTATGAATATTCCTGCTGTGAACCTTTTAAAATACTGGCACACTTCCAAGGGCTGCAAGAAAGTTGTTTCACTATTAATGTTACTTTTAGAAAGCCAAACAGCCCATAGGTGGCTTTGAAATGCAATGTATCTACTAAGTTACATCCATCAGAAGCCATTACTACATCACATGATAACACGACACACTTTTTTTTTTTTTTAATTGATCACTTTTCATCCTGTGTTTTGGCAAAAAAGAATCAGTCACTATTTTCCTTTAAAATTTATCATTTGTTATCTGACTCTTCTGCTGTCACTATTAATCATCATTTAATTCTTGTTTCTTCAGCTACCTCAGTGTTGCTTTCTTTTTCCCCCCGCAACTTTTTGCCTCCCATACAATTGCCTATATTTTCCAATTGTTGACTGTATTCATTATACTCTGCTTCTTTCCTTCTTAAGTTTTGATTTTATGTATCTTAATACCGATCATGCCACCTCCTCATTGCTTAGGAACTCACCTGGTCTAAATCCACCAAATAGTAACACAAGAAAAGAAGCCTCCAAGATACTCAGTTCCTTCAGGCTCTCTTAGCACAGGTCAGATACATTCCCAGAAGACTAAAACTCAATAATTCTCCTCGGATTGATTCTACCAATTCTCAAAACAGCATGAGGATAACTGAACAATCCCTAAGTTGGGCTGCCCAGCAAAGACACATAGAAGAGCCAAGAAAGACAATGAAATATATGAAAAAGACCGGAATTATTACTAAGAAATGGACGAGGAAAGGTAGGAACAAAACAAACAAACAAACAAACAAACCCAATACTTTTCAGCATCAAAGATTAACAGAGAAAATTGCAAGGATAAGTCAGAACACTGCCTTTACTGCAAGCCACAGAGATGGAACAAGGAACTAAAAGAAATTACACTGCATTAGTTCTACTTCTCAAAAAAAATGCTAGTTTAGTTGATAAATTTACTCTGCAACTTCAAATCTCTAAGAAAATGATTCTGGGGATGTGTGTGTAAACAAAGTCAAAGATATTTTACATCTTCTTGCTCAATTTGGTACACACATATTCAGCTGGTGAACACAGAGCTTTAAGAAAAAATTAGAATGCAAACACCAGGGAGACATTATGCCTTATGCAACACAACATCTGTCTTCTAATCACAAGCTATCCGTTTGAATATAGCTTTTAATTTAATAATCTTATGATACAAAATATTCATCTTTTAGAAATAAAAACTGATCTGCATACCTGTTGTCAAGATTTTTACAGTTCTGAACAAAGTCACTGACTGGAGATAATGAAAATATTGCATTTAATACCGGGATGGCCACTTCAACACAGTTTTCCACATCCAGTCGATGAAGAAGTTCTAAAACATTCCCCTCTGTCAAATTTAACCAGGCTTGAAGCAGTTTCTTCTTCATGACCTCCTTAACGGCCTCTAATAAAACAGGCGTTTAAATAGTTCAAAATGTTAAAAAGGACAAAGCATACGAAGTTTTCAACATACTGTCACAAATCGTTTGTTTTGCATGTCATTTTATAACCATTTGTTAGTTAAACAAGAACCATCTATGAAGCATTACTCTAAGAGTGAGCATTTGCTGATCTTACAGTAACTGTAAATAAATGCAGGGCTTCCTAATATTTTTGCCTGCATGGAATTTGTGATTTACACATATCACATGTGCATCCACAACTGGAATCTTTGGAGCAGCAAACAGCTAACAATCTGCATCCAATCTCCCAATAGTCATCACTTGAAAAGCAAGATTGATTCAGTCATTTTTAAATTCCTTCACTCATCCCAACAACAAAATTTTACCTAGGGACATTAATATTAAAGAGAAATAAATATACAATAATTTTAATAGTATTTGACCCTTTTTCAAAGCTTAGTGGTTTTTGAATTTTTTTGAAATCTTCTTTTTCTGGTTTATCCACTATGAGTAGGCAGAAACTCTTGAGCTTAAACATTCCCTAATAACTTGTGACTACCTTTCAGTTCCTGCTGTCACAGATTCTCCATAAGTTATCTCTACAATATTAAAAAGTATTATTTCTTAAAAATGTGCTTTATTTAAAAATACGATCTCTTACCTGATCTGTCATTAAGTCCTTGTTGTAGCAGCTTTACTCTTTGTGCTATTGAGAGAGCTCTCATGTGAACTTTTTCTGCCAAAACCTTAAAAAAACCAGTAAAATGCATTTCTAAAAATTAAAACAACTGATTTTTCAAACTATTTGTGGTTCAGAATTCTCAGTATTATCCATACACAGAAACTGTAATTCAATAAAAAGCCTGCAATATCTCTACCCTCAGTCCTGTAAGCCAACAGAAGATTCTTGTGCAGAAAAAAAAAGGTAAAATAAGCTAGAAATTTAGTTGCTCAATTTGATTCCATATTCTGCTGTTGCATGCAATTTTCTCTCCTTAAAAGCTCCAAGAGCTCTGCATACCAGCAATGAAGGCATACATCCCTTAAAGACCACTAACACAGAGCTTCAGTCCAAAAACAGAAGACAGTTCTCTGAATACAGAAGACTAAACATATTGTTTGAAGGATTGATCTTAGTTCAATTAGTTGAATAATTGATCTAGTTCAATTATTAAGCTACCTGCACAAGAAATGTACTTGGTAACATTCCTTCTTGCATAGCTCTAAATATAAACATAAGTAATGCTGATATTTCATAAAATTTGAGTAAACAAAAATATACAACATTTTATATTAGTACTACTGTAACCTTAGATCCCTAAACTTTTATCTAGATCTATATAATTCTCTATTAGACAATAACAGAGAAGGAAAAACTGTTTCACAAACAAAACCAAATGCATAGACAGAAATTAACAGACTGCAAAAAATTATCTTTCCTCTAACTTCTTCATCCTGATAACTCAAGCTCTATCACATGAAAACTTATTCCCTTTTCAGATACATCTGCAGCAGAGTTCAGAGGATTTAACTTGAAAATTTGCATTAAATGACTCATGAAAAAAAATGGCAAGGGAAAGTAAGTTATTTTAACCGATCTGTCATTTAACCTGAAAACCTACCCAAAAACCCCCACCCTATTAAGTCAATTTTTGAAATTAATACTGATACAATTTACCTCATATGCCAGCTTTCTGACAGCCTCCTTTACATCCATAGTGCGACCTACAATTTTTGACAAAGTCCTTGCTGATGGAGCAATACACGACAACACTGCACGTCTTACTTCTGAATTTGAATCATTTTCAAGCAATGTGTTGTAAACTGAAATTTCAAATCATAACAATGTGACTTTCAAGCTTAGAACATTACAGGAAAACAGAAAGGGAAAAAAAAAAAGTCAACAGATATTACTACAAAATCTCTCCTTGCATGCTTATCCAAATTTAGGGTACAGTCCAGGTTCACCACCCCGAGTTTATGGCAGTTACATGCCAAAACTTCATCTCAAAAGAAATTCAATTACAGAAATAAGATTTGCAATGGTAAGAGGGATCTTGCAGTTCATAAGTTTGAAAACTGCCACTCGACATACCACCTATAAACAACCACTTTGTCTTTTACTGGATAAACAGAGCTTCCAGAAGTTGTCTCCTTAGGACCTCTCTATTCCCTGGCAATTTATCTTCACCACCTTTGAGGAGGATCCTCAAATTTTCCTATAATGGGAAAACTGCAATTGCTATTAAGCCTACCAAAATATTTTTTGAAGTAGTACCATTCTTATATTAAAGCATGTTGTTACATTCTTGCCCCTTCTTGAAAAATAAAAGCAGCAAGGAGATAATACAATCAATACTTGACTTATCCTTCTTCCTTCTATCCTTCTAAGCAGGATTCTTCTCCACTTCAACACAGACAACTTCTGCATTTATAATATTCATGGCAAGAAGCTCCACAGGTTGATTACCTATCACAGGATGAAACTCCTCTAAGATTTGTTTTTTAAAAAAGAAGCATTATGACTTACTATTAACAACAGGGCAATTTTCATCCTTAGGATCTTGAAGTCTTGACAAGGCCAGAACAGCTTGAATTCTCACATTTGAAAATTTATCTTTAAGTCTAACCAGCATAGCTTCATTAATTTTATCAAATAAATCATCATCAATCTGGGCATTCTCTGGCATATTTCCCAGAAGCTTGTTAACAAGCTGGCACGCTCGAAATCTAACTGCGTGGCTGGTTGCATCGTGAGACTAGCAGAGGGGAGGAGGGTGAGAAAAGGGAGAAAAAAAAGGAAAAAAAATTAAAGGAAAGAAAAAAGTTATTACAGCCTCTTGTTTTTTCTATATATCATCATCAATGTGCACATACAACTTGTTAACCTTCTATATAGCACATGATATGTGTCCCTGCACACTTCAAAAGCTATCCCTATTCCCAAGGGTCTTTTCTTTTTTTTTTTATAAGATTAAAGTCACAGACCTAAAAAAATATAATATAGGTTACATCTCTGTTTTTCACATATACACACAAAGAAAATAAAAAATCCTGTCCACTACTCAATTACAACTATACAGTATTAGCTAACTTGCTCCTCCACATCCATTAACATTCAAAAAAAGGGTTAGCATCAAAGAGTAGTGGTGTTAGCCTAAAGAAATATATATATAAATATTACATTTTGAAATACCAGGCCATGAAAAAGTCATTCAACTTGCGTTTTTGTGCTACTGGAATTGACAGTCTTCTTTATGGCTATAATGCAGGCAATGCATTACATGAGCAATACACATACCAACTACACTTGTATGAAAGATCTTCCAGTAACTTTACTTCTCAAAAAATATCTGACACACCTGGGACTGCCAAATAAGAAAACTTGTGGTCTTTTTTTTTCCCATAAACATACGGTAAAATGTTAGCCTTGCTTCACTTTCATTTTGTAGGTTCTTGTTTCCTACAAGATGTTTGTTTCCAAACATCTGTATGTCAGCAAGTTTTCACTTATCCCGTTAACGGCGTTGTAACAATTATTACGATACCTCCAGCAGGAAATTGAACACGTAATTCAGAAGCGCGTTATCTTCCTCTCCTTCCCTGCTGTCGCTCTCCTCCGCTTGGTAAAACGAAGTGACAAATCTCGCCACGAAGTTGGTCAGCTGCTCCACGGCCGGCTCCCGCTTGTAGATGACCATAGCGTACTTCAGGAAGTGGATGAATTTTTCATGGAAATCTTGCTTATCTTCCAACTGAAATTTTAAAAAAATAATAATTAAAAAAAAAAGCAGTAACACAAATTAAAGTGGGTGGTTTTGTAACTGTCAGCCACTCTTTAAGTTTTTAAAGCGCTGAAGGGGGTGGCGAGGGCAGAGCCGCTCGAGGAGAGGCTGCCCCGCCGCCTCGCGTTGCTGCCGCCCCCGGGCCGGCCTCACCTGGCTGTAGGTTCTCTTCAGAGCCACCACGAGCTTCGCGTGGTTCTGGTGCGGCTTCTGGGCCAGCTCAAAGGCCTCCTGGATCTGCAGGGGCTTCTTGCCCGCGCCCATGGCGGCGCCGGGGCGACACGCGTGACCCACAGAGCCCTGCGTCTTCCCACACGGAGCCTTGCGGCGGTGCCGCGGCCGGAGGTCGGGGACAGCCGGCCCCGGGGCCGCCGCCGCTCGGGAGCCAGTAACGGCCGCGCCTCCCGCGCCCCCAGCTTCAAACCGGGCGCGAGCGCCGCTCCAAATCTCGCGAGAGCAGCGGGGGCGGCGCGCGGACAGGGCGGGAGACGGCGCCGCCGGCGGGGCGGCGCGAGGAAATGGCGGGCGGGGGGAGAGGCGTCCGTGAGGGGAGCGGGGAAGCGCCGTGCTGCCCGTCCTGCCCCACGGCTGCGCTCAGCCGGACAGCAGTGTCAGCGCACCAGCTGCAACCTCATTGTGGGGGGAAAAAAAAAAAGCCTAGGAATGTGCGAAGGCGCGAAATAGTTGAATGTGTCTGCCTGTTTGGTACCACTCCGAACCGCTTTCGTGAAATCCTGGAAGAAAGAAAACTATCCGGAAGAAAAAAAACTCAGACTTGCCTTTTGTACACCTTAAACCAAAGTAACTGTGGGGTAGCAAACGAGCAAAGCGCTTCCTCGGTCCCAAAATGCTACAGCCCTTTGGAGTGTGATTGTGGAGAGTCACCAAGAAAACACAGCTACTGCCCCTGGAGCGGTGGTTTTTGCCTAAAGTTAGCAAGTTAACAAGTAGAATTTGAGTAGCGAAGGAAATGAAATTAACCAATTAGTGTTACTTGGTTTCCTGGGTGAACTAAGGAAGCTGGATCTAAGTTGCAGACTGTGCGTTATTATCAAAACATCTTTGTGCTTCATAGTGGCTACAGGGGAAGAACAGTATGGGCAGCTGGTGGTTGTCTGAATGCAAATTTCTGTTTTTTTTTAATTTCAAGTTTTTATTTGCATATTTTTCGCTTAAATTTTCAAGCATTTGTTATGAACCTCATGTTTTCCCAGAAATCCTTTCACTTGGGACTTGGGAAGAGTAAATTCTCAGGTACGCTCAAACTTGTTGACAGATTCCAGATCTGTCCACCAGATACCACAGACATAGAGGCAGGAATGACCACGTCGAAACCGAGCTATGGGTGGTGAGTTGAGGGGAAACATCTTGAGCACATGTAAATTATGCACATACAGGCAGAATTCCAAAAACGTGGGCAAAAACTAAACTGCACTCTAGGAACATAAAGTATTTAGCACATATATGTGTTAGGGCATTTTTTGAAGTGCCTAATTACCTCAAACAACAGTAATTATTTATGAAGGACAAAGGATATACAATCAAGTTAAAGCAGGTCAAATACATAGAGCACTTACTAAAGAAAATTCATTTTGGTCTTTAAAACAGAAAATATTAACAAAATAGGTAAGCACTAGGGGTCAGTCTTGTTTCAGGTCTGGATCAACTCACTATTGAAGTAGCAGATTTTTATCCACAAAATAATCTTTTTTTTTTTTCTTTGCTGTTATGTCAAGGATTATGGGGGAGATGATCTATATGTGGAGAATGGAATAGCAGCCATATAGGAAAACAGAATTTTATTTTATAGGTTAAATTTAAAGAGTCATGTTTATTCATGTGGCAAGATGCTTTCTTTTACATATTGTCCTACCACACATTTGTGTATGCTTAAAACAGATGTCTACTTCAAAGAAGAGTCATATGTATTTTTTTATTGTCCAAATTATGGATTTGGCCTCATCCTCTCCTGCTGCTCCAATAGTACTGGGAGTGGCTTCTATATGCTCAGATATAGTAGTAACATCACACTGTATATGCTAAACATGTTTTTTTTTTTCCCAAATGAAGGGTGTTCATTTTGTGTTAAAGACTCTTGTCTATCTTGTGTTAAAGACTCACCAAATACTATCATTAACAGAAAATCCTTGATTTTTTTTTCCAAGATCTTATTTTCTAAGGAATTCACAGGGACCTATAGAAACAATCCTTGAAAATTGGAGATATGTGTTTTTTCAAGAATATGTAGCCATCTTTATATTTAATATATTTGTACAGGAAAATTGACTTCATTACCTTTTTTTTATTTTTTTTTTCTCCTGCATCAGAAGTCTGCTTATGGAGAAAAGAATGGAAACATAAAGCAGAGAACAGGTAAAACTGTGATTTTTTTGTGTCTTCACAAACCCAAGGTTTTTCCTTTAAGTGAAATTAATGCACACACAATTACTTTTATCCTGCTTATGTTTGACAGTCCAGTTGCTCCTGCCTGCATCTCACATCTACAGTTGAGAATTTTCCCTGGTGAATACCTTGCAGGCCCTGTGATGGATTTCGTCCTGACTTTCAGATTTATTTCTTCCAGTCTGCTTTAAATATTTCTGCTAGACTTTGCCTTCCTAGGTAGAAATATTTCATGTTTCTATTGTGGTTAATTGAAGTCTAACTTTGGTAGATAGGCTGCCTTTCAGGGTAAATATGTTGCAGGATTCCCCATTTCCAGTATCTGAAGTTTATAACACACTGAAGTAGGGTCACAGATGTGGGACAGGGCCTAACTGGTCAAAATAAGGTATAGCAGCCTCTTTGTGGTACCACGTAGTTGCTGTGTTTACCCAGTGGAGTGGTTGGCTATGAGACAAGTGTCACCTGGGGCTTCCACCCCAAACCTTTACACTTGGGCTCAGGAGCCCCATTCAGTTCCAGCAGCTCTTCAGCCCTGTTCTTCTATCCAGTTCAGTGGTGGCCTGAGAAAGGCAAGCAGGACGGACCCAGAGATTGCGGTCAGGGGGTTTCACAGTTCTAAAGAACAAGAGGAGGAATGATGGAAATCAAAACTTGGGTGCTGTTCTACGCTCTGAAAGGAAGCCGTAATTCAAGATTTTCTCCTTTTCTCCTTAACAATGACCTCATCTGCCAATGCTCTCTTTCTAGATGCATCTCCCTGTGCTTCTGACCTTCTAGATTCATTCTCTTTTGCGTCCAGTTGTGTGGGCAAAAAAGCTATTGCAGACTAAGCAAAGCTTTCAGCATACCATTTTCTAAGCGTGAACTTCAAATATAGGTCACTGAGTAAAAATCAGTTTGAAATGGAAAGTTGTTGTTATCCTATTTAATAAACATTCCAGAACTTTTCCAACTAATTTATGTAGTGGACTCCTCTTACAGTCCCCACGTGTAAGATATTAACTCATATTACTATTTCCATAATTAGGCTATCGTTTACAATTGTAATCAGAGGTTCTGTTCATCACATTCCTCCAAAACTTGTATTTATAAAAGGCAACTATAAAAGTTTTGGGAAAAAATAGTATTTTTAGTCAATTGGTAGCATTTTTGGTGGGCTTTGAATTGAACTCCTAAATCCTATTTTCTTTACAAGATGAGATTTATGAAAAAGGTGAAATATGAAATTTTTGGTAAATCCAGGTATGTAAATCCATCATAATGACCCAAGGTGTACCAATGATAGAACTATTTTCCATCTTTCTTACATTCAACTATAAAATGGCTTTGTTGGAAATAGGATACGGTACTGGATGAATGGCAGTTCTCATGGGCCTTCTGATTGCTTCCTCCTCTTTCCCAGTTTTTCCTGTATGAAAGAAATAACGGTCCCTGGACTCTCTATTCTGCTATTAAAAAGCTTCTCTGGCATCACAATGAATTTAAATAGGGTGATAATGATAATCATGATTTATGAATTAAATTAGAGTAATAGTTAGGAAGACATCTGCTTTGGCTGAGGCACTACCTTGCGGAGTTTTAAATTCATTTTCCTGATAAAGCCTCTTAATTTGAATTATTTTAAGACCGTTAATGGCTAATGATACTGTTCTACAGTTTTTAAATGCTAAATCTATTGGTCTGAAAACAGCAGTGGAGTCAAATCTGGGGGATCAGTGTAGGTGTATTCTCCCAAATACATTATTAAAAAACAGACCTAAACCTCAAACACGTTAAACAGAATAACTATCTTTGTGGTACAATGATAGCATAAGCCTCCGTCAAAGTAAGACACAGAACATCCTGGCATGTAAAGATGTTCTTCGTGCTGTGATTTTCAAAGGTTCAAAGGCTGAGAAGGCTAAAGTTCATAGAACCATAGAACAAGGTCTCATACAAAACTCACTACCTGGTTGGAAGGACTGCAAAGAAGGATGTGAATTTTTCAGAAACTGTGGAGTCTGCATATTCAACAAGTAGCAGATAGTGAAAATGAAGGATGTGTTTATTCATATATAGCCTACTTTTGCCAATAAAAAAAAGTAAATTGCTAATCTACCTAAGCAATAAAGCTGTAGACTCATACAAAAAGCTGCTCATCTAGTTAAAAAGCCGGTAGGGTCAGAATGAGTTTCTTCTATAATTTTCTTAAAATCAATGCAGCAACACTAATTCAAATTCAAAGAGCAGTTTATGTGCATGTTTTCTATTTAGACTTCTCAGATTGGATTTTAAACTGTATCTTTAAACATCCTGCTTCAGGTTCAAAAACACTTTTGTTATCAGCCTGTGTGCTTGACGTGGCCCTCAAAACCTGTGCTTATGGAGCACACACTTAAATTACACTTTGTGACATCTTTGCTTTGCCCTTTTTACTAATCCATGAGTGATCCCTAGATTAGTAAGGAAAGAAAGAAGAAAAAAAATAGTCAGATTTTCTTTTTCTCCTTGAAAAGCTCTGGTGTCATCTATTAAAATTCTGTCACTAAAAGCAAGTATTTTGTCGGGTAGTGGAACTAACAGAACATTGAGTCTCTTATGAATTTATGTTCTGTGTTTGCATTTTCTGGTGCATGAACTTTGACTGAAGCTTTTCCAGTATTTGAAGTGTTGTTGACAATTCTTCCATGTCATTTTTTTTTTGCCTGTCTAGCAAAGAGTTGATCTCGTCCTGCAGCCTTTGCCAAAGGGAGTATTTGCATGGGGACTTCATACTCTACCTGTTACCTTAATTTCAAAATAGAACTTGATTATCCTTAACTTCTCTTCATCTCTCAGGACTGTACAGGTCAACTGGTTAAAAAATGACATGGTGCTTTGCTAGAATCATCACAGCACCACACACCAAACGCTCAAAACCTTCCTCTCCTCCCACCCCCTGCCCCAAATACATGAACTGCCAGCGTGAAAAAATCCCTCATCATTTTCCTGGAGTATCTGAAGATCTGAGCTCCTCTTTGCTGCTTAAGCAGCTTCCATCCAACCAGGCCTTCAAGTCCAGGAATGTCCTCTCGCACTCAGCAGAGGAAACAGGAATTTGCTTGTCTTATCTGTGTATCTGAGTGATAACATAGATACCTTTGAAGTGCATTGCATTTTTTCTTAACTTGGTTTGTATTCTCATTGGAAAATAAAACCTTATATAACTGTCCTTTTTTTTTTTTTTCTTTTTTTTTGAGTGCTCTCTTGATGGTCCTAATAAACTTGTCAACCTTATCAAACCTTGACAGATAATAAAGCCTACCCTTCTCTCCCTCCTCAGGCTGGTGTCCGGGAGGAGAAGATACCGTGACTGCATTAACTGCGTTGAACTCCATGTGAGTAACACATCTCACCTGGCAGCGGGGCGTCCCTGATCCCTAACCACGTGAAAAGCTTCCTGCACCCAGGCTGCTCTCTGCCTTCGGAGCGCCGCCGAATCCCGGGAATTCAGGGCTCTGGTTTCTGTGTCCCAAGGTCGGACGGGCCCTCCTGCCCAGGCTCCCGGGCAGCAGCGAAGGCTGTGGGGCCGCTCGCTGCGGCCGCTGCTCCCTTCCCCGCACATCCCCCTGTCTCTTGCCTCCCAACCTTCCTGCTCCTCCTTCCCATTTCTTCTGCTCTTGTTTAAGCTCGCCTGCTAAGCGTTTTGCGGCTTGTTTGACCTTTTACTGATTTTTCTCTTCTTTTAAAACTACTTCATCTGAAAAGCTTGGATTCTGTGTCACGTGCTCTCGGCGTCCCTGCTTGAGCAGGGGGTTGGATTACACGATCTCCAGAGGTCCCTTCCAACCTCAACCATTCCGTGCTTTAAAACAAAAACTTTGACTACTTTTTTTCCCCCTCCTCCCTCTCTTGGGGGGGATTTAGAAGCCTTATCCCTTGGAGCAAAGGGACGGGCTGCGGATGAGGACGGCAGGCGCCCGCTGAGGTGCAGCGCGTGTCCTTCCCGGCCGCTTCCAGCGCTCCCTGCGCGCGCGAGGGCCGCCGCGCTCCGCCCCGGCGTTGCCGCGGGGCCGCAGCGGCTCCTGCCCCGAGGCGGAGCGCGCGGAAGGCGCCGCCGCCTCACGCCGCGGCAGCCCCGTCCTGGCTCGTCCCGTCCTGGGCCAGGAGGCGGCCCCGCAGCGGCCCCATGGCCTCCGGCGCGGGCCGCCCCCCGCAGCCCGCGCTCCACCTCAGGATGTGCAAGAAGATCGCGCAGCTCACCAAGGTAGGGCACCCGCCACGCACCCGCCCTGGGGAGCCCCCCTGCCAGCGGGGAAGGCGCAATTAGCAGCCCTCATTAGCGCGCCCAGCTCCGCTGCGGCGATATCCACTCCCGGGGGTCCCCCTTGGAGGTTGTTTATTTGCTTTTCTTACAGTCTTTCCAGCAGTTTTGTTGCAAGGGTGCAGCCGAATTGTGGTGCTAAAGGGTAACGATGCTTGCTACCTTGCGCTTAAGGTGTGTGTAAAGCAGAGCTGTGTTAAATTGCCTCGGTATAAGACAGGAGCTGGAGAAGAGGTAGGACTGAAGGATGTAGCAGGTTGCATTAAAACTTTCACCGAGTGCTGGCTGATACCCGTAAATATATTGAGCGTCTTCAACACCATGTTTAGGAGCATGAGAAAATGGGTAGCAGGTGGTGGGTATCTCCTGTGCTATTCTTAGGCTGTGCCTTTGGCGGTGAGGGAAAAAAAGGCTATTTCCTAGCTCTGCTACTCCTGTAAAATAGCAGCCTTTACATGTTCAGCAAGCTTCCCTGCAATCCATAAAGGTATTTAGCTGGTTTCATAACCTCTCCCCCTTCCCTAGAAATGAAAAAGCAGCAATTGTAAGTGTGGAATGAAGGTAACAGGATGGGAACATAGGGCAGCTTACTGGCTCTCAGTGCTCTTATTCTCCTTTAATCAGAGTGTGGATCTGGTAACACATATAGGAATATTTATACTGGGATTATATACTTACATATGCACGTGCTTAGACTGTATTTTTATTTAATAATACTTGTATGCAAGCTAGTACTTTTTTTTTTTTGTTCATGAATGTGTTACATTTTAACATACACTGTGATTCTCTAGTAATTGTAAACTATCCAAGTGCATGTCCTTTTTATTATTTCAAAAAGGATTATGTTTTAGCAGTTAGTTCGGCACAGATTGGTTATTTGTTGATACCATTCACAGTTCCTCACCCACAGTGAAATACACCTGAAGGATAACAGCAAATTAGAGTAAGATTTCCTGAACTGTCCCCTTGCTTTCTCTCTGTTGCCTGTCTCTTCATCTTTACCCTCTAAGTCATTTTCACATACAGAAATTAGCTGTTTCATAGCATAGAAAACTTGCTGCATTAATGTGATTTCAGCCTTTAGTATCACTTTAATTTCTTTTTAATGGAAAAGAAGCAGCCGTGCCTCTGTTTTTTGATAGCAGATTGTACTTCACAGTAACAGGAGCTGGAGAATCCCCAGCTCTCTCTTGCTGCTGGATGACCCCATTTCTCAAGAGAAGCCTGAGAAGCTGCTGACGGGCTCTGTGCAGGGAAGCTTGTGTTCAGCTTCTCAGCTCTCAAGTTCAACTCTATGAACTCATTCTCTGTAGAGATTATTGTGCTTTCCTTGTGTATAAAATGAAAATTATTTTTAAAGCCTCGCTATATAAATTAATTTTGAGGAAAAAGTATCATTCTATTCTGAAAACATTATATTAATTTATAAAGCTTCACTTTGCATTGGGGAAAAATATTCTGAGAAGTATTTTATTAAAAAAAAAGAGGAAAAAATCACTCCAGTGCAAAATATCCTGGTGAAATTTTATTAAGGCTTTAACAAAGTTATGTACTCCTTCTCCTTAACCTTATAATAGATTTATATTATTAAAAGGTTGGAGGAATAATTTACTTAGTTTCAATAGAATTCATCCTCTTGATCCTGCTAAGTCATCTAAAATAAAGAAGAGTTAGACTTGAAGCTCAAAAAATACTTTAAGGAATTCTGTCTTGCAGAAAGTGATATATATATATGAATCAATTTTCTTTAGAATAAAACCATGCTTATAGAGTACTCAGGGCAGGTTTAGAATTGTAATCATATGCTTTTCCTTTTAAACTCTGGGTAGGATAGTGCTATACTAACAACAGATATCCGTCCTAAAATTGGAAAAGCCAAATCTGATGCCAGATTTGTCCTGGGAACTTTGAGAGGTTCTTTTGAAGCACCCTCTTTTCTTGGCCGTGTTGGAGTTGAGGCAATTACGATAAATGTTCCCTTAACTGCGAGTTGCTTGTAGTGCTAGTCCCTCCTGACTGGAGTGTGATTCTGCTCTCTGATCTCTAGCTCCTTTCTGCTCCATTTTTTCAGTGATGGGGAAATAATATTTTGTGAATGATCTAATGACTTATCAACTCCGTATCATGCCAGAAGGAGAAATGAATTCAAAATGTTTAAATTGGCTATAGGATACAGAGGCTGCCTTGCATCCAATTTCTCCATAATCAGTAGTGGCTTCCACCTTCTACCCTCAAAGACAGAGGAGCAGTTTGCGAAGGCCTCAACAGCAGAACCAAACTGATAAGGCAGTAGCATCTTTCTATGAAGTACTGATAGCATGGTAAGACATGGGCTGGTGGCTTATATTGCATGCCTCGTATTTGTAGGGTCATGGTCCTGCTTTCTTCAGGTAACATTGTATCTCCAGATGAACTACGCTTTGAGTTTTCAAAACAAAATTTGTGAATTTATGAACTTACAGAAAACAAATCACAAAAATTCAGCTTGCAAATAGACAAGTCCATCTCTAGCCTGTGACTCACAGGTGCAAATAATACAGCTTGAATTTTTTTTGCAACCCAAAGGTGTTCAAATCAATAGAGACTTCAAGTTAGTGCATTTTCCTGGTTCTATCAGAATGCATGACTTCTTTACTCATATTTAAGTTTAGTCTTCTCCATCAGAAACTTCAGCTTTTACAAGCACAAAACCTTCTGTATGAATTCTTCATATTTCTGATCTATTTTTATTTTCTGTTTTAAATGCATAAATGCATGTTTTTTTTTTTTTTTTTAAGCAACTTTGGGCTCGCTGCTGTTTTGTGCAATGAGTTTTTAACATCCACTGGATATTACATGATTTTCATGTGCTTATTGATTCTCGGGACAGTCCTTTTCACTTGAGATAGGATGAGAAATGCAAATGCACTCTGTGTGTGCAAATAAACTCAGAGCGCTAAGGAGAGTAAATCAGCTTTCATTTAAGAGGCAGTTTTGGCAGGCTGGCAAAAAACAGATATATTTCAGGCATTCATGATATTCAGGCATCTCTTCAAATGTCTGCCTGTGGGACCCAAACCCAACCTGCTGCTCTGGACTTGAGTCTCTGGAAGGAGCCAAATTGGAATAGGCAGAGTAGCGGGGGGATGGTGTCCTTAGCAAGGGGTCAGAGAGCTAAGGCCTAAGATAGTCCTTTCATACTTCTCTTTCCTTCCTTGGGAGAAATTCCTGGAGACCAACAGAGTTTTAATGAGGGTAGATAGTTACCCTGAAACTCACTTTCCTTAGGATTCCATCTGGTTATGGGGAGCTTTGTTGCAAGAAACTGATTTTTAAGCACAGTATTTCTGGTTAAGGAGGTTATGTTAGCTACACAATCAAGTAGCCTGGAGCAAATCACGTTTGTTGAAAACTGTGGGTCTAAAGAGAGGAACTGTCAAGAGTGCTGACACAGGGAAAGAATGCTGATAAAACACTGTAAGATTATTTATATTTTCTCTTTCTACTGGAGAACTGAATGTCTCATAGGCACATGTATGCCTCCTTTCTAGAACAAGAAACGTAAGCAGATATTCTTCAGTCACCAGTTGGAGTAGCTGAACGTGTTATATATTCCAGCTGCCTAATCTCCCTAGTCACCAGCTCAGTCAGCAGAATAGAAAAATGTGAACATTGTTAAATAAGCTTCAGTGGAAAATCTGGCAGATAAGCAAAAAAAACCCAAACCTACTTTCATTAGTTCTTTGAAGAAAGATATCCTTATGATAGTATATAAGATATACTTTCATATTTAGTTTGATTAGCTCATCTTTATAGGTAGAAGTGTATGGAAAATTTAACCAGTGGTCTGGGATGTATGTGAGGCTACAGACTATTTCATTCCAGTGTTTTGCAGTATGCCAAAGCTTTTAACCTATTTTAGTTCCCAGAAAAAAAATGTCTGGTAGATTTAGGATGTAATGTGATTAAAATACAATGTTTTACTGTAGAAGTGCCTGTCAGCTGTGCAGCTGAAACTGTGTGAGCACTTCTAGCATCTACCCATTTTTATAGATGAAATGTGTTGCCTTTTCATAAAGTTTAAGCTAAGTTCCTTGATCTTATTTATTGTGATGCCTTAACAGTGCTCACTAATCAATTCTTACAGTGTCTCAGCTGAAGTGCAGTTAGTTGTTGCTCTGCTCTGAGATTTTTTTGATCTCAGCTCTCCTGAGAGGAATTCAGTATTCTACAGAAATGAAGCAAACTGTAACAGCATAAAAACTAGGATCATGCGTTTGCAACAGCAGTGTTTTTCCATGGGCAAGAAATACACTGATTTCCATGTAGACAAAGGAAGAGATCTTTTTGTAAAGCTGCTTACCCTATGTCCTCAAAAGACTAACCAAATCAACCCCATGTATTTTACTTATTTTTATGTCATCAAAAGACTAACCAAATCAACCCCATGTATTTTACTTAGTTTTATAATTTCTATGTGCAGTTTTCCTCTGGATATGAAAAGTAGCATTATTTTTGCCTATCAGTTGACAAAAATATGCAAATTAAGGTGAGGTCTCTCAATTGTTGTCATAACTATCTTCTCCTAAGGAAACTCCTGGATCTTTATGTCAATGTGTTATATCATGTTACTAACATTGTGGTGTTAAACTGGTCAAAATCACTATTAACAACACTGTTCTTATTAGGAAGCATTCCAGAATCTCATTATTTAGATCATTTTTTTTAAATCTATAGATATTGCACTACCCATTTTATTTTCTTGTACCTTGAATTAATTTACCTACTTTTTTCCCTCCATCAGATGTTATTTTCATGCATTTAGGTAATAATCATATCCTCTCTTAGCCTTTGCTGTACAAAGCTAAGCAAGCAAAAAATGTCTCTGATTTGGTCTCCTAAGAGTTCTGAATATTCATTCCTTGCACATCTCTTAATGTGACTCCTCTTCCTTGGGCCTCGTTGCAAGAATCATGCACTAACAGGGACTCCAGCCAGCTAGCAGAGATCTTGGGGTCAGACTGAAAATGGACAGGCACTGAAATAACACCTTTAAATTACATGACTCCCCGATACATGAAAACATTTCAGTATTTTAAAGAGTTAAACCAGGATATTTTGTAGTCTTCTGTTTTTGTGGTTGTTTTTAGTTTTCCCAAGAAATCTTAGAATTTCTTCTGCCTCAAGCACACTGAAGATCAATAGTTTGTCATATTTGTATGTTGTATGTACTGTTAGGGATTTGCATTCAAACATGTTGCTGTGATACTTGCACACTCTAGTGTCACACCATAAATGTGTGCATAATGGCAAAGAATCTCAGCTTGCAGTTCTGGACTGCAGTCTAAACATTTTCTATATGATTTTAGCTTTAAGCTGCTAGCTTCAAAATTACAGGTAGTGATGCATATTCAAAATATATTGCTTTTTCTGGGGGTGTTCTTGGCATCTTTAGTATTAGAATTGCCTTAGATTTTTACAGCAACTTCACTGAGTCTACAGAAAATCAGACTGCTGTAATAATCGACAACTAAAAGCTACTTTTGTAATGGAAAATATGGACCAAATTCAAAGCACTATTTCAAGATACATGTACTTAATGTTTTTATATAGAAGGTCATACTTTTTATCAATATGTGCATTATAGGGAAAAGGTAGTTAGATAGTGATCCATTAATTGCACAGAAGAAAGTTGCTGGATTTTAGTCTTTCAATATTCTAGTTTTTCATCACTGCTGTTCAAAGGTATGATTTTAAATGAGTTTATAAACTGTATACTTCCCTGCTAACAATTTAAACCATTTCTTAAGTGGTTTAATGACGGCAGCATTTTACAATTGAGAAAATACCCAAATTAGAAGTCAGTACTCAGAAGTCAGCTCAGTTAGCTTGAAATATTCTTAGTCTTAAATATTCCAGAGCAGTGGATTTAGGTTTCTGAACATGCTGTTGTTATATATGGTGTATGAAATATTTATATCCATTCATCATTATGTTCTTTTCCCCTACTTCATAGTGGTTATGTATTCATTAGGTTCATTAGGTGTTTCCATATTGTAAATAGAACTGTTGCACTGATGTAGAAGTACAAGTTGCCTTGTGTAGCAAGAGTGTAGCAAGATCTTGCTGTAAAATGCACTTTTTCTTAGGCACGTACAACCAAACAGGGCCAAGGCTGAGGTAATTTATCCTGCCCCCCAGCAGGGCATGTTAATCAGGCTTGGCTTCGGTGATTCAGAGTTGGTATTGTACTTGCAGTACGTTCACTTGTCTCCCAAAGACTCAGGTGGTGGCAGAACATCACATCACATAACCCTGTTATTCAGGAAACTTTTTTTTTTTTTTTTTTAAAGGAAGGTTACACTTTTTTGATGTAGTTGTCACTCAAAATTTGTATGATTTGACCTTCAGACATTTGAACACAGTTTTAACTTAGACCATACGTGTCTTTCCAGCATATCACTGAGTCAGATCTTATGCTGCAGTGCACTCTTACACTTGGCTGTTTTTCAAGAGCAGGGTTTGAGCCATTAATGTCATAGTGCTGTATGTCTGTTTGCAGATGTACTTTTAGGCAGAGCGATTTTTTTCTTTCCCTGTTATTTTTGGGGGTACTTTCCCCCAAAACATGCATGTTACTGGCTGGCATGCAATCTTTCTTGCTGCAGTTCAGCAGCTGTGTGGATTTGCAGCTCTGCATACACAAGCATGACCACATGCAGCTATATCATCCAGAGTTGTTGCTGTTTGTAACAGTTCCAGTAACTTATCTGGACAGTATAGACAGCATACTACCAGAACTCAGCAACTAGACATCTACAGGACATCTTGCTAAATCTTTCCTTTCAGCTAAAAGTTTTAGAAGTAAATGAGTGTCTTCAGCTCAGGCTTCAATATTGTGTCACCACTGCTTGTTTTTTTTCATATAGACTGTATAAGTCAAAACTCCCCCACCCAGAAATTTTTTAAAGTTTTTCTACCCAGAACTAGAAGCAATATAAAAAGCTTTGACCAGAGGACCCCTGTGCTTTAATTGCCTTTGGGAGTTAGAGCTTTTGGCTGTGAATGTACTTTAGCAATTAGCTCATTATATGAGAACTACCTATAAATGTAAATATGGAATAACAGTTGAATATTTTGCATTTTTCATTGTTGAGAAATTATTTGATAATAGAGCTGTCTAGAGATGTAGCTGTTAATAGAACAAAAACATTTAGATTATTATTAAGTTTGTGCAGTCACTTCTTGAATTCACACTAACTTCTAGTGTTACAGCTTCTTGTGGTAGGATATTGATGCTAAGTCTGGATATAACATGAAGAAATACTATCTTCTGCTGTTTTAACTTGTCCCCTCATAATTTCGTATCCTGCTTTGTAGTTCTAACATTGGAAAAGGTGGCAAATAGCCATTTTGTATTTTCCATTCTACTTGTAATTGCAAGGAATGCATGGACAAAAATCAGTTGGAGGTTAGGGTACTTTAATCTGGAATCTTATTGTGCACTTAGTGTATTTTAATGTATGTCCAAGCTTCTAATGTTATCAGTGCAGTCTACAGAGTAGTTCAGCAGAGCAACCAGTGGGGACTGAGCTCTGTTAATAACCATGTGTTATCTAAAACTGGCTCCATTTGGGATGTCCTGGCAGACCCTGCCTAGTTGCAGAACGGCACATTGCCCTGTAGGGCCACGGCACATCTGCCAGCCCTGTGTGGATGTCTCGGCCAACTGCAGCGTGTGAAATAGCCCCAGGTTCCTCAGTGTCCACCTCAGAGTGAGGGGACCTGCTCCTGGGTCTCCTGCTTGCTGGTCTCTGTTGACTGAGGGTAATAGGAGTTTAGACAATTGGCACAAAGTGACACCCAAATGTCAGTGCTTTAATCTCTAACAGTATTAGCATATTCTCACCTAGCTGCCTCTCTTTCAGGGCTAGAGCCCTGCTCTGTTCTGCTGCTTTTTGTGTAGAAGCTTTTTCTCGACTGATTATCCGTGTTGCTTTTCAGCACACTTTTTTTTTTTTTCTTCTCCCCAGATCTGTTGCCCCCTCCTGAAGAGGGAGAAGCAAGACTGCATGCTGTATTCAAAATGTAGATATATGATGTGGCAATGTATATGGAAATTCAGAATTGCTCTTTTAAAGTGCATTACTCGCCTTATACCTGCAATTATTGTTATCTGCAATGATTGTAGTCAGTCCTTTTTTAGTTTGTGAGATTCTTTTCCAAATCCTGTAGTCAACTTTTGATACTTATTTTCTTTTCAAACTGTTTATGAAGGTATTGAGTGCGATAGGTACTGGTCCAGTTTCCTAGAGATCCCACTGGTCATCTTTATTGTGAAAACTGTTTACTCCTGCCTGGTTTATGTAAATACAGCTTAGTTCCTGCAAGAGCCTTTGGTGGGCAGCTTTGTTAAATGTCTTTTGGAAACCCAGGTGAATTCTATCAGCTGTATGTGCCTTGGCTAGACTCTGCAAGAACTCCAGTAGACTGTGAGATGTGCCTTCCATTTACGAAAGCCTTTTGGGCAGAGTTGTAATTTTTATAAGTGGAAGCAGGTTAGTACAGGATACTATCTCTATTTTTTAACATAATGGAGATCATGTTTCTGGGTTATGAACCAGTAAGATCCCCTGTAAGTTTTGGATCCCCTGTAAGAGTGTAATTGATTTCACTTCTCTACTAAAACTCAGCTATCCTATAATGACTTAAAACAGAGATGTAGATAGATATGTGACTTCTCCCCAAGGAATCTTTGATTTCCTGCATATTAGCTATCTGCAACAGTTTTATAAGATGGAGCTAGACTCGTCAAAGAGTGTAAAAGTCAGAGATTTCTAAGGAAATTAGAAATTTTAGACTTCAGCAAGAACTTCCCCAAGTTCAAGATATAATATAGGGTGAATAGGAAATGTGATTATTTGGTCTTAATCCTGTGTGTCCACATACACACATAAATACACAAAGTGCATCTTCTTTATCCATGAATAAGCATAACCTTTCAGTGTTTTCATATAGTCCTGTGTAATTTTAATAGAAATATTAGCTAATTTCAATTTTACTGAAAAAATAATTTGATCCTCTGTGATGACATTTGAATACAAATTAATTTAATTAAAAACACTCTAGTTCAATTTGAATCACACAGCTGCAACAAAGAAATAAAAACATCTTATTTAAATGGCCTGTTGATATTTGTTTCACTTTGCAATTATTGTCATCAGGTTGAATTCACTTAGCACAAAATCTACCAAAAAAATTACCTTTGCAGTTTAGCTTTTGCAAAATGATTTCAGATTATTTAGCTAAAGGTTTTGACAGCTAAGATGTAATGCAATTCAGCAACTGTAAACAAAAGGTTTATAGTGCATCAGATTGTGGGGCGACAGATGCTACAAGGATCTTAGAGCTCGCCTTATTTCACATATTAATTAATGATGTGGAAGGAAAAATGAGCAACATTAAAATTCATAGATGATAGTAATTCAAGGGGAATCATAAACACCTAAGCACCTCCATGGAAAGGAGGAAAAGATGAATATGGATGGGGAGGAAGGGCAACAGTTTGGAGGAGGACTGGCTTTTTCCAAAAACGTAAGAGAACAAAAAAAAAATACACTGAAAATGAATCATAAGGACAAGCATATAAAACTGCTAGTCTTGATTAAAATCCGGAGGATTTTTTTTGACAAATTACTCTTTTTAATAGTTAATGAGGAAATCCTGCAGTAGTTAACTGTAATATCTTAATGTCCAATATCTGTTTTGTTTTGAGAAGTGTTTCTAAGACAACACAGAGTGGCTCTCCAGAACTTAAGGCAATGTGAAGTGAAACCTCAGCTCTCAAAAGAGGGACCAGAGTGAAGGACAGGGAATACAAATGAGTTCTTGCCTGTGAGAATTCAAACCTGTCTCTTCTCATCGAAGGATGAGGCTTTACCCGAGATCTGTGTAGGAAAGCACAGCCGGAAAATTATATATGCAGAAGAAATATCAAACCACCAACCGACCAGTTAAATATCTGAAATAATTAATTACATTTATCATATTAGAAACCTGTATTGGGAATGGGAAAAATGCTCCTTGGAGGCATTCAGATGGCTGATCTAGATTAGACATGTATGAAGAAGTGCCTGGTGGTCAGTGAGATGGACACACAGAGAAGATGCTCCTTCTTCTCTGAAGGAGGGAGCAACACGGAGGCTTTTCCTGTTTGTTTCTTGGTGGGAATTACTACTGGCCTAATCTGACCTCCTCCTCTAGTACTTGTGTTTCAGGACACTCGTGGAGTTTCCTTGTCAGAATCAGATTTAACTTCTGTTATTCCACAGTCTAATTCAGCTTTTCTGGAAATGTTGCAGTACTATATTAGTGCCTTTTTTGCCACTTGTTCTGATTGTGGGGACATTCTTGCAAATATATTTTTACTTCCCCAATTCTTAAATTGCCTGGCAATTTTTCTGCTTGTCTGCAGAGAGACCTGTCTACTTGGAGACTACAAATACAAGCGAGGGACAGCTCAATATCTCTTTAGTAAAATATAAACCAGGGCTAATTTTGTATTTGGTTGCAAATAGATCATATGCAATATCTATATCCGGTATGGTAAGGCTGCTTTTTCCTTTATGCTCAGTATTCATTTACCATAATATAATAAAAAAAAAAAAAAAAAAAAAAAAAAAAAAAAAAAAAAAAAAAAAAAAAAAAAAAAAAAAAAAAAAAAAAGTAAAAATTAGCAAAAAAGGAATAAAAGTGTCTCATTTACAAAATTTAAATTGAGACAAGAAACAAAGGAGAGGTAAAAGGAGGCATGAGACCAGTCAAAGAGAATAGCATTCTTATTCTTTCTTGATACATTAAATCATAAAATATATCATGATACTAAAATATAATTCGTGACAGGTATAGGCAAGAGGTCTTTCATCCTCGTTCCTCAGGTAATGAAAAATACCAACAATGTGGATGAGCGGGGACGCTGAGGAGGGAGCGACGCTGAAGGTTCTGAAAGTCGTCTGCAGGTTCGCAGAAGGAATTTTGGGTCTTTACAATTCCAGGTTTTCCAAACAAAGCTGTTTAAATCAGAGCTGAACTTTTACTTCAAAGGAAAATAAATTTCTTTAGATGAAGGACCTCACAAAAGCACCAACCTCTTATTTTAGAAGACTAAAAATCATAAGGCAAATAGAAACAGCTATTTAATAATATATAAAATCCAGAACTTTGTGTGATATTAAAGCTATTATTTAATTTTAGGTTCTGAAATATTTCTGAATACTTGGAGTGGTAATATTCTCTCATACAAACATGCAAATGGATAGCATGAATAGTCATTGAAACTACCTGTGTGCATAAAATGTTTCTTGTGCTTTCAGGAAGCCATAGAAGACCCAAGCAAAGATTTGAGGCTTTTCTAGAGGTCCCTAGCCATATGTTAGAGTCCATATATTGTCTTCAGGTTGAATGAAGCATCGGTGCGCTGGTGTAAATCTGACTCGGCACCAGAGCTAACCATAGCCTAGACGGTCTGTCCCTTGTTAAAATACTTTCTTCCTCCTTCAGTGTTAGAGAGGACAAAGTGCCCGTGTGAGTTCTTACTAGAGTATAAATTTGGCAATTGTGTGAGCTGATTTTATTTTTCAGTCTCTGTAATTATGGTGATGGGGGAGACTAGTGTATGCAGAGCCATTTCTGTCACAGAGTGAGTTTTCTCGTTGTAATTTTGTGGTGATTTCTCTTTAAAGAGAGCATTTCAGGGCTGACCATGTCTCATTCTTCCTTCAGAAGCCGACAAGATGAAGTTCACAGAAACAAACTCAGCTGTTCCTGAGGGTGAGGTGCTGCTGCTGCCAGTGGGAAAGAGATGCACAGTCCCCTGTTCTCCATCCCCTGGAGCAAGTAGCTAGCAAGGGGCGCTGAGTGCCTCCTGTGCTTTGCTCGGGGTGCTCTCGGGTGCACCCTGCTCAGCGCGCCCTCCGCTGCCTTTTGGCCTCCTCGAGGTCTGCACTATCACACTCCCTCTTTTTCCCATTAGTTATCCCATGCAATATGAGAATACCTGTCCTCATTGTGTTTCTTTGAGCCCTTTCCTCATCAGGAAGGATTTGATGCATTATATCTGCCCACTAGCCTGGGCCTGAAAGGAGAAGAATATTTTGGATCCTTTCCCTTTTTTTCTGATTCTTCTTATCAACAGCATCCCTTTCTGTACGAAAGTGTCTCACTTCTTATTCAGCTCATAAAGCAGCCGGCTAGAGCAGTTTGTTCATAATGACAAGAATAGGATTGGTTAAAACTGCTACTAGAAAGCAGAGCAGCCTTTTCAGGATGAATCCTTTAGGCTTGTCCTCATTGATGAGGTTCAGTAGATTTTGTTTGTTTTGGTTTTTGCATCACCATAAAAAAGCTGGAAGAAGATAAGATTTAGGGCACTGGGAAGATAAAACGGGATTTCCACGCTGTGTTCATGTTCACAGCACTGCCAGTTCCCCAGTGCATGCTGTGCAATAGTGTTTCTGCCAATCTGCCATACAGTTTAGCTGCTGGAAAGTCAGCGTGGCCCCAAAGGCACAGAGGGCTCAGGAGAGCCGTAAGGGTCAGTTGCCCTCGTGTTGTGCTAAATAACTCAAGCAGTGATATCACTTCCTTTATATTAAGGCAGCTCTCTGTGCTCTTCAATTCATTGAGTTTGCAAGTTGCTAAAAAGCAGTTTTAGAGCTGCTTTTGAAAAGCCTTTTATCAGCACAGCCAGTGAGAGGTTTATACCATGCTACCCAGCAGAACATACTCCCTGCAAGGCACAGTGGTTCTAATCACTCTTCAGTGTTTTCCCTTCCAGCAGAAAGCAGGTAAAGTCCTCGATTCATTTCACGTGACTTTAGTCTCTTAAATGAAGTACCCAGGATAGGAATATTGTAGCCCTGGGGCTTTGTATTACATAAGGAATGAAAGGCATGCATGCGGGACCTAAATTTCAGGAAGAGTGAGCAGAAATCCTTTGCAAAGTAAATCTCTTGAGAATTTTACTGAGGAATCAATTTCAGCAGCCAAGTCTGAAGATTAAGAACTTGCATTTTCAAGTCAAAGTTCTTTGTTGTGGTTCTATCCTCTGCTGAATGGAAGCATAGGTCGAATTGGTAGAGCAGGGAAGCCAGTCTCTCCAAGTACTGTAGGCAACTCACCTAAGGTTTTGATGATAACTATTAATGTAGAGGGTCTCCAGTTCGGTCTAATGATCAGTGCAATTTGGGAAGTACCTGTCTATAGCAAAGTCAGGGTTTGGGTGCACCTTCCCCTGGCAGACTGAATACAACATAGTGCGAGACAGGCAGTGCTAATACACTACATAAATTCATCAAGAGTGGAAATTTTTGAATCATGAAAGCCTGATGTACAAATAATATATTTGCATCCTGTTAATGGTATGAAATGAAGATATTTGGTTGGTTACATTGGACACAGTGAACTGAAGAGTTGCCTGAACTAATGACTGCCCATTCCAAGATTATGGGGAAATTAATCCTTCTCCTTGTAGGATTTATGACTGTTTTTTATGGCATGAATATTTAAAAAAGGGTCACAGAATGATCTGAGTTCGAATTTTTGGAGAGAAGAAATTCCCTTAGTATCCTGAAACTCTTCCTGTTTCAAAAGAAAAATAGTTAAAAATAACAGAGGAGAGTTAACAGGATGTCATCCAAGTCCACAGTGTATACATATCTAAATGCAGACTTTGTGTCTTCTGGAACATGATGCTGTTATTCTCCTTCATATATTAATCCACGAGCCTACCCAGGCTGTTTGGCATTTGTGAGCCCTTCAAGGCCTCTATATTTGTTGCATTATATGAGGACTGGAGTGGAGCTTACGCAAGATGTATTTGTGTATTTGCTTTTATTTATGGATGACTGAAATTCAATATGTTCCTCAATATATAAATAGCATGGAAATGCTTAGATGTAGCTGAGCAAACTCAAGAGTTCTGAAGACACCCTGAGGGTGTTGGCGTGCGGGCTGCAGACTTGTGACACTTCAGTGTGGTTTTAGGCCTGTTGGTCTCTTAATTGAGACCTTCCCTGAGGAAGGATTGAATTCTAGTAAAATCCAAACATTGGCTGTGACTCCATTGACTCCTTTCTAGGTTAATGTATTTAAGACTATTGTTTTCTCACATAATGTCTAAGAATGTTTGCATTAACCTCTCTGGGCTCAAGCCCCACTCATAATAGCTGTTGTAAGTTTTATGAAATTTCCAGACCTACTTTTGTATAGGGATAAGCTGTATGTGAAGGCTAAAGGCAAAGTGGCAGATGGTGCTGCTGCACTGAAGGCTGAAGAGATAGGGAGTCTGTCAGCTAGAAAGAGTCCCGTTTCATCCCTGCTATTAGAGGTCAGACCAGGTGGACGAAGTGATAATTTGCCAGAAATAAAAAAGGAAATTGCTGAGAAAATCTGAAAAAAAAGCCTGCTTCTCACAGTATCATTCTTCTCTATAAGGTTTTGCAATTTATAATTGTCCCATACGTTGCTAGCGGAGGGGGAAAAAAGTAAAAAGAAAGCAACAAAAATGTAACTGTAATAATTCTCTTAAAGCATTTAAGACCTTGATAAATACAACTAAATACAACTAAATTCTTAATTATCAGATTATAATTATCAGATTATCAGATACTGTGATTTCACATTCTTTTTCTTGATTTATAGGTGATATATGCTCTGAACACTAAGAATGATGAACATGAGGCTAATATACAGGCTCTGAAAGATGCGCATGAAGAAGAAATTCAGCACATTCATGCTGAGACAAGGAAAACAATCCTGCAGTATAAAAGCAAAGCTGAAGAGGAAAAGTCACTCAGAAAGCGTATTCAGGTCCTTGAAGATGCAGTAGACCAACACAAGAGACTCAAAGAAGAAGCCTTAGCGGAGTTAACCCTGTTCAAGAAGCAGGTGAAAGAGAAAGAGCTGAGAATGGAAGTAAAACAGGCAGAGATACTTTCCACAGACACAGGAGATACCAATGCAGACTTTGAAGACAGGCTTTTACATTTAAATCAGCAGCATGAGGGCCTGTTAAATGAATGCAAAGCACTCAGGGAGATTTTTGATACAAAAGAGATTTTAGATGAAAAACACAGTGTGGAAGAACAAGCTCTAATTAATGAGATGGAAAACCAGAAGAGTGAGAACCAGAGAGTCACAGAAGAGTGTACACAGAAAATCAGCCAACTGCAAGACTCCTGTGAGAGAGAAAAAGAGACTTTTTCACAGCAATCCATGGCAGAGCAGCAGAAGAATTGTCAGCAAAGAGAACTGGAGCCAAAAAAGAGCTTAGAGGCTCAGGAAGTTTTTTTACTGCAGCAGGTAATGAAGCTGGAGGTTGACCTGGAGGAGAAAACCTGGAAGGTAAATGAGAGAAAGAAACACTCCCAGAAGATGAAAGAAAGAATACAGGTAGAGTATGAAATTGTGGTCTCTATCTGTGCCTAGTAAAGAACATATTATCACTTCTATAAAATTTGAGGAGAAAGGACTTTAAAGTGCTCAAGTCAAGTGCTTTGTAAGAACTGAAACAATTTAAGAGGCTTAGAAGAGAAAAAGGAAGAATATGGCACTGGGGAGTTTTTAAACACTGAGTTAAGCTGATTAGTAACTCATTAGGAGAACTCTTTGAACAGTAGACTTCCTATTCCCTGGAGGAGGTAAAACTGTAAGTATTTCTGCATGGAACTGAGAAGGGATTAGTAAGCAGGCAGTGGTGGCAGCAGAGTGTGCCCAGGGTGCACGATTTCCTGTGTTGTGGGTCTCACCTCTCGGTGCCCTGATATCATCAGGGTCAGGTAAGAGGGCAGGCACTGAACTGGCAGGTTAGGAATCACGTGCTTTATCTTGCACGATTCTTAGAGCAGTAGCTCATAGCAAGTGCTGGTCAATAGTGTCCGGTAAACGTGTAGTTTTGTGTGCTGAATCAGCCAGATCTTACTTAGTGCTTTGCTTGTCTACCCAAGTTGATGTGTAGCTCCTGCATTTGCAGCACGTCGTGTGCCAGGCACTGCTGCCAGCATTGGCAGATCATAGGCAGCCTGCCAACGAACTACGTGTGGTTCATAAGGTCATGACATAAGGCCATAAAATGGGGAAATGCTGGTGAACTGTGCTGAAGCACCCAGCCCTGCTCTGTAGTTGCTCTGTGTCCCTCTGTGTCCATGTAACACTGTAGGCCCTTCCTATCACGTAAGCTCACCTTAAATGTGTCTTCAGCCTTGTGCCAGCTGTTTTGCATATTAGTTTGGAAACAGACATGAGGGAGATATCTCCTGATGGGAAGGAAGGTGCATCTCCATCAGAGTCTTGGAGAACTCAAGGATCTTGTAGACCCCAGCATCACCTAGTTATAGAGAATGTCACATGGGAGTTGGGTTTGACCCATGCATGAGGCTTTATTCAAATAACAACAATATAGGAACAAATAGAAATGTTGTCCAAGTCAGTGTTGAAGCTCTCGTGGAGACTGAGACTAGAGCTTCTGAAATAGAATATTAATTATGGGCAAAGTTTTGCCTTTAGTGATGGACAGATAATTCCAGCAAAGTCACTAGGGTGCCTTTTTTTTTAAAGGCATTTCCATTATCTCCATTAAAATATAGTACTTCAGCAATTCAAAAAAACCCACTAATTGTTGCACAAGTTGTCATGAAATTAATGCAGATACATTCTGCTCCATGTTTAGGATAATCTCAGACATCTTTCATGTGGTAACTGCTGATGAGTGTTCACGTTACAAAGGAGCCTGCTGCTTCTAGCTCTGCATTACAGATACTGTGGTTGGAGGTCATTTAAAGGCACAGAAGAGAAAAAGATTCCTTCAGATTAGCTCTGTAGGTGAGTGATTCATGTCATTGAATTGCACTGAGAGGGAAAATGACCATTTACTGCAGAAGTCAGGAAAAATAACCTAAATAATGTACATAGAAGTAGTTCCATGCATATTTTGAGGTTTGGAAATACAACTTAATTCTCAGCTCAAAATGTATAATGAAAGAAAAGAAAGAGCTAAATGCAGCTAAGAGGAGAAAGAGCTAAATGCAGCCAAAGACAGAGCAAGAAACTCCTGGAAAAGGCAGGTAAGATGCTCATTAATGTCACTCAGAAATATTTCCCATGTCACTCATACTAGAAATTCCACAAGTTATTTATGCTATTTGAGCTGCAAATTTTGCCATTATGGAATGGATGGAAGCTATATTGAATTCTCAGAACGAAGCTATTAGTGAGGTAGATGAACTGAAGAGTCGAATAATAGAGCTGCAGCAAAAGACTTCTATCAAACAGATCCAAAGCAAGAGAGACTGTAGAGGCATGTGGGGCCTTTAACAGATATTTTGCTCTCAAACATTCAAAGGTAGGGCATGCCAAAGAGTCCTAAATCAGTGTCATTTTATTCTGCCTTCGGGTCATTCTACAGAAGTCAGTCCCTATAAGATTTACAGACCACCACCCACATTCAGTTTGATTCTGATTCCTAGGCTCAAGTACATGAATTACTGCAATGACAGCAAGAAAACTGCAAACATGCTCAAAATACAGCTGTGATAGCCTGGGGCAGGCTGTTTAAATTCTTCTATCACCAAGCCCTTTTAGAGAAGAAGGTCCAACACCAGATTTTGCTCTTGGGACCAAGTTGACATGATCTATTTATTTCTAAATATGAAAGACACTTTTGTTCCCTTGAAAGACGTAACAGAAGTAATACCAAGAATTATCTCAGTACAATGAATTTACTGAGTGGTCCCTCTCTATAGCATCTCCTCCTCATCAGTTTTATGGTCCAAACTATTTGCTATATTGTTCTCCTGGAAGATTGTTATGCTGCTATTCTGGAAAGTCAGACCTGGCATTAGTGACATAATAAAACCCACATTTATCCTGTACTCTTTCACAGAATAAGGTTGTCCTTAAAGGAAGCCTCCGTGATTGGGAGGGAGTCACATGCCCACAGCCAAAACTGCAGGAGCAAAGCTAAACAAAATCCTTGGCTGCAGAAGAGGCAAAAAACTCTGGCTCATCACAACTCACATGCTTAACTGAAATAAAGGCAGTATTTTTCAGTGGAGCGTATCCTCTTAAATAGTATGTTCCCAACAAAACAGATTACAAAGAAACCTGAGTTCTACCCTGGTTTTGTCATAAATAGTGTTTTACAGCCTGCTGAAGCTGTAGCTACTGAAAGCACATATATAAAAGACACAGGGGACTTGAAAAAGCAAGCGGCAGTCCCATGAGGAGAAAATACATCTGAAAGACCAGCTGGTAAAGGTGTTGGAAGACCTTGTAATGGAACATTCAAAGGAAATCAAGTCAGTGTAAAGTTTTGTGGAAGTTGAGAGGGGGGAAAAAAAAGGAGAAGGTAGGAATGTTCTATTAATAGATGCTCTAATTCATCTGTTTTTAATCTTATTGGTCACAGTGACATCATTTGAATTATCCTCACTGGAGACACTTTGAATTACCATAAAATGCAAGGATTTTTCTTATTAAAAAAAAAGGAGGGGGGAAAGTAAAGCTGATTTATTTCTGTGAAAAGCTCCTCAGGCAGAAAGGTGAATTTACCCTTGATGTGATAAACTACCTCCTTAGCAACACTTACGCTTGCAAGCCTTGCCCGTAACACTTGGAATGATTAATATAAGGTTCCTCCTGAAGAATCATGTATTGTAGTTGTACTCCAGTTTCTGAGTTACATTTCTATGGACCTGTGCTGTGAAGTAATCAAACAGATTGCTGTAATCTTAAGTAATATTTTGTGTTATTTAGGCAGAGTAGCTAATTCTGCAAGGTGATGATGTGGTTGATGTGGACTGCATTTCAATTAAATGACCACTTGTTAGAAACTGTAAATAAATACATGTGTATATATGTCTATATTTAGCTTTGGTGGCACAGGGTATTTGTCTCGTTGTGGATTAAGATGGTTTGTCTGTGCGATATCCACCCTCGGTAAGTTTTAAATGTCTGAGCTTCAGTTTGTTGTTCCTGTGCCCCTGCAGCAGCAACCTCAGTTAGCTACGTGGGTTCTTTACAGAATTTAACTTGTGTGAAAACAGCTCTCTGTGGTACCTTTGTGTCTCGTGCCAAGTGGCATGAATACTCAGGCATCAGGAAATTTGCGGTCTGTAATGTCTCTGTGCAGTCGAGAATCCAAATGTGAGCTGAAATCCATTCAAATGTAGGAGAACCTTGAAACACTTGTTCAATTTTAGGCACATACTTTAATAGTTGGTGACACTCACAGCTCAGTGCCTGTCTAAGCAGTTTGCTGAAGTGAGGCATAAACTGAGGAGAAACTTAGTCTTCCATCTCCCAAAGCACTTGTATGTTTGCTGGACATCTCCAGGACAGAGGTGCTCGATCAGAGCAGTTAGTGTGGCAGGCCAGGCTACCAGCCAAGGCTCCTTCAGATCCTTCTTGGTTCCAGCTTTAGTGCTGTCGCTCTCGGAGTTCACCATCACTTCCAGAGTAATCAAGTCTGTTGCTGCTCAGTTGTGAAGTCAGAATAAGCAAGCAGCTCCTATCACTAAATGATGATATTTGTAGCATCCTCTGTATTTTGGAGACTAGGGCTTGTGTTAAGTATTCTTCAGCATCATTCATTTTCTTCTATGAAGCTGCTGGAGTTAATGCACGTGTACAATCCCGTTTCTCAACACTGTTCTGTTTTACCTGGTCATGAAAGTGCTCGTGCCCATTCACTGTGTTACAATACAGTGCTGGAAGGCACGCAGTTCCCCTGCCGAATATGAGCCTTATGGAAAGGCTTCCCATTTACATAGGGTATTGTTTATGTGAAGAACAGGTTTGTATGAGGTTTTCTTAAAATGATGCCAGGTTGAACGTCATCTTCCTGTGAATCAGATCAGACTTGAATGAGTTGCTTTTTAAAGGCTTTTTTTAAGACCTTTACCTCTTTTAGGAAATAAATATTATTGCTTATTGCCATCTTTTCTTGGAGAGTCACAGAGGAATATTCAAGTAAATAAGAAAAGTTCCTGACTTAGTATAACTTAAGTAAACAACAGTATTTTTCATAACTAGTGCTACTTATATGCTTTGATGTAATTACGTCCCATTGCAGACGTTTGAGAATTACTATATTCATTTTCCAGACTGAAAAACTGAGCTATGGAGATTCAGTTGTTAGAGAGGCAGTGGTAATGCTGTGCAAGTATGTGATTTTTCTGGTTTTAATTGCAGCTATGATTATATCCCCTCATTTTCTTTCAGGAGAAATTAAAGCTAATTTCTCCCTTGCAACATTCACGTTTCTCTGTTTGGTTCCATCCTTTTACTGCTGTCCAGCCATTACCCTGATTCTAAACTGTGACCTGCTCATATATTTTCCTTTGTTTTTCTATGAATTGCAAAGAATACGCATCCCTGTTGCCTGCAGCACTCGTTACTGGTATCATGCTGTCCTTCCAAACATCTCTCTTGCCTTCAGTAGATTTTTAGGTTCTTTTTCTGTTGGTTTCAATTCTTTTCAAGTCATTATGCTATATAAAGTATAACATTCTGTTGGTATCTTTTCCTCTTTTTTTCCATTTGTAGTGTCTGAAAATATACTGTATTTTATTTATTTATTTTCAGCATATAGACACAAGTAGGAGGAGCAAGCACACTGATGTGCAGTAATACAAGTCGCTTCTGGACATTTTTAGAAATAGTTCATTGAAGTTTTTCTACAGTAAAGAATTCCGCACGTTTTGTCTAGATGCCTGCCCGCTGGGATGGTTGTTCTTAGTGCTCAGGGATATAGGTATCTTATAAATAGCTGGATATACATTACGTGAGCACTGCAGCATGTCTGCTCGGTGCTGGCAGCTCCTCAGCCCCATGTTCTGCTCTGCACATACCTGCCCTTGATACCTCTGGTTGAATCCACGGTCAGTCCTTGCCCCCACGGTGCTCCAGGGCTTGCAGTTAGGATTTCTCATGGCCTGCACAGAGCTACTGCACAGAGCATTTCGTGTATTTCCTCTGGCACGGGAGCACAGCACTGTCTTTAGTGAGGGGGAATCTTGCTTTTGCAAGAGGTAGAGCTTTGTCAGGTGCTTGTCTGTGAACAAGCCTTATTATGCTCCAATCCAAGTGTAAGGCATTTTTATTTTGATCTTGCTTATTGTATACATTTTATGTATTTTATATATACATATACACATTAAAAAAAGACCTGAAGAGCACAGGCTATAGGAATAGGCTGCCCAGGCTACTTTCCCAGCAATGAGAGAAGAATGAACAGAATCATAAATAACATACGTTAGAAGGGAGAACTGGAGGTCGTCTAGTCCAGCCCCTCCTGTGAGCAGGATTGAAAGGGAAAAGAGGATAAACAACTGCTTTGTGTGGTGGCCAGGGCACCCGAAGCAGGTTGCGACGCCCAGTAATTTGGTATATACCGTTATTAGTTTCAGTTATGTTCCCTGTATGTTCTTAAGATCAAGAATGAAACAAGGATTTTGGCTTCTCAGTGGCTTTGGGGACAAAATAGCCTGTATACTATATTATTCCTTGCTACGGTTACACCTATGTCTCAATGCAAATCTGATCATTTATTTTAATGATTACATGCCTATGGATTCTTTTGGGAAAAAGAGAAAGAAAGAGAGGGAGATGTGTTGGTATCCAGTTATGCACCTGTAAGTGCTGTTGTGTGGAGCTGCAGGCCAAGCACTGCAGATCTTCCAGAGGATGATCCCTGGGGATCCCTCCCCACCTCAGCCACTGTGCGATGCTGTGAGTGCAGTTACTGAGGATCAGTACAGCCGAGCGTCACGAGCTGAAAAGGCACCGGCTGCTCGTTAGGTAAATAAGTGCGTGTCAGAACAAAAGCAGAGCCTCTACAAGGCAATTATTTACCTGGTAAACAATGTACCTTTTAAGGTTGCTGTCAACTGAATACTGACGTTTTCTCTCTCAGGTGAACATTTGTGCTTCAGACCATTTGTTTTTCAGATCTCTTCAGCAAATGTTGTCTGATTAAAAATCTTCTGTACAGGATATTTCCTCCTCTTCAGTGGGCTCATGTGAAGGTTTTGCCTGTGATCATTTTAGCGCTTTCACTTCATGGATAATCTCTAAAGTAACTGCTTTAAAGCACTGAAGGCAGTGCACTGGTGGTGAAAACTTCTGACGATGTCGAGTGGTGCATTTATTTTTCCTTCCAGAAGGAAGGAAAAATCCTTTCCAGAAGCAGGGTGAAGTGATTCCTGATGGTCAATACTGAGAAGTTACGGATAAATGGATATGCTTGCAGCATAAGAATTTGTCATTCAGGATTTTTCCTGCCAGCAAGGGTTGGAAGCTCCAAGGCTTTATCAAGCAAAATCAGGTTATTCTCAAATATACAAGATTTCTTCCATCTAGTTCAAGAAAGTGATGAACTGCAACAGGGATTAGGTAGGTCATGCAGAAACCACTGGATTATGGGGAGCTGTTGTTTTGAGGGTCAAGCTAAATTTTCCATCACTTTGTATCTTCACTGCTTCTAATCCACTTCGCTCCTAGCAAGTTGGATGGTCAATAGGAGCTTGCATTACAGCACAAGGTGAAACCCTAGATCTTTTCAGCTGGGATCTCTGGACTCTGAGTGGCCATAATAACCTCTCTTTGAGTGTTCAAAGACAAGAAAAGGACTGATAAAGACTGACCAGGGGCTAAGTAAAGGTGTTGTCCCACCTCATCTGCTTGATTCCTCTTTCTGCTTTCTTATAGACCAGGCTTTGCATCAAACAATTGCCTTTTCACATTCTATCCATTTCCTGGTTAGAAATACAGAATTTAGCTTGTTTAATATTCTTAAAAGTTCTGGATATGTCCTGGTTTTGTTTGTTTGATTGTTTTTCTCTAACTATTATTTTGCCTTTACTACACATTTCTGCATGCTACTGTTTTTTCACTGGGACAATTTTTTCTCAACCTAAGTTGTGCTGACCTCTCCAGTTGGACTTCTTCACACTTAATGCAAAACATGGGTACTCAGAAATCAGACATCTTTATTCCATTCTAAAGTCCCCGAAAATCCATATTTCCACAAAATCGTCTTAGTGCACTTAAAACTGAAAATTAACCATGATGTATTGGTATCCCTATGTAATGCCTAAAAATTACACTAATTTTTAGAGGGGGAGCAGGTAAGAGGAAGCGATTGAAGGAAGGGATGCTGGCACGTTCTCTGATGTCCTAATATTGCATATATGCACGGATGCAGAATATTCTACTGAAAGAGCTCAAAAAAGAGCATTATTGCTCAGGTATTACAGCTGGAGGGACTAAGGCAGTGAGAGCGAAGAGAAAACAAAAGTGTTTCCTAACTCGCAGTCCGGTTATGAAGAGATTAAAGTAGGCATGCACGTATACCATGTATGTAGAAACGCAAAAGGTGCTGGGAAATTGTATTTGACACATGGGTGTATATATAAAACAGTATGTATCATGTTATATATTATATATATAGCACCATCATAAGGATGAACAGATGGCTCTAAGAAACATCTCGATGTGTCAGAGGCTTCGAGCGCTGCCGAAGGGGAGGAGATGTTCTCCAGTGCAGGGGTGGTGGTGCCTGCCTTCTTCTTGGTGCTTCGTAGGTAACTTTCTGAAGCTGTTACGTGGCACTGTTGCCAGGAAAGTGAGACCATTTGACCTTTTAATACGTCAAATATAACTACGTTGAGTGTTGGCAGCCAACACTCTTCTATACAACTTCTATAACTACGTGAGTGTTGGCAGCCAGGAAGCCCCCTTTTACTGTACAGCATCACGCTTTGCTCACGGGGTGGTTCCCAGCCAGGAGCTTCTGCCTCGGGGTTAGGCCCTGTGCTGTCACCAATGAAGTTGTAATCCGGGTGAAATTTCAGGTCTAAAAACAGCTTCCTTGGCTGCGTAAAGCACGTTTTTGGTTAGGTTAACATAGCAAGAACACTATTTGAGATCTAAAAATAGCTTTCTTGGCAGCATAAGGGTTGTTTTTAGTTCGGTCGCGGTAGCAAGAGCAGTGTGTGGAGCAGACAGGCCATTATAATCTGATCTCTGTGAGATGCACTTCAGAACATCAGCATTTCCATATTAGTTAGATTTCTGGATAAATAAATTGAATTCTCACCTGTTTGGTCCCTTGGAAGGCAGGATGTGAGATCCTGTGTGGGTTGAGTTCTGGTTCATTAGAGCCCTCCAGTATCTTGCATTTGTACTGTGGCATCTCTTTCACATATGTTAAAGAGTATTCTGGAATTACAAGGTCCATAACATGGAAAGACAGATACAACATGATAAGGGAGTATCTTTGAAGTGCAGCACTAGTGCAGCAGTTGCAGAACCTTGATGAAGGTCCATAGGCACCGCCAGAGACCTCGTAACAGTAGGAGCAGTACAGGTGTGTCTGCCGGGACTGCATCTGCCAGGAATTGCCTTAGGTTTAGGAACATGCTTACCTGGGAACTTAATTGAAATAAATGTGAAATAAGGCTAGAGGCAACAATACAACACTTTTTGTTGTTGTTATTCCTACTTCTTGTAACAGGTTACTGATCATAGTATGAGGAAAACCTTGTAACATGTGGGTGCCTTGTTTTGACTCTCTGAACAACTTCTCCAATGTGGTGGCTCTTCTGTAACACATCAAAAGTCTCTTTTAAGTCTTTTATGTGAATTCAGCCCTAGCAATCTGACAAACTCAAATCTTTCTACCTAAAAGATGCAAGAAGTCAAAATATTCTCTCTGATTCCGTCTCTAGATCTTGCCTTTGAGATTGCACATTTAGGTAGAGAACAGACGTAAGCTGGGCTTCAAGTATTCATAGCGCTTACAGTCACAGTGAATTAAAATAATCAAAGCAGAAGTCGAGGGAGAGCCAAATGTGGGGACATGCACAGCATGACATTTGCCCAGGCTTTTTGCCCATGTATTATCAGAGGCTGAGGGGTACTGATTCAAAAGTATCCAGCCATTCTTCCCAAGAGAAGGATAGCAATTATGGTTGGAAAATAATAAAATTTGAAAGGGTTTTTTTTTTTTTTTTGAAATATTTAAAATCTTACATGTCATCTTTTAGTTGCCAGACAGTGGGAGACAATCAGCTGCCTTAAGAAAAGGAAAGTGCAAACATAACCCATAAACATAACATAAATTTGCAAAGAATTCAGTAGAGCTTCCAAAAATATTGTTGCTTAGAGTTTATACTCTGGACAGGGATTACCTGCATATGTAAGACCTCTTCATAAAATTCTGGTAAGTGTATTTAAATGAGTAATACTGTTTTCAAGATATTCTGTAGCAGTAAGAGACTTTAAAACACAAAATCATGTGATTCTGCTGTTTCTACCACCTGTTAATGGTAAAATGAGCTAAATTAAGTTTTCAAGTGCTGTGACTTAACATGAAGTAATTTACCACATTGAAATCTCTGGATATTGCAAAATATTTCAAGAAAGTTTTACACTGGTGGATGGGAAAGCCTTTCTATTTGAAAGGCAGGAGGAAAAAAACTTGAGGAGATTTAAAGTTTTGTTTCTTAACTTCCCACGTATTAGAAATAGTAGGATTGGTGACGGAGAATGTGTGTATGCCTAATACCTTTGTGAAGTCTTTCTTGTCACATCATGGAAAAATAACATTTTTAGGAATACTTTTCCACCCAGTTTCTTCCAAAATTATGTTCTCTTATGCTGTCATTTTGCTGCTTTTACCCTGTTTCTAGTCAGGGTGGTCTTATGCTTCATATTAGCTGTGCTTTGAACCAGTAATTGCCTGTGAAGAGTGTTCAGCAGGTTAATAGCATTGTGACCACAGCTGAAGTTTATATACACACTTCTTTTCATTTTTCCCAGCCTAGGTGAGTATTTAATTTTCCAAAGAATTACTCTGAGCATTTTTTTTCCCTTATTTCCAATTTTTCTTATTGGAAAAAAAAAACAGGCTATCATTTTGGTACTTTCTTTTTAAAGCATATTCACCTACTTATTTTCAGAAAGACAAGGGAGAAATGTATAATAGTGGCAGTCCGTGTCACATGTGCTTGTAGAGGGGACCATGCAGCATTAGCTGTTTCACATCAATCGTTAGTTTTATGAGGAACTGCAGTGCCTGAAAAAATCAGCTTTCCCTTTCCTTTGCATAGGAAAGCATTGGCTTGCCCTTCAGTAGGGATTAAGACAAAGTAAACGGACAAAAAAGAAAGGTAAAACCCAAAGTCATTTGTGATCTGACCAGTTAGCCATTTATTTTTCAGAAAATCATAAAGAAAAAATGGCAGCAGCTCCGGAAATGGAGGAATGGTTGGCAAGCAGCAGAAGGAGGGTTTTCTGGCATCTGCCTCTTCTGGGAGGGTGTCCAGGCCACAGATCCCATCCCACAGAAACATTATGCTTTGTGTAACATAGAATATATATGCTTCATATAACGTAGAAACATTATATGCTTTTCCCTGAGAATAATAGTTAGCAATTGTTCTTCCCTTCTTCACTGTGCAAACAGATAAGTTTGCTTGTATTTAATTGGATGACAAGGATCTGAAAAAACACTCTTAGAGCTTAGGCTATTATAATATCATGATTTAGATCAGGAGGGACCTTTGAAGTTGACAAGACAGAGGAGTGAATTTATTTCCACATTTTTCAATGTATTTAATAAATGCTTAAGTGGAAAATATGAGATAGATAGACAGATAGATGGACAGATAGATTTGAGCAATGTGAATGCAGCTTTCCTGCTAGTATGAGCCTCTGATTGGTAGTGCTTTCTCTGCTAACAGAGCTGAGTAAATGATTCCTGGTGCATCATTTGTTAGTTTAAATTTGCAGCTTGAGGAAACTGAAGCTGGTTGCTATTTCAAAATACGTTAATTCAATTTTATTGGGTAACTTAAGTGAAAGTGAAAAAAAATTAGTGTTTCAGAAATGACTAAACATCTCATTTTCAGGCACTTAGAGAACAAGGTAAAGGACTTGATCCATAAAACACTGGATGAAGCAATATTTTTTAATTTTTAATTACCTACCTAGAATTCCCATGATGTGTGGGAGGTCTGGGCTTGATGTTTTTCCTTCTACCAACTTTCTCATCATTCAGGGATTTCCCTTGTCACTTGGCTACAGGATGTTACAGAGTGTCTCACTCTGGTTGCTGCTGCTTCACTTGTGCATTAAGTGTCTTCTGTGAATGAAACCATTTATCTTTTAAAAAATGATAAAATAATTTAAGTTTCCAAAACACTGAACTCGGTCTGAAAAATGCACCTTTTAATTTATCATTTTGACATCTATGTTCAGAAATGTTTCTCTTGGATTGACTTAAATAGAAGTTTTATTGATGGCTTGATTTGGCCACCAAATAATAAACAGCTGGGCAAGTTGGCAGCTCCGTTACAGGGCATCTTAGCAAGATGTGCCTCTGCCTGCAGACTTCTGTCGTGTCTAAATTACAGCTGTTGTTGCAGATCACTGAACGCGTGAAATGTTAATGTTACAGCAGAGGAATTTGGCAAGTTCAGGCAACAGCCTGTTGCCCCACCTGGTGACAGAAAGCAATGATAATTCGAGGAGTAGCACAGCCCTCTGCACGGCCCTGCCAGGGCACTTGCAGGCAACTGACATGGATACTCAGTGGTCATTGGAAGTGGCCGCCACTGGTTAACTGCAGCCCACAGCCTGACGTGTCCATCTGAATGGAAGGACAGTGTTTATATAAGGGGCAGGACTGTGCAGGTTTGTGCACAGAGCAGCAGCCCTGCAGCTGCAAAACCCCTCCCAGCTGAACAGCTCCTCTGTCTTTAGCTGGCCTGCTGTGAGGTGCAGAAACCAGGCTTAGGAGAGAAAGCTATTTTGTTCTCATGGTACATTTGCATGCTCAAATCACAGGTTTTTAGTTATCTTCGCAGCTAGTGAGGTTTGCAGTCATTCATGGTTCACGTGGTCTTCCTCGCACCGAAACAAAACTTCTCTATCCTATATTCCGTAAACCTAAGTATTTCATTCAAAATAACAAATGACCCACAGACTGTAGCACTGTTTTATGAAGCTTTTCTGGACCTCATTTGGTTGCATGTAACGGCACAAAAGGATAGAGATAAGGTAGAAATAATTATTTCTACTCGGCCTTGTGGAGCGTGCGGGTGCTGGGGCGCAGGGGCAGCTTCTCAGCAGCTCGCCCGTCGGATGCTTGGAATGGCAAATTCAAGTAGAATGGCAACCAGGTTTGTGCTCAAAATGCAATCAAGGGAATACACTCCCACCACAAAGCTTCCCAAACAGAAAGAGTTCTTATTAGCTGATATTTGAGGTTACTTTTGGGACAGCTAGTAGAGAAGTATCCAGTGTGTTTAGCAATTAAGCTAAAAGATGGAAGAATAAAACATCAGCCTGAGGACTGATGTGCACAGTTCCTGTTGTGAGTAGTTCCAGTTTACAGCTTTGTAGATGTATATTAGAGTTTCGGTCTCTGCATCCTGAAAGAACTGGAGAAGCTGCAGGGTTTTTCTTGCCTCTAACCTCAAACTGTTCTGCAGTAGAAGCTGTACCCACATACATGTGCTAACAACTGACTTCTTTTTGTTCAGTAATCAAATCAAAAAGACTGAGAACCTTCAGGAGAACTTTGAAATGATAAATTCTAATCAATATTAAAATTAAATAATTTCAGGTCTTTTTGTAATTTTAAAAATTCAATTTAATTCCCTAAATGAAATGTTTTAAAGCAAGAATACAAAGACTTTTACTTTAAAAGGTCAACGTGAATAATTTCTGCTTTAAAGTTTTATTATTTTTTTTCAGTTGACCAAAATTATTCTGAGTATATATATTAGCTATCCCCCACCTGCCCCCCAAAGAAAAAAACAGTCTTCACTGAAACAAAGGACTCTGTTTGATACATGGATCTTTGTATTTTACATAGCAACACAGGTTTGTAAAATGTGGTCCAGTGTCTGTGATTCTTCTTGGCTCTTTGTGAGTGCAGCCATTAATCCTGTCCTGCTGATTTTTTTTTTTTTTTTTTCGGAAGGTGGCTCAGCTGAAGCAAATGTTAGAGCAACAAGCAAGTAATTTCAGAGAGTCACTGAAGAAACAGGACCTGCAGGCCATCAAAGAAAAGGAGAAACTTCTGCAGGATCTTCAAAACACCATTAAAGAGAACCAGAATGTTAAGCTGCAGCTGGAGGCATCACATCAAAAGATCTTAAAAATGTTAGAGAAAAGCAAAAATCGGGAACTCAAGGTCAGCTTATAAGCTACTTTTTTTTTTAAAGTCTTTGTTGTGGGATAAGTTATTTAACTAAGAGCTGATTATCAAAAGTCACTTATTTCCAGTTATCTTAATGAAGAGTTGCTATTGTTGCATGCAGTGAAATATCCCATGGTTTTGAGAGCTCATCATCTTGATTTTTTTTTTTAATATTTATATTAATATTTGAACTTCCACCCCAGAGCAGATGGAACAGTTAGCATAGAAAAATAGAGTCCACCTTGTGCAGTTAGGCTGAGATGATACAAGCTCTTTCATCTGCTCTCATGTTTCAGAAATACAAGAGGATTTTGAAGTGTGTCATGAACAGGACTGTCTTTTTCATACTTTATTAATTTATATATAGTTTACATGAAGTATAATATACATTATACAACATACAAGTATAATATACATTATACTTCATACAACATACAAGCATAATGTATATTGGCTTAAAGATATCTTCAAGAAATCATTTCTGTAAGTGTATAACACTTTTAAAGGTTCAAATGTATTTCACTGACAAAATGTTAATATATGCAAGTTCTTACTGCATGTGCTTCTAAAGAAGTGAGAATTTTCTGAGGGAAAAAAAATGATTAAAAAAAATCTGTATGTGATTGTGACATGAAGTTCAGATGTCCATGTTGAAATCAGGTGCCCTAGGGAAAACCTTTTGAAATGTATGTAGTAAAACCACCCTGAGAAGAATTGTTTCTTTAGTTGCTATATTCAGAAGACCTTTCTGAGTTTAAGCTCATAAAGCATGCTGAAGGCAGTAAGCTGGTAGTAACAAAAGAGAGGATTAGAGTTTATTTAGAGAGCAACTGCAGCGTTGCCCTGTGCTTTACACTACATTTCTGCACACGGTGGAAGACACATGCAAGAAAGATAAAAGCCTTTGTCTGGCACAACGTGGTAATTAATAACGTGCTGGTCAAATAGGAGGCTTTGTGTGCAGAATAATAAGACATCTTTCTAATACCAAGTGTTGCATAAATGTCACCATTATTATTTCATGATATACAACTAATCTAGTGTTTTTGAGAGCATTTTTTAATTAATATTTGTTTTTGTGTTGAGGAAGAGTAAAGTGATGATGAAAATAATCAAAATTCTACAATGAAATGCCAGATTCGTCCTGACAGTAAAAGTAAGATATCAAAATGACTCCTTTGTTTTCTGGGGGGAGGTTTGCTTACAGGAGGCAGAAGAGCGTTTGAAAAGGGAATTCAATGAGACTTTCAAGACCCAACATCACTCTCATAAGCTGGAAATAGAAACCTTGGAGGAGAGAGCCAAAAAGGAATTACATGATGAACTGGAGCAGATACAGAAAGAGCAAACTCTCTTGCTAGGTATAATGTCTCGTGTCATCCACAGCTCCTACTGCTTGGTTATACGCTGAGAAGGACTGACTTATGCCATTCATTTTCTTCCCCAGCTTCTGGGAACTCAGAGCTGTGTGAGTCTCCCTTCTCACACTGCCCAATTTCAGCAGCACACATGTGTTCTTTGTTAACCTAGTGCAGATGTCAGCAGCAGAGCTGCTGCAAGAGTAGTCAGGTACACAGCGCACACGTAGGCACTTGCAGATACAGTAAATTGGAATGTCATAGTCAGAGTATATGTCTCTTTTTTCTGGATGAAGAATTATTGTATGTGGACCAAATCTATTCTGTTGGTGCCTGCAGTAGGGTCTAGTGACTATCTACGTGTTGTTTATTTGTTTTACAAAGAATAAAGCTCCCTAAGGTGTTCAGTTCTAAATAGAATACTGTTTTACTAGGACCTGTAATATCTCCAGGCCTCAACTCAGGTTATTAAAGCTCATTTATAATATTTTTAATTAAGAAAAGAATAATCTGAAAGTACTTTAAGCATAAACCCTGATTCTGCTTAAGCATAAGCATAAGTACTTAAGCATAAACCCAGATGCAACTGTGCTTTTCCTAATTAGGAAATTAATTAACTCTCTAGACTTTAGAAACTTACTTTCTCTACAGAAAGTTTTTAAAAAACTTAAGAAACTTAAATTTGAAAGTAATTAAACTTCTTAGAAAGATTTGCTGCTACCTACAGGTTTTATGTTCAATAGATAAATTATATTTTGCTTCCTCAAGAAAAATTATGGAGAGAAACAGAGAAAGCCTTGTTTCACCTTCTGCCTTACCCACCTCCAAACTTTGCCCACTGAACAGTGGCAGTATTGGACAGAGAGCTGCAGGCCTAAGTGCTCTGCTCCTCTGGCACAAGCAGGGCTCTGCTGAGGCTGCTTTGTGGCCTTCCATGAACCACCAGTGACTTAACAGGGAATAAGGTGGATGCAGTTTAGAAAAAGCAATTATCATCCTTTGGTCTTCAAAAATGTGTTTGGTATACCAGTGTTCTCGTGTTTGGTATACCAGTGTTCTCGTGTTTGGTTACCAGAGTTCTCGTGTGTGTTTTTTAACTTTTTTCCACAATTAAATTTTTAATATTCAATGGAAAAAGAACTGAGAGTGAAAGCAAAATGTAATGTATCAGTGTCTTCATCTCCTTTGCCAACATCTACCCCCCCCCAATCCGTCTGGCTCCGGCTTCCCTAATGCCACTCCTTCCTCCTGTCACTAGGATCGGTGCGGCTGGAACTCTCTGAGCAGCAGGCGCTGTGCACGAGCCTCAGAAAGCAAATAGCAGAACTTCAGGAGGAGCTGCACCGTGTGAGGACACTAAGGAAGCACCAGGCAAGTTCCTACCTCACTGTCACGTAGTGCTAAGGAACAGACTCTCTTACAAGGACAGAGGGGATTTCTATTCCTGATGTCACCCTCTGAAATGCTAGTGTTGTTTAACAGCTTCTCCCTATGGGCAGGTTCCCCCCCCCCCCCCCCCCCATTTAAGGATCATAATCTACACCACAAGTAAATGAATGTATGTTACAATTTTGATCAAGGATTTTGGCTTGCACGTACAGTTGAAAAATCAATTATGCACAGAAGTCCAGTGCACTCTTCTGGTCCGTTAAGAGACTGTGAATCATGAAGTTTGGCCTTTTTCTTAGGAAGGAAGTAGCCAGAGCCAGATCAGATCCCTTCATGATGAACTGGAAAAAAGCCAGCATGAAGTTTCAGGTCTCAAGAAAGAGAATTTACTTCTGAAGGACACAATGGAGCTACTCAGTGCAGAGCTGGGGTCACAGAAGCAAGAAGCTGCACAGCTTCAGGACAGGGAGAAACAGCACAGAAGGTTGGCCTGAAATTCATGCTTTCATTGTACTATCGAGAGAGCTAATGTTGGTGTCAGAGGTGCTATAAATGTGATGAGTGTCAGAAGCTGTTTTTTTTTCTATAAATACTCATTTAGAGGTTGCGAGTTTTTCAAAATCAGAAGCATCTCATTGCTTTCTGCAGCCATAATAATGTTTGAAGTCAGCTGTTCAGTTACAGATGACACACAAATATGCCCAGTGAAATACGTCCTGCAGGAATTACCTGAAGAAAAGCTACCCAATCCCTTATTTGAAAGGGATTGGGACACATACCCCAATTCAGAACGCTGAATTCTATTGAAATATCTATTTGAAATATCTAATGATCTATTAAAAATACAGAAGTCTCTGAGAGTAGATAGCAGGTTTTTAAATGTTCCCCGTGGCTGTCTCTGTAGAAGGCGGCTCGCATCCCCTGGGTGGGTTGTAGCAGCACGGGGGTTGCATTGCAATAGCAGTAGCAGCCGTTTTCCCACCTCCCTGCAGAAGAAGGGCAGAACTTACCTTTTATTTGGGGTTCCCTGTCCAAAGCATTTGTACAGCTGTGGGATGCTTTGGAATTTGTAAATGGTAACACGGAAGTTTCTTCTTGGAGAGACTGAGGGATCTGGCACGGGGGTAATTTTCAGTTTACTTCTGCACTGGATAGTGCTCAGAACATATGGTTGTAGCTCCTCAATCAGTGCATATAAAGGGATTTCTGAAAAGAACATCTTTAGGGGAATATTTTTAAATTTAGCCTTCAGAAAAGCCCTGAAAGGACATGTTTTCTCTGCAGAGTGGAAGTGGCCACAGTGATTCTGTTGCTGCCTGCCAGTCAGTGCATGTAGAAAGAATAAGAAAAGCAAAACAAAACAACAAAAAACCCAACCTCCTTTTTTTCATTCACACTCCTTTGGGAGGTTACTTGGACATGACTTGGAAAAAATATTCACATGTCAGAGAGGATGTCTAAAAGGTCTAAAAAAGAAAAAAAAACAAAAAGCTACTGTTCTGGGCTGGGAGATAGTCTTCACAGCAGATACATGGGGTAGCTCTAGTACAGCAAGCATTTGAGAAGGAAGCGTTAATGGAAATGATGTGAGGAATAAACCTGCAACCTGTCAAATATTAGAGCACTCTTCTCAACCTCCAGATGTTTCAAAATAATGTTGCCTAATGTGAGTTCCCACAATACATTATGGTCACATTTGACCCACTGGACAATGGCATCCTATAAAGCAGACCCTCCATTTCTGAAAGGCTAAAGCTTATGCCTTTCTTGTCCAGGTAACTTCCCCCTTCCTCTCTGCTAGCGGTTCTGCTTCAGACTGCAGCTCAAAACAGCAAGGAGATGCCAGGAACTTAGCCCCAGTACTGCTTGTGTTGTGAATAAATTCTTCCAAGGTGCATGCTTTGATCAATGGTTATAAACTAGATTTCAAGCTTGAGAATTCAGCTTTATTTTAATACCAATCTGAAAGGCTACTGATAGAAGACCTCCAAGTCAAGCATAGTAAAGAACTCGACGCACTGAAACAGGATCACCAGAAGGAAATGGAAAACATGTTGTGTGATTTCAGCAGCACTCAGGCACATCTTCAAGCAAAAATTTTCTCCTTAGAGACTGAGTGAGTCATTTAAATAAGCTGGGGGTTGTGTTGGCCATGTGTACTGTTTGTCCTTACTATAGTTGATTGATTTATGGTGTATGGATTTATATATATAGTGTGTAATCATTTCTGCCGTGATATCCTGTGATAGGCCTTAATCCATGATCTTGTACTTAGTTTTGTTCAGCTAGCAGCATCTTTGAGTTTAAGCTCTTGCTCATTCTCAGTGCCTTGCAAATATCCCAGGTTATTTCCCCCCTGTACCCCCCATCGGAGGGAGCAGAGGCACTTTGCAGTGTTCATTGAAATTAAGCTATTCTGTGGTGCTTCAGACAGGACAGGGGCAGCAGCCCCTAGCACATAGTCCTTGTTTTCAGACTCCTTTCCTCCAACCCCAGCTGTGAAGCACATCCCTGCAAAAGAGACCTCTTTGCCCATAGGTGGGTCTCAAGCCATCCAGACATTACGTTTTTCTTTTCACCTTAACTGTGAGATAACTAAATCATGATTGGGTTGAGATTTGGAAGGGGTTTTTTCCTCTTGAAAATTTCCCTCATCAAAACAAACAAACAAACCCACCGTGGTTCATATTCTGTGCTGCACTCTGAGTGGCAGCCAAACTTCACAGCACAACCCTCAGGCTTGAAGGGACTTGAAGTGGAGGCTTGCTTCTCATGGGGCCAGCCTGTAACCTCTGAGCAGCTGCAAGTCCTGGTTTAAACTATTCCCCTGCCTAAAGCATTTGAAGAGCCGGACTGGCACTGCGGGTTTCGCCTCAGAGGCTTCTTAAAGCAGCGTCTCTGTCCAAGTCGCTCTTTTAGAAAAGTTACAGTAATTTAGTGGCTCTGAAGCCTCTCGTGAGGAGAGTTTAAATCAGTCTGTGGCTTTGAAACTTACTGAGTAGAAAAGAGAACAATCAGGTGGATGTCGGGCAGGTATAAATAGTGTGATATAGGTCTTTTTTCCATATTCCCAACAACATGATGTACAAGCTTGGTATAATTTTAGACCAGGGGCAGGACTTTACACTAGGCTGGCAGTTTATTTTGAAATTCTGCAGCAGTCTACACTTCTGTGTTTTATAGAGAGCGAGATGTCCATTTAAATATAAATATATATACACACATATATAGTTTTATAATAAAAGGCCTGACTATGTCCCTACATTTTAAAAATTTTAGTAATAATTTAGCATTTACGGTAGAATGAAACCCAGGTATCTCCTGACCCTCTGATTTGCCTTCTGTCTTTGGCACAGACTTAAAGAATTAGAAGAAAAGTCAAGAAAGCAGGAGGCCAGGGCAGAAGATAAACATCTTGTAAGCTGCCTGCAAGATAAAATAAGGGAGAGAGAAGAGATTATCAAGCAGCTTGTGGTGAGATTTTTTTATATATAAGGGATATCTTGGATTTTGTTGGAAGGCTTCTTTCACTGTTTCTGATTTGTGATATATTCACTTTTTCTGCTTTGGAATATTCTAACAAATGTGTATTTCCATAGCAAAGAGTCACACATAGCTTTATCCCCCCTCAGGAAGGAAGGAAGTTCCAGCATTCACTTTTGGCTAACACTGAATCCTACAGGAGTCGATCCTTTTCTTTCAACCCTAACCTGGGATGTTTGACTCCTTCCATGAAGGTAAGACAGGTGATTACATTAAAATTGCAGATCATGGTATTTTATTGCTATTTGAATCATAAAGATGTTTTCATGACAATAAAATTCCTCTTTGTTTTATATGGTGAAGTTATTCACTAGATTCTTTACAGTAAATAAACACACAATCAGGTGCTGAATATAATACATATTCAGTAGAAATACATAAAAAGATACTTAGGAATATGGGAGCAGTTAAAACACTAGGGCTTCCCCAAAAGATCTTGGTCCTTCACTGGGCTAAGTACAGCTGTTGCTTGCTGTAACTGGAAGCTGCTACTTGGGATATTGCTGCATCAAACAAAACTTACAAGTGGGATTAGGGCTGCCCAGGACTTGCCCCTTGCCGTGGCAGCTCCCTGGATTACACTGAGCATGAGGAGCAAGGAGGGCAGTGACTGGAAGCTTCGCGCTTGGGACCGGTGCAGAGCCCTGAACTACCTGAAACAGCAACACAAGCGTGTCCGAATTGGACCCCCCCTCACTCTTGCATCCTCTCAGCTCACCCTGGGAGGGGGCGTTATTTTAAATGCCTGCAGAAAAAGAATGTGAACCTTCATGTCTGGGTGTTCCTCACGAGCTGTCTGAGATACTGAGTTCTTATGGTATCAGGTTGGAGAAGGCCCATGTAATGCAGTTTTCTCTTATGACACAATGCAGCAGAAGAAAGTGGACGAGGGGCCCAGCCGTGTCATCAGCGTTCCGAACCTGGCCTCCTACGCAAAGAGCTTCCTGAGCTGTGACCTGAGGCCAAGAGGAAGCGCTCCCCAGGTGCCCAAGTCAGCCAGCCTAGAGCAGGGCTCCCCAGCCAGCAGAGCTGCCACCAGGTACTGGCCCGTTTGCAGTGACGTGAGGACCTTCACTTAACTGGCACTCACAGTGCTTTAGGCAATCAAATATGTTCAGCATTTGGAAGTAAACAATAATGTAGATTCCTGGCCTGCAGTGAACTCCGTGTATGAGGTTCCCTGCCAAAAGAGTCCCCTCTTGCTCAGAAGGAGCCTTTCATGACTGCCCAGCAGAGCTTGCGGTTGAAATCCCCCCTGGCACAAGGGAGAGAGAGAGGGGCTACCAGCACGTGAATAAAAATGTCACTAATAGCTGGCTATTTAATTAATAGCATGGCTATTTAAAACCTTGGGTACATCTCACTGGTTCTGTTAAAGATGGATTTTTCTTCCCTACCTTTGTCTCCTTTTGCATTTTGTACATTTGGTAAATGTAGATGGCATGATCTTGTTTTAGGAGACATCTGAATGACTCCAGGCTAATGATTTGGTGTTTAGAGACTGATTAACCGATGCCTCATGGTCCTCTGGTGTCACACATGGTGCTTTTTGCTGTTTTTAAGTTCCAACGACTTGTGCCACGCTCCATGACCGCCAGGGCAAGGCGCCATATGTGTTCTATATGGGATACATATTAAAGGGCAGCGTGTGCCGGCAGTGCGTGGCTTGACTGCGACTTACTTCTTAAACAAATGGAACTGGGAGTTGCCACTATAATCTAACCAAAATTAAAATTAATATAAGAAGACCAGAGAGGTGAAAAATCAGGGAATATTTTAGAGGATAAATTATAAAACTAGTTAATATTTAGATAAATATTAACAGTTTCAGATAAATATTTAGATACATATTAACAGTTTCAATTAAAGGGGTTTTATCCATTTTTTTTCAGGCATACTTCATAGACTACTTTTTTTTTTTTTTTTTTGAGATGGAATTGCAGTTGGGTTTGCGGGATTTTCAGGGCTTCCCATTCTTGAAGTGCCATTTTCTGTTTTTTTTGAGAGACCAAGTGGAGAGCGATGCCCAACCGCTGCCTTGGTGCTGCTGTGCCCTGCTCTCCAGCTCCCTGTGTCCTGCAGCGAGCAGTGCGGGGTGGCCACCTGCCCAGCACAGTTCCTACTAGGAAGTGACAGCAGTGCCTTCGGGAATCCTCCAGCTCCCGCGAGCACAAATACAGCCACTTCCATCCTGAAGCTTTCCAGGGGCAGGTGGGAAATGCAGTAAATATTAGCAGGATTATAAGTGATACTAATGCTGATTTGTTTGCACAGGGCACACGACAGTGAAGTGCTGCAGAACAAAGGTGACCAAAACCGAAGCCATCAGCATCAGGAATGGTTTGCAAAATACTTTTCCTTCTAAAGCAAACTGTCTCCATACGACTCAATTACTAGGAAAGAAGTTTCCGTTTTCTCTTGGGAAATGATAGTGCAATATGTGATTTAGAAAAAAGAAAAAGCATATATAATTTCCAAATCCATTATTAGGAACGACTGCACTTTCTTGCATCTCGTTACAGGCATGGATTTTGGAAAAATAATTTATCTTTTTTTTGGTTAAAAAAAATGAAGTGCAAAATTGTCAAAGACTTTCTACTCAAGAGAGCATTTCCCTCCACAATTACGTGAAATCTGTGATTTCTTCTCACATGCCTCCTTTCAGTCTGGCCCCAGCTGAAGGAACTCCTTACTCTGTAGATGATTTCTGTAAGTTTACATGTTTGTTTCATTGTCATGTAAAATCATTTCAGTTTATGTAAGTTTATAAGCTTGAATAGTTGTTTAGCTACGTTTATGCTATAAAGCATGTGATATACCTCCAAGAAGAGCATGTTTATAGCAGGCTGTTTAAGTAGTTTTTGATTAATGAACTGATTTCTCATGTTGTTCTTACTACAAAATAAAACTACAGCTGTGCTCCAACGTGTAAAATTTAACCTGATAGATCAGGCTAATATGTAAATATTAAAACTTGCTTATAAACCATCCCTTTGTTTTGCAGAACAGTTACAGCTGTTATGCTGAAGTCTGAGTCAGACTGGTACTCTCAGAGTTGCAGATCCATGGAAACTGTATATTTGGGCATTTAATGTCCATACTCAATTCCAGTAAACAACACAGTGGGTGAAAGACTACATTTATCATCCTCAGTTTAGGCAGTTTGTTAACAAACTTGTTTTCCAAAGGCCTTCCAGAATGCTCGGGAATATTAGTGGATTCTGTGGACTTAAACAGTGCCCATGAGCTAACAGCCACCTGGGAATCCCTCATGGCAGGAGGGCAGAGTTGTCTTTTGCACCAGCTTTACCCCAGCTTGAGAGCAGCAGAGCACGCTGGCACGGGGAGGGATTATCTATGCTCCAGAGTGCTCTTGGCAGCTTCATTTCATCCCAAAGGAGTCAAGTTTCCATAGCCTGAGACCCCTGCACAATATAAGTGAGGGCCAGCAGAGACGGCAGATTCGCCTCAAAAAAGCACTCGTTCCAAGCAGAACACAGGCAAGGCAGAGGGTGCTCCTGCAGTGCTGGTTAAGGGTAATGAGCAGTATTTCTGCAAGCCCGCAGACCATGCTAATCTTTGTGAGTGCAGCATGTGCAGCCTCCTGGCAAGATCCAGGCAGAGGAAGGGCAGGGGGTCACCCTTCAAGGACAGAGAGGACGCATTTCTAGAAAACTTTGTACTAGAGCCTTGCATACCCTCTTGTAAATATAAAATCAATGCCTATTTTAGCAAAGAAGAAGAAAAAAGCATCATTTATTTGTTTCAATTCTCCATCTTTACATCTTCTTTTGGCAGTATAAACTACGTTATACCAGTTAGAGTAGGAAGGGCCAGGCGCCGGTGCCCCATTCCGGCCGTTCCCAAGGAGCATAATGCTCATGTCGGCTTCATGGGGGCAGGAATGTTGGCGGATGCCTGTTCCAGGAAAGCCAGGGGGCCCTGAGGCATCTCCGCAGGCTTCTTGTGCTGCACGCTGATATCCTCCAGCACCTGCTGCCAGTGGCGCAGCTTGCCCAGGTGCTTCTGAATTAATGCTTCTTTTCTCTGCAATTCGTTTCTTAACTCTGAGACATCCTATGGATGAAAAAAGTATATAATTAGTAAATAGGCAGCGCTCATAAAAAAAACATGGAAAGGCCTTGTGATTTTTTTAGGTTAAGTTCTCAAACTAATCTTACAGGGATTCCACCAATGAAAAAGTACTTAGTAAAACAGAGAGAAAGCACCACAAGGGGATCATATCCTATTTGATCCCCTATTTCACTGATACCCTATTTCTGCCAAAATCAGTCTAACAACTGCTTCGTTTCTTCAGGTTGAGGGCGAGTCCTGTGTTGACAGGCTGAGTTCTTCCCCGCTTAAGACCTAGCATCACATTTAGTAATCCAAAACTACTGTGACTGCAGTGATCTAAGTGTCCCGGCACAGCAGCTTATCTAGTACAGTACAGACCAGTTGATTCAAACTCACCTCTTTAATCACTTGCTCCGGTTTCTGGACAGAGAGCTGCAGTCGCTTTTGTAGGAAAAAACATTCTGTTTGTCTTGCAACATCCAGAAATTTCTGGATACACTGATCAACACCTAAGCGCACAGCAATCAAATTGAAAGATTATTAAAAAAAGGAGTTACTAGGTGTTACAAATAGTTACGTGCACATTATTAAAAATACTTTTTTACTAGAAAGAAAAATCCTAAGGTTCACTAAAATGTATTTTAATGCTATATGATTAAAAAAAAAAAAA
>VZSG01000089.1:1779443-1790675 GCA_013398315.1 Nothoprocta pentlandii | reverse complement strand
ACGCACAAAACGGAACGAGGCGGGCACGAACGGGGAGGCGTTTATTGGCCGCAACGATCACGTGCCGTTTCTTGGCACATAAATCAGGAACTGGATAGTTCTCGGTGATTGTGTTTCAGTATCAAGCGCCTCACGTGGTTCAGGAGGCGTAGCGGAGTTTAAACGGGAGCAGACCCCACACGAGAGGCGCCGGCCTCAGCTCCCTGCCCCGCGTCCCTGCCTGAGGGCAGCGGCAAGGCGCCAGGGCCGCCCTTGGGCAGGCGCAGGCAGCTGCTCCATGCGGCGGCCGCGCTCAGGCGGCGAGGCGGGCGGCGAGCTCCACGAGCGTGCGCGTGGGGCGGCCCGCCATGCCCTTGCGCAAGTAGGGCACCTCGTCCTTGTTGGCCATGACGCCGGCCATGTCCAGGTGCGCCCAGTGCGGGGCCCGCACGAACGCCTGGAGGAAGGCGGCGGCTGTGCAGGCGCCTCCGGCCCTGCGGGAGGCAGAACAGGGACGCGTGGGTGCCGGCGCCGCCGCAACGGGCCAGCACCATCACCTCTTACCGCTGTACCTGCCCCTTAGCCCACTGTTCCTGCCCCTTACTGGCTGTACCTGCCCCCTAGCCCGCTGTTCCTGCCCCTTACTGGCTGTACCTGCCCCCTAGCCCGCTGTTCCTGCCCCTTACTGGCTGTACCTGCCCCCTAGCCCACTGTTCCTGCCCCTTACTGGCTATACCTGCCCCCTAGCCCGCTGTTCCTGCCCCCTTACTGGCTGTACCTGCCCCCTTGCCTGCTGTTCCTGCCCCTAACCGGCTGCACCTGCCCCCTTACCGGCTGTACTTGCCGATGTTGCTCAGGTCGGCCAGGGCGCAGTCCGTGACCTGTTTCGTGTAATGCTCAAACAGGGGCATCCTCCACACTCGGTCTCCCGTCACCACGCTGGCCTGGAAAGAACAGCCCTGGTTTCAGCAGAGCTCCCGTCGTTTTTGTTCTTACTTGCACTCAAAAGGCACCACTGCAGTCCTGCTTACGTCCACTGGGCTGCAATCAGCCTATCTAAAAAAGCTGCAGCTCAAGATAATATTAGGTATTTAGAAATATACGCCAAGACAAAACACTACATCTTACTTTTTGGATTCATTAGATTTTTCCTTCAGACCACCACTGAAGAATGCTAGTTGTTGGCAATACTGTTTTTTCCTGCTAATCCCGAGTTGCACAGATCCCTCCTCCCTTTAGCCACAGCTCAGCCCTCTGAACAGCTCCTCTGAATCTGCTATTGTCAGGCAAGACCCATTACTTCTAACAAGAACTACTTACTGGCAGAGAAACTGAGCTACATGCATCTCAACAAGCTCACAGAGGATGCGCATCCTCGAGAAAACACTGCCTGCTTTCTGCTCTATGATACTAACACATAAAGGCTCAGGAATGAATCATCATAATCTATTTTTCAACTAAATATAAAATATGAATATTCCCACAAGATTTAGTAACATATCACCCACTAGTGCAAGGCCTTTCAGGTAGGCACTAAGTTTCCAGCAACAGCAGCTGTTACTGACCGATGCCTGCTGAACACTGCTGTGTCCTACCTCGTAGAGGTGAGTCCAAAGCCAGGCTGAGTTTGTGAACACGCCAGTCGCAGCAGAGCCCAGAGCGACGTCCATGGCACCTACGGAAAGGCACCCTCAAGGTTACACGAGGAAGGACAAAGGCCACTGGAGCTAAGCTGACCTGGGCTACTCCTCTGCATCCTAACCTGCCACAGTGTTTTTAATGTCTCAGTTATTAATACCTCTAAGTTCTGAAATATCCCCAAATTAAAGGTTTTAGTACACCTGCATTTTTAAAGTTTATTTTTAAAAAATGGTATTTTATGTGAATAAATATATAGCAAGCATGGGCACATAAACCGTGTCCTTCTCATTATCATCTGCTAGGCATTAGAAACAAAATCTGAGACTTCAGTCAGTGCCCTACCTGTGTGGCAGCAGCTCATACACCCTCCTGCAAACTGTTCTGCTGGGGAACAACCTGTGCAGAAAAATCCAGGTCTCCTGAGATTTTGCTAGATTTTCCAGTTGTAGCTCAGCTGGGCCAAGCCTAAGTCCATCTGCACCACTCAGGCTGCGCTCTGCTCCTCCTACCCCAATCCTGGGAACAAGCTGCAGCTGGACAGGCTCTTACAGCACAAACTGTGCTAGTCCTCCTGCTAAAGCACCTAAAAGCATCTCAGCTGCTTCTCAACTCAGGCGGGCTCATTTCTACAGAACAGTCAGCAGGCCAAACAACACACAGGTTGAAGTGGGAGAGGACCTGGTTACCTGTCAAGGTTGCAACATCCACAATAGCCCTTGGATTAAAATCATGGGCGTAACAGAGAGCATCAGCTAGCAACAGTCTTCCTTCTGCATCTGTGTTATCAACCTGCAGGCACACAAATCAAAAAACAATTAAACACGTTACTGGAAACACCCCAATAACCGATGTCTCACTCACCCTCTTAAATAGCTCTTAGCTTGAGGCTACAGGCCCTAAGGTAATCAAAGGTTTCTCCAAATAGGAACTCATTTTGGAAACAGTTTATAACGCATTTTGCAGGATTAACCGCACAGTGTTGTCAGAGTCACTGTCACTTTCTTACAGATCTCTCCTTGGTGAGGGAAATATGCCCAGCGATTTCCCTCAGCATCCACTGCCCCTGAACTCAGCATCGGGGGCAGAGCTTCAAGAACTGAAAGGTTCAGTAGGTCAAGGACAGCAGAATCGCAGAAACCCAGAGAGAATGAGCCACATATTGCTGCAAATAATTAGCAGTCCTCAGCACAATGGCTTTGGCTACCACTTAACTCGCTGAATTTTTACAGTATGGTTCAGATTAAACAAGATATGCAGTTAGAGCACTGACTTGACAAACTACTTGTGAACAACCGGCTCAACTGTGGTTTCTGGCAGAGCAGCGGGCAAGGTAGAGACCCTGCATGTGTCAGCAGGGAGCTAAAGCTCTTTCCTGGTACTCCCGCCAGCAGGAGAGTGTCCTGAAAGGTCTGCAGGAAGCAATTAAGGGAGTGCTCATTGCGACTGAGAGCACGTGAGTATGGAGTATGCATTTTAATCACCTCCCGTGTTGACAGGACTGAACATTTTCTAGTATGGTCAGTAAGAAACCAACATTACAGCTTTTCCTGGTAATTTTTAACACATCTGGTCTCTTAAAAGTGTATTCATATTTGGAAAAAAAAAGTGATAGCATTTTCTATTTAATAACATGCTGCTTACATTTAGGAGAAGAATACATTCACACCAAGTATCTTTTTAAATGCTCTTTTCAAACACACACTCAGACTGCGGTCATGTTTTTGGTCAGTCAAGTTACTATTTGGTAAAAATACTTCATAACCCAAGCTCCACATTCATACCTGTATTGTTTTCCCATTCTTGGCTCTGACTACGTCCCCGGGCTTGTTTGCCTTACCACTGGGCATATTTTCACAGAGGGGTGCCAAACCTCCGAGAGAAAAAACAAAATATCGTGTTACTACTAGTGTAGTACGAATGACATACAGAGACTTTTCCTGCACTGTTTTCTACTTGGGACTGGAATCATCCCATACTTTCAAGGGAGGAATCTCTTGAGGATGTGTAGGTTTCACTGCCCTCTACTGGTTGAAGCATAAAAGGCCTCCTGAAATAACAGTTTCCTTTAAGTTGGGGTTCTCAAATAACTTTAAACTTATCGTAGAACAGCCAGTGTATCCTCAGCAGCTGCTTTTCCCATGGTTCTGCACCAACACCTTCAGCTCCTGCACAGCAGCACTTATACAAGAACATAAAACCATTGCTCATACTCAAAAGTAATTTCAGCAAACTTATTTAATTTTTCCTGGGACTTTCACCTAAGGACAAGAGCTGATCTCTCCTGCTGCTCAGCTGGCGCAGGCACTTAGGGAAGTTGCTCATCTAAAGCCTTTCCATTTCTAAATCTTTTACAGATACCCACATTCCTCCTTGTAACGGAGAGTGAGGACTTCTAAAAAACTTGTGGAAAATGAGAGTTTTTAAACACCCGTGAGGCTCCTGAAATCTAAGAATCGTGCCCTCAAACTTTGAATTCCCTCTTGCAATATTTTATTGAAGCAAAGCCAGTAACTGTTGATAATAAAGTAAAAATAGAAAAGAAGTTGAGCAAGGGAGTGAAACATAACTCTGCCAGAGTCCTTGTTCCTGCAAGACAGTTACCACTGTTGATACTAGGAAAAGCCTTTGTCTACAGAAATACTGACAAATGCAGGTGTTTGGATTCTCACACACTTACCAACTATGTTAAGAGGTAGATTTAAGGCCGCTGCTGTCACTATGGCAGAACACACGGTCGCTGCCCCTCCCATATCTGCTCTCATTGCATCCATCCCTGACGAAGGCTTCAGGGAAATGCCCCCGCTGGAACAAGCACAGCAGGCATCATCCAACATCCACGAGTCTGGCATTACCTACCTTGATAACATTCACTCCATCCATATGTTTTTAGCTCCATATGGCTGAAAACACTCTAGCATTTGTCGGTGCCCCTCCAACACCCTACTAAGCACCCCAGTTAAGATATGATCCCCAGTTACTTCCTCGTAATTAGGACACCACAACACATCCACATCTACAGCACATTAACAAAATAAGCATGTTTTTCTTCAGTGGTCCTCACAGTATCAGAAGAGCACAGGAGGAGGACAAGGCAGTAGACTGCAGATCAGCACACAGGCAAGGAAAAGACTGATCTACTCCCCAGTAGTTACATACGTGGGAGGAAAAGGAAATACAAGGAGTTACTGCAAAGAACAAACTATTTTCACTTGGCCTAAACATGATCTACATGTCCAAAGACAAACTGCAATTCTAAACAACATGTAAATTCTTCACCATGATATTTGTTCTATATGAAGAGGGGAAAATAATACACACCCAAAACCCAGCTCTGTCTGTTTTCCATGGCTTTCCATATCCCATTTAAAAGCCAAGGGCAGAGCAATTCTACTTTGCCCACTCACTCATGCTTTTTTTAACCCCTGGGAAGTCAGCACAAGCTACTGTATAGTTCACTGGAATGACATTGAAAAATGTGCTGAACAAAGAGAAAGCATCTCCCTGCTGAACACGAGCAGTAGAAAGGCATGAGCATTTGTGTTTAATGGGATTCATGTTAGGAGTGTACATCCCACACTTGAATTCCATCCCTGGGCAACTAGATCATAGGCTTTTCTTTTTTAACTCTCTCCCCCTTTAGTCATTAAAAAGCCAGCAGACATACCTGTCAAAAGTAACTCCTTTTCCTACAAACACCAATGGAGAGTCACTGGCATTGGCAGCACCCGAATAGTGAATCTCCAGGAAGATGGGAGGCTCAGCCGAACCCTTAGCTACGCTCAGGAACGCTCCCATCTCTTGTGCTGCTATCCAAGACTCTGGTCTGCAAGAGAAACATTTAGTTTTTAATAACCACATGACCAAATTACTATTTTTAAAGATCTCCCTGTTCTTCTTAATTACTTTGCCAGCTGTCACCTAAGTCCCACTGTTACAGCTTCATCGTAAAACAAAAAATACCACCTTGAAGCTGCTGCTTGGAGGATTATTTATTTTTTATTCATCATTCTATATTTTCGGCACCAAAAACATCAAGCCTATGGTTTGATGGGCAAGTAAAATTTTTTAAGGTATATGGAGTAATACTACTGCAGTGGGCTGAGCCTAGTTTGCTGTTGGCAAAATGCCTAACAAGATACAAAGTTGATTTTCTGCCTCTTTTACTCATCTTTCATTCCACTGAAGGGAATGAGCGGAAATGAGCGGAACACTGATTTTTTTTTTTTTTTTTAACTTTACTGGAAAATCAGAAGCAAGAAGCATCAGCTGCTCAGATTCAGTTGAAGGAGCTTTTCTGACTCCATCTTGGCAGTTCAGAAAATGAAAAACCCCAGTAATTACCATAAATAGCAGGTGCTGAGCTACCATCTCCAAACAAGAAGAAAGGGTGTGTGCAAAAAACACTTGGGAAGGGAAGAAAAGGGAAGCTACTAAAGAGAAGGTTTACAGTCTAATCCCCGATTCCTCATCAGGCTTCCTCTTTCACAGTACTCTTGTCAATTAGGGGATTCATCATTTTACTGTGTCACAACATCTGGCTTAACAGATAATTAAGGCACTCCCTCTCCCCGTGCCTTTTGCCAGAGGCTCCCTCTGCTCGTCATGAAATGGCAGAGAGAAAATCAGAACGCCCTGCAGATATGGGGAGCTTCTCACGTACGTGGTATCTTATCCTACAGGGAATCAGGTTCATGGAGCTCACCTTACATGGACCTTCACGGTGCTGCCGAAGCTTCTCAGCTTCTGCTCGATGCACTCGGCGAACTTGGTGGGCGTCAGGACGTTGGCCGGAGCCTCCATGAGGTAGCGGGCGAGGTTCTGACCCTCGGCGTAGACGACACCCCTGTGCCAGGCTTCTCCTCCAGCACTGAACGACACCACGGGACAACCATCAGCAACACTCACAGAAGGAAAAGGCTGCCAGCCTCCACCCGCTCGCTCCAGTTTGAAAGTGCAAGGTCATTAACTTAGGGCAATGGAGAATGTCATTTACCCCCCACTCCAAGGAAATTAGGAATTACAAATTGGATGAGACCCAAGGCCTGTGTTTTCCAGCGTCTCTGATGCTGAGTGATGCCAAATACGGCAGAGAAAGCTAGAAAAATCCTGGAGTAGACAGATGTGAAATTATCCACCTACTACATTATGACTTGCTCTAATCCTTACTCCTCAGAGATTGGCTTAAATCCTCTAGTAGAAGGTTTAACATCCTTTCCAAAATTTGTAATTGCATTAAATACAACAGCCCTGAACACTCTTATTTATTGTGTAAAGCCCCCAATTCTGTTTTTCACTTTGCTGAAATATGATTGTGTGATAAGAGTGCATTTGGATGTCAATTCACAGGGCATTCAAGATAATTCACCAACAACAGACAGAGCCAACTTTCATAAAGCTGCCTGCATGGGAAATGGGGATGTCTCCGACTCCTTCGCAACGCGGCCAGTAGAAAATTTCTTTTAGGCACAACCAAGAATTTTGCTTATTTGCCTTAAAAGTTTCCACAAAGCAGGGAATTAATCTAGATTCCACTCTGCAGAAGAGCAACCTAGGGAAGAGGGAAGCCAGGAGGAACATAGAAACATTGCCTGGATATTCAGGGATGGGATTAGGAAAATCAAATCAGCTACAAGTGTCATTTAGCTTGGCTTTATCAAGGCCTTCCTTATAATCGCACGTAGAACTCTCCAAACAAATTAAGAAAACAGAGACTAACGGTGCTGACTACAAAACAGGTGATAAACAGGGAGAGCTGTTATGGAACGATAGCAGACTGCAGTTGGATGTCCAACTGGCCCATATTATGCTCAGTGCTCCTGAGGGGTTGATAGCAGAGCTGCAACTACCACCTCCAGCAGCAACTTGGACACTGCAGCGCCAGCAGCTTCCCGGGCACCACCGCACTGCAGGGAGAGCTGAAACGTAGGGAACTGCAGCAAGCCGCAGGAATGCATCCAGGAAAACTCCACAAACCTCAGTGACTAATGCAAAGCCCTGGAGCAGAATAACCCCATGCAACAGCCCAGCTGAGCACTGACTGGCAGCAAAGTGACTCTGCAGGAAAGGTGCTGGAGAACCAGCTGAGCGCCAGTAAGCAGCGCGCTGCTGCAGCCATGAAGACCAACCACATACGCACTAGGTTGCATCAGACCAGCACTCACACAGAAAGAAACATTTCCCTCTAGCTGCTACTTGTGAGGCTGCCTTCGTACACAATTTTGTCTAGTTTTTGGTTCTCCAGTACAAGAGAGACACTGATAAAATAGAGTCCAGAGAAGAAAATACTTCCATTGTCTCAGCTAGAGGGTTAGCCATGTGCTGAGAAAATGTTTATTTAGTAAAAATGTGATCAGCTCCCAAATTAATTCCCGCTAGAAAAGAGAGAAGTGTTGCACACAGCCTATGAGCACGAGGTTTTCATATATCTATATATCTGTATCTATATCTATATATATATATATAGGAAATGTTTGACCACTTCATGATAGATGAGGCAGTAAAAAGGCGGTAAATAAAACTTGGTTCTGGAACCAAGAGCACTGATATCACTTTTAGCTCTTGAATAACAGCAAAGATCCTTTAGAGGTCAGAAACACCGATGCTCTTGTTGTATTTCAATTTACAAAATATAATGCAAGTGAACTAAGTAAAACACACCATCCTGACATGATCAAGTGTCAAGCAGCATTTCCTTTATCTCAAAAGGATTTATGGAGTCTGAAATACCTTTCCGTCATAACTTTGGGACTAAATACCAGTAAGACTCACTTTACAGCACAGCTCATTTCAAGTAATTTCTTACTTCTATCTCAGGCCTTCTCAAGAAAGCGCCACTTATCTACCCTTATCCTCAGAACATGTCATGCTAACAAGGTGCACAGAGCAAACGCTGAAAATCTGAAATGCAAAACATTTTAGGATATCCAAGGAAGCAGCAGAAACTGAGAGAGACGGAGATTGCTGATACACCTACTCTTTCAGTCTCTCTCACCACCGCACTCACAAACACACACACAGCTTTACAAACAAGAATGCAAGCTTTCCTTTTGCCATCACCTTCCGTGCAGCTGAGGAGTAACTACAGTTTTCTTTTTTTGCTTCAGCTCGTTGTACTCGTGCAATCCCAGCACAGCCCCTTCTGCAGCTGCCTGAGCATCTCCACACGGGTCCACTTCCACACGAGGGATCTCCAGCTCTTGGATCTGTCTACACCCAACTGGAAAAGACAGCAAGGCACTAATCAACTACTGTACAGAAGGAGTATTGTGCAGAACAGCAGAAGAGGCTCTTGAGGTGACCAACATAACATTTAAGGGGTGGGGAACTAGTTTTATTCAAGGCATCCGTGTTTACAAGTAAAACAACTAAAAAAAGAGCATGCAGCAGAACAGTTAAAACTGCTAATGGCCACATACTGACAAATTTTGACATCTACCCCCTTTTTCATTGGCTTATTACCCTCTTAATGACTCATTAAGTCCTTCAGCAGGAATATAGATTAAAATCCACAGTTGTTATGATTCCTTAAGATAATCTCATACCAAGAAAAGCTACTGCTCTAGAGCACGATGGCTTATGAGTATGTGCAGGTATCAAAAGTCTCCTGACATACAGCTTTTCTTCCATGATTCTTTCATGAATCTTTTCTTCCAAGTTATATTATACCTGCTTTTATAAGTTGCAGGCAATATTAATAAAATGTTCTACTAATTTTATTTTGTACCCAAAATGTTTAACAGTGGGTTGGCAAATGAGACAGTTGGGGCTAGCAGCTTAAACTTGGCTTTCATGTATGTGTGACTGACCTCCTGTCTCATACTCACATTATAAACTCTATGGCAAGGACTCTTTCTATTCTTGGTTTATTCAAGTTTAGACATGATGCAGCACTCATCTTTGATTAAAACAGCAAGCTTCCTGGCAGGGAAGCATTAAAAATAATGGATTTGCTTGTAAGGAGAATAAGATGGGTTTATCTGTTTGCAAACTGAAATGCCTGAAAATATTCATCAAGTTATAGAGCAGCTCATAGCTACATTCTAGTGCTCACAGGTCACAGTTTCAGTAACACAACAAAAAGGCCTCCTGGGTCTGCCCGATAAGGGACCCCACCACTCACACTGTGAAAGACACCACATTTTGCAATACAGTCTACAGCCACAGACATAAATACATGTGCATAGTTAAGTACAGTGAGAGCATAAAACTGACACTCTCAAGCTTCAAATTAGAATTAAAAAGCCTTTTTAAACATTGCTGTTTAAAAAAGCTACTAGTCATAAATATTAGAATTACCTGAGCAGATTGATTTACATTTGGCTTAGTATCCTAATAATTATAAAGACCAAATTTCAACAAAAGATGCATTTTTGTAGAATGGGTGCCCTACAGCTCCTTCCACACTAAGAAAAAGCTTCATGAATGTCAGTGACAAGTGACTGGATTTCTGTACCCATGTTGTGTGTCTTGCACTTCAGAATAAAAACATACCTAGACTCACTTGACAAAAATGGGACATGTCACATCCTGACCAGCTTCTCAGACAAAACACATAAGCTAGAGAGAAAAAAAAAGAACAAAAAAAGAAAAGCCTAACCTGCCACAGCTGCACGGATGTTTTCCTTGTCTTCATTCCAGTTCTCTTGGTCATTTACTCCAGCATTCTTCTTGCCCAAGCCAACCACCACCACGCTCGGGAAGTCCTACACGATGCCAACACACAAACTGATTCACCTTCCTCGCTGTCACAGCAGCGGAGCGCTTATGAAGGCCTCACTTTTCAAATCAAAGCAAACACAGCATTAAATACGTCACTCTCGGTGCAAAGTGTGTTTCTGTGCAAGAACTCGCAGCAAAGCGAAGGGAGCACTGGGCTGTGCAAAAACAGACACGTATGTGTGGGAAGCACGGGGAGAGCACTGCACTACAGACCACGTCTTTGGCTGGGGAGAAGGGCAGAGGTGTCAGTCATGCTAGCACAACCCTGAACTCAGCTCAAGACAAGATGTCACAGCAAGCCTCCTGCATTAATAAACACCTACTGAAAACAGCGTTTGTACCTGATGCAAGCCATGGAATACGCGTGTTTTGCCCTTCTTCAGAGGCGGCCCGCATCTGGAACACAAGCAGGTTCTTTCCGCAAGTGGACATCGCTTACGGGAGCACGTTTTTGGGGCGGTTCATTCCAGCAGCGCGCAGTGCTCCCCTCGCGGTACCGGACACGGGGCTCGGTGCTGCCGCACAGCAGGGATTCCCTCCTGCACCCCCTGCCCGCGTGCGCGCGTTTCCCACAGGCGCTTCCCCGGCTCGGCCCGGCAGACCGGGCCCGGGCACGAGGCGGGAAGGGCTCCCCGTGCGGGAAGGGCTCCGCCTGCCCGCCGACGGGCCCTGCGGCACTTACAGCGCCAGCAGCTCCCGCAGCCTCCCGGACACGAGCCTGTCGAAGGCGTCCCCGGCGCCGGTGAGCTGGCAGGCGCCGCCGTCCTGCTCGCCCGAGTGTGCCCCCAGCACCAGGCCCTGCGAAGGGAGCAGAGCGCGCGGGCAGTGAGGCGGCGCGGGCGGCCCGCGACCTTCGGCCCGAGCGGCGAGCGGCAGCGAGAAGGGTCCGCCCCG
>VZSG01000089.1:1758720-1773042 GCA_013398315.1 Nothoprocta pentlandii | reverse complement strand
CTGCGTGCGCTACTTCGCCGCCCGCAACTGGGTAACGGCGCCGGGGGGCTGCGGGCGGGCGGGCGGGCGGCGGCCCCGCGGCTCACGCGCCTCCTCTCCCCCGGGGCAGTGGGTGGCCAGCATCGACCTGGCGGCCAACGCGGAGGCGAGCGCCAGCGTGGTGGTGCGGCCGGCAGACTCCTTCCCCGAGCAGGCCGAGCAGGTGCGTGCGGGCCCCGGGCGCGCGGGCGGGTGTGCCGGGGCACGGAGCTCCCTCGCGCGGTGGGGGGGTCTGTTTGGGACAGGGAAAGGGTGCTGGATGTCACAGAAATGCTGTCCAGGTGCTCCACACCTGGTGCTTTGTCTCTCATGTTCTTAAATAGCACAGAACCCAGAGAAGAACCTGTCAAGGCGTAAGTTGCTCATGAGTTTCCCTTATTGCTGTTTGTGGCACAGGAAGGGTCAGGTCTCAGCCCTGCTCAGATGTTTCCCCTGCCCGCACACACTGCATGCCGAGACATTCCTTGTATTCCAACATTACTGGTTTGGTAGTTCAAAAAATGTTAATTTTCTGCAGCTGTTTAATTTGCTAAGTGTGTGGTGTTAACACAGCTACATAAATGGAGAGGGGAAAAAAAACCCTCAAAAACAGCCTTTAATTTATATTTAATCCTATAAACGTCCAGAATGCTTTTAGAACATTTTTATTCTTTATGTTGAAGGTGACAGCAGAGGTGGGAAAACTTCTTGGTGAAGAAAAGGTGGACGCAATCTTGTGTGTCGCAGGAGGATGGGCTGGAGGCAGCGCCAAAGCTAAGTGTGAGCTTTTAGTGCATGCGTGCCAGGGAACACAGGGATGAAACTTTACAGGAATCCTTAAAAATCATGGCAATAAAGATGCCTTCTGAGCATAGAGAGGGCATGAGCATAGTGCTTCAAAGCAACTCAGTCGCAATGCTTGTTAGTGCTTCTCAGATTTGCAGCAGTTTGCAGAGCGCTTGGAAGTGCTGTCTTGGAAGTATTTTATAAAGGTGCTTATTGCCTCTGAACTAAATTTGCAAAGGACTTCAATGACAGGCAAGTCACAGACATTGATGTTTTGTTTCCTAGTTCATTGCTTTATCTGTATGACCTCAGTTGCATCCTGCAGCTCTGTGAGCTGTTACTGCGCAACACAGCAGTGACAGGAGCTGCACAGTGACAGGAGGTGGTTGTGCTTATTCACTGTTTTAGAGACTTGTGCTTATGCACTATTTTGTTAGGGAAATGTTCCTACTGAATGCCTTCGTCGTGCCTGAGCATCATCTTTCTCTTTCTTCTGTGCATACTGATAACGAAAATAATGTTTGATGCACAGACAAGTGACTGTTCAAATTCTGCTTTCATTTGAATTTACTATGTTATTGTAGCTTTAATTTCTACTAGTGAGAAGACAGGTAATTATCAAAAATACATTTTGTAGAGCAGAGACTCAAAGCCTGAAGAGATATGAAAAATGTGAAAAGATTTTATCTGAAGCAGAAATAAATAAATAATAATAGAAGATAGCACATAGTAACACTAAACTTGGCATGATAGAAAATTAACATTGGAAAACTCTTCCTTCATGATTACTTTTGCTAATTCTCCTCTTTAATTAGCATTATACAAAAACTGTGATTTGATGTGGAAGCAGAGTGTTTGGACATCCACCATTTCCAGTCACCTGGCTACCAAACACCTTAAAGAAGGAGGCCTCTTGACTTTGACAGGAGCACAAGCTGCTTTATCCGGGACCCCAGGTAAAATGCAGGGCATCACCCTGGGGCACGTGGGCAGTGCTTGCTGCATGTTAGCCTGTGAGCGCTCTTCCCGTGAGGCAACAGGTGTAACTCAGTCTCTTGACACGCTGTTTAAAGGAAAAATTGCTGCTGAAGCCCTGAAGTCAAGTACGATTTTACAGTTGGCAACGCCAAAATGTAATGAAGCTAAAGTGCAAAGAAACGAACAAAAGATGGGTGTTTGAATTGCAGTTCATATTTATTGGTGAGATGTAGTTGGCTAATACGTGATATGCTGCTTGGAAATGTTTGGCAGATAAGGAAGAACTGAAATATGCTGAAAGCTCTAAGTGCAGTGCTTTCATGGAGTGAAATCTTCTGTTTGCTTTTGTGAAGGGCAGAGTCCTTAATTGCCCAATTTTTCCATAAGTGATGACTCAGCTGATTCTATTTAATATGTTTGCCCTGTTCATGTTCTGATTCCAGACCACTTTTGCTTCAGACATAGATAAGCTTGGTGACCTTCAGCTTTGCCTTTCATTAACTCCAGTACCATCTTCATACAGATTTCTCTCTTTTTTTTGTGTGTGTGTGTGTGTGTGTGTTGCTCTAAATAAAGGAAGAAATCTGAGAGCAATTCAATCCAAAAGCATTAGTAGCGAAGGAGAAGGATTCTAAAACAAATATTCATCTTTCTGATATTTTGTATTAATGTTGTATTAATGTGTCTGCCTTTTTTTTGACAAGATAGGCATATTCCCAAATTTGTTTGAGAACTGTGTCTAAAACCTTTCAGTTCTTAAAGTTTTCTGCCATGTTCAGGGAAGTATGTGCTATTCCCTAGTTAATGATTTATCTTCTATACTGACTTGTTTACCACTGCATCTGGCATAGTCTGAAGTTAAAAGGCCTATGTATGAAAGTAAGCAGATGAATAATTTATTGTGTACTACTGACTGGCCATACAAAGATGAAAATATGTGAACCTCTAGCAAGCTCCCATGATGTTTTTGCAGGGGAGGGTGAAGTAGGGACAACAACACAGGAATCAAAGTGATTTACTTCCATGTTTTGAACTAGCTGGTTTCAATAAGTCTGGATTTTCTTTAAAAACACCATAGTGCTTTAGGCTAACACATGGAGCTTATTAACAGGAAGGAAGAACTGGGAAAGAATTGTTACTCAACTTTTGCAAATTTGAATCGTTAGGCTTGTTTTCATGGAAGGAATTATCTTTTTGTTTTCTGCTGTTACCATTAATTTTATTTTCCCATGTAAAAATGTTGATTAAGTTAGACTTGCCTGACGCAAACTGTAGAAAGATGCAAATACTGGAATAGATACAGAGGCAGTCTGACTGAGGGCAAAGAAATGCAGAAGCATGAAAAGGGTTAGAAGATTTTAGACTGAAGAGAAGAGATAAGAGGGAGAGCATCAGAAAGATGGAAATATTTTATAGTAACAAGAAAATAAATTGCTCACCTCTTTCTGATACAAATACAAAAGGATATGTTTGCTTAATACCGAAGGATGTTATACAGTATGATTATAATGGAAACACTTCTACTAAAAAAAAACCTTTTTTATGTGATAGGAAATACTTTAAATACTTTTTCAGGAGTATTAAAAAGGGCTTCTTCAGTTATATTGCCGGGTTTAAAAAAAAAAAAAAGGCATCCAGTTATAGTGGGGAAAAAAACAAATTTGCCTTACATGGTCAGACTGAACCTAGACAGCTTGGCACATATATGCCATGCAGCAAATTGGACCTGTAGTACTTGCAAGTGGTCATCTGGGTCTTGTACCTTGCCAGTGTACCATGACTCCTTTGTGCTCTTATTTCTGTGGAACTTAGGCTCTTGAACACTGGCTACAAGTAAATAGTAGTAATTAGGAAAAGATGCTTTATATGCAGATTATTTAGGAATTTTCTACCATGAGGTTTCTTGCACTTTTCTCCAAAGTGCTTATGTTCGAGTGTTACAGTTATGGGCATGAGCTGGATCTGTTTAGGTCCAAACTGGCAAATATTTAAGTCCTATATTCAAAACTAACAGATGTTTGCCTTAGTTAAGTTCATGAGCCTCCTCACGCTTACTGCCTTAGTTTGGAAAGGTCACCGCTATCACTCTCTTCCTTCAGAGTATGTCTTGAAGCATAGTTAAACATTTAACTTGTTAAGCTGTTGATTTCTGTAATAATAAGTAAACAGAGTACTGCCATATCTCCTGGGTGTCTAGTAAGCTTGCTTTCTTCATATATATTTTTTTTAATTTATATTTTTTTCTTTTTTCTTTCTATATGTATGTCTTGCTGTGTTTTAAAAATCAGATTCTGTTATCAGGCCATGATGTTAAACCTTCTTTTCATCAAGTAACGTGAGTTTCTCTCCTGATCCTAATGAAATGGAGAGCTGTCTGTATTGTGCTCTGCTTTGCCTGTTTTTAATTGCCAGGGATGATTGGCTACGGGATGGCCAAAGGAGCCGTGCACCAGCTCTGCCGGAGCCTGGCTGGCGCCGGGAGCGGTTTGCCCCCCGGCTCTGCTGCTGTTGCTGTCCTGCCGTAAGTGCTCACATGGTTACCTCCCTGCCACAGTGTTTGAGTTGGTTACTGCTGTAACCTAGAGTCCCTTGGATGTGTTTGATGTTCCATTCTCACTAAACAGTCAGCTAATTAGATCTACTTAACCGTTTCACAGAGAAAGGATCTGTCTGGGGTGGATGAATTGATGTGCAATTGTGTTACTCTAAAAAATTGGGGAAAAATATTTTTTTCTTTATTTTGCAGAGCAATATTGGATGTTGGGATTTAAACCTGATCCACTTTTAATCAGTTTAACCATAACCAATTATTAACACACAATTTTCAGTTAGTAAAGTGTAGAAGTGAGATGAGCTTCTTCAGGTTTAGCTGTGTGATAATAGTAAAGCAAAGGATTACTTGCTAGATTATACTTGGCTAAAGATGATGTAAAGCGAATCGCTTCTGTGTTAAGCGCTGTATCAGTAGGAATATTAGGTCACTTTGAGGGCCATGAGGAGAAAGTCCACTTTGTCTTTCTCCACAGTATAGTAGTATAAATATGTTCTACCCAAGTGAACACTTGCCCAGCTTGTGCAGGGAAATCTCTGCCTTTGCCGCTGGTCTGAGGCTACCTGAAAGCCTCTGTGCACATGTGCTGTGCAGTCCATGTGAACAAGCATTACTGCTGTCCCATGACTGCGGCTGAGAGGCTGTTATGGAGAGAGGCTGGCAGGGAGCTGCAGGCCTGGTGAATTGTCCGAAAGGGCTGCATGTTGTCAGCAGGTCAGACACCTAGGAGGTTATAGGTTGGGAACCTTTGATGCACGCTGCAAGTAATGGTTGTATACTGTTAAATGTGTAGGGGGGATGCAAAGGAAATCCATGCCATGTGGTATATAGAAGTTAAGCAGCTGTTAGAGCAGTGAATAGAAGCAGGTGATTTTCACTGGAAACATGATAACAGGTTTATCTTTCTCAATCACAGGGTTACCTTGGATACGCCAGCAAACAGGAAATCGATGCCTGACGCAGATTTCAGCTCCTGGACACCCTTAGAATTCATTGTAGAGTGAGTGTGTGATATTAAATATTTATATAAATATTTAATATATATTATATAAAAATACACACATGTATATATACACGCACATATATATACATGCGTGTGTGTATATGGATAGATAGATGAGATGACTAAGCATTCACTCACTGTCCCTTTTGCTCTTACACATCTTCTTGCCTGTTGTTTCTAATGACTGTCTTAGATTTGGGTATTTTTTTCATTATTCCTTAATTCTGTCTGCCTTTAAATCTGGTTAAACTTATTGCACAAGCTCCTTAACTGGTGAATATTAGAACAACTCCATCAATTTTAACAAGGAGAAGATCTCATAAAGCCTGCAGACAAATGAAGTTGCAGAGAGCAGATATAGGCATTAGCAATCTGGTTTAAGTCAAATGGCTCTCTGAAGTTTACATTTTTTTCTTGATTTCTTTATTTCCTTTACAGCTCAGTTTCTGGTATATTAATTCACTTCTGTAATTAAAAATTTTAGTCCAGAAATGTTTGTCCTGAATGATGTTGCAAAATGTTGAAACTTGAGCAGCAGGCTTAGATTTAAAGGCTTATGATTTATAATTCCTCTCAGGTAAGGGTAGAGAAGGTGAAGCAGAACACTTTCTTCTGTGAGGTGCTTGAGAACAGGTCTTTGAATAATCCTGCTATCAGAAAGAAGAAAACATTGTTGGGGACGGTATTTTTCTTTTTTGGAGAAATGCAAAATGGATACTGTAAAGGGTATAAACTTGCGCAAATTTAAGGGCTTTTAGAACTGATGCTAAAACTGCATTGGTTTTGCTATTGTTGAGAAGAGACTAGTTTTGACATCTGATTTCCTTGTGATTTGATTTTCCGTGGCTTTTCTTAAGTTGGAAGTCAGACTGAGACACGTTTTTTTCCCCTCTGTGAGAGGCCCATGCAGCTACTTGATGGGGTCCTTTAAAAGGGCTCCATCAATTTAATTTAATTGGCCTAAAAATTCTCAGAAAAGTTCCTATTGTGTTCCAGAGACAGCTCAGCCAGATGTTGTGGTCTTGCTTTAAAGTTACAAATAAACTTTATATCTCTTTTATGTGAAAGAATTAAGTTAATTCTTTTGGTGTCTAATTCTCTGAACTTAAAATTCAATTTTGAAAGCAGAAATTCTCACTAATGCTGGAAGAAACTAAAGTTGTTAGAGTTGGTAAAATCATTTGTTTTTGGAGGGATGCAGGAACTAATGTGCATTCTTACTTTCTGACACCTGTTGTGCCTTGAAAATCATTATATTGGATTCCATTACCTCTTAAAATGGCGATAGTGATATATGCTATACTGGAAGAGTTGATAGACCTGAAAAATATTGCCCTTTGGTCCCTAGTGACAGGACAAGAGGCAGTGGGCACAAACTGGACCAGGGGAGCCTCCACTGGAATACAAGAAGACACTTCACTGTGAGGGTGGTTGAACACTAGTAGAGGGTCCCCAAGGGAGGCTGTGGAGTCTTTATCCTTGGAGATATCTGAAGCCCTCTTAGATGTGGTTCCAGCTGGCCCTGTGAGGCACGGGGGTTGGCCTAGATGATGCTGCATAGGATGACTTAAGGCTTCCTGTGCTTCTGTTGAGACCATGTTCATTTCACAGTTAGTTACTCAATGTCTATTGACAAAGCACAGGTGGAAGGATTTAAAAAAATGAGTCAAGGAATGACATGGAAAGAAAGAACTTGGCTAAGCTCGCAGGCAGCAGTAGGGGAGGAAGAGGAGTAGAGAAGGAAATTATGGAGAAAAAGAAAAATTATTCAGTTTATAATGTATACCAAGTATTGTAGCTATAACTTTTCATCTCTGATGCCTACAATAAAGATGGCTTAAGTAGCTACCACCTAGATGTTTCAGTTCTTGGTGTTTTCCTCTGAGGTGGTCTGTGTGTGTGCATGCTGTGAAGCCCTCCTGATTTCTCTAGGCCTCCATCTAGCAGTAAAGGCTCTGAGCCCTGTTATCACATTGCAAGTGTGGGACATGGATGGAAACCTCTGCAAGAGGAGTAGGAAAAGCAATGGGCTTTCATTTTATGTCTCCTGTCAATGTATCTACTAACTGCTTTCCCCCCACCCCGCCTTCTGCATCTCATCCCTTTTTGTTAATTTATTTTGAAACAGAACTTTTTATGACTGGATAACAGGAAAGAACCGGCCAAACTCAGGGAGTCTAATCCAGGTGATAACTACAGGAGGGAAGACTGAACTAGTTGCAGCACATCTCTGATCTCAGTCACTTCAGACTGTGAAGCTTCAGCAAAGGAGACTGAGAATCTTCACCTATGGAAGATACCTGCTGCTATTTTGGGTGTTTTTTGTATCCAGTGATTGTCAACTATGTCACTTATGGCACCAGGTTGCAAGCAGTATTTCTGTGCTGTCAGTTGCTATCAGTATATTTACTCAGTGTTTGTTTCTAAATGGAAGTTGCAGACTTTATAGTCTCAATGTGCTAATCCCAAGCATTATATAATGACTTACATATTTTTTCCTAAAATGGGAATTGTGCTTTATTATGTCATAATCACATATATAATGGTCAGACTCTTCTGCCAGAAAGTCTTTCTGGCAGCTTTCTGTGAATGTCTTGATGGTCTCTCTGTGTGGGAATATAACTACATCACAATTATGTTGGCTGTAACTACAGGAATCGCTGCAGTTACTGTCTGGAATTACAGGAATGGTTGCAGTCACTGTCCTAGTCCTGTAAACTTTTCCATGTGAACATTCCACTCAAGTTAGTGGAACTGTATAGTGATTAATCACTTGAGTTCCTGATTTGCCTTAATGTTTATAAACTGCTGTGAGACCTAGAGCTGCAGGATAGCAGTAGTTTTGCCAGATGCTTAGGTATGTCTTTGTATTACTCGTGGTGATTCTTTATTTTTTAAAAAAGCAAAGTGCCCTAAAGAACTACACCAAAAACAACATGTGTCTGTTTCAATGTGGAGTTTTTTTGTGCTAAATAAATATATATTTTACATGTTGGGCTAGCAACTTCATTGTAATCCAGACCTGTTTGGAAAATATTTTTATCAGGTTTGTGTAGTACTTTCAAAACAAATCAATTCTGTGATTTATGCTTAATGCGGACAAAGGACTTGTCATGATCTTGTGTTTATTTCCTTCTCATGGTGTTGTGGAAAATACTCTTCTGGGATAGAGCTGTGGAAGAGCTGCTAGCCGTGCACTGAGGCAGGCCTCTGGCTGCAGTGTTTCCTTTCATTCCTGTCTGTCATGTGCAGAATGAACATGTTGTTGCTTCTCATCATAGACATTAACTTTAATTTTGGGCTAGTGTTTGCTGTGAGTTTGCTGATAGAGGGTAGGAGAGCTTCCCCTCTTCTAGCAGAAGGTAGAGGCCTATCTGCCTCTGTCAGTTTAACAAGATCATGGGGTGGCTGTGTGACAGGCAAAAACTGCAAGGACTGAAGCAGGGGCAGGGAAGGGACATCATACTCCGCACTTCCATGCATTAAGTCTTCTCTTCACCAAGCCAACCTTCCAAATCACAAGCACCCTCGAAGTGCTCATGTTGTCACCTTGCTGTCGATTCAATTCTTGGAAGCTTTCTGAAGAGCAGATGAATCCTTTGAGGTGGGCAGGGAGCACAGGTAGGGTTCCAGATGTGCAGTTATAAAGCTCTGTTAGCTGGCTAGCAGGTTCTGGGCCTCACAAGGGGTACTTTGGTAGAAACTATTGTGGCAGAGGCAGACAGCACAATAAAAGGCAGTAGGACATGTCCGGAGAATCTTTTATTTGCTAAGGGCTCCTGGGCTCCTGTAAGTATCTCTGTAAGTTGTATATCTGTGCCTTACTAGTAATAACCTCCTGAAGAGCAATGGCTGTGGTCGCACAGAATTTATAGTTGAAGGCTATAACTAACCGTGAGCTGATAAACCAGAAGAGCAAAAAACAGGTTTAACTTTTAGTAAAAAGAACAAAAGGTCAGAAAGAATTAAATGAAATCTCTACATGTCAGAACCTGGATGTCATTCTTCTCTTTCCTGTAGAGAGACCTGGTGGCCCTGATAGATGAGGGGAAAAACAAACAAGAGAGAAATCTGTTCTTGTGACCTAGGTGCCCGGATGAGCTTGGCCTGCAACTAGTGACAGGACCTAAAGAGGAGGAGACAGGTGAGAAGCAGAACTGGTGTTAGGGCAGTGTTGAACATGAACCCCTGTTACCTGCCACTGTGCCACACTGTACGTGTGGTACCTGTGCAGCTGTAGATACTTGTGCCTGACACGAGTCTGCTGTGCAGATCTGGTCTGCTACTCTCCTGCCTAGGCACTTAAATGGAAGAATATGGTTAAGGTGAGAGAGAGTTTAGCTAGATAAACTCATGAGATGGAAGAAATCCAGGTCAAGTTGAGTGTCAAACAGATGAATTTACCAACTTTTATTTAGCATTCTGCAACTGGAGTCATATTAAAAGAAATCTGCAGGCATACAGCTGGTCAAGGGAGACACTTTTCCATACAGTACTTTTCCATACAGTCCCCTTTGAAGGTGCATATTGCTGTACAATAAAGAGGTTGCTGAACTCTGGGGAAAAACAAAACATAAACAATACCAAGCAGCTCAGGCCTTGATCTTCTCTTCTAATTGATTTGTGCTGAGCATTCTGGTTTCAACAAATGTAAAAGTCTATACATATTCACAGAAAAAGAATGTTTCTAGATTCAAACCAAGGTGCTTTTGCAAAGACTATGAAATTACACAGTACTCCCAAGCAGGAATGGATAAAATAAACCAAACTCTGATAGCCTGCTCTAGAGTAGCATGATGACTTTGCCAAAATACTATGGCAGCAGCGATCAGTTCAGTCGCTATGAATACTTTTTCCTTCCACTAATATATATAACATGAATTTTAAAGCACAAGTAAATATAAAATAGAGAATAGAGAAGTGTATGGTTTGTGGCGTAAGAAGGTGGAAGTGTGAGATGCTGTTCAAGTTGTATCCCACAAAGCTGCATCCACAGGGAACAGTCTTGTGGCTTTGCAGAACCTTTGGTTAAAACATGCTTAGAAAAATAATTAGCTTTCTACTCAGGTAGAAAGGTGGATAAAGAATGAAGGTTTAAAGTGGTGCTTTGCACCCAAGAAAACATAAATACGCTGTTATCATCATGGAGTGGTTGCCAAGTGTGATGGTGACTGTATCATGTAGCAGTTGCTCTTCTAAATTAACCAAAATTGCACTGTTGAAATAATTTCTGATGCTAAGGAAGCACTTTTTTTTTTTTTACAGTGAAATGAAAATCACCACCACAACAAGCATAACTTTTATTATCTTATTTCTCCTTCCTGTATGTGCTCTCTGGAAGAAAACAGATGGGAACTGCAATAGTATGTGGAGATGCCTCATACTAATCCTTGTGCTGTCGAACAAGGTGAGAAGCAGACAGACATCTGAAAAGCACTTCAGAAGTCGATAGAAAACATCACTTGAGATTCAGATCCATGATAGGTGTTGTCATCTCTACGCTTCCTCAAAAACCATGTTCTGGAGGGTTTGCTTTATAAATACGGGCAGTCTGTGGAGCCGAGTGTGCGCGACCCTGCCGGGGCGGGAGCAGAGATGCGCGGCTGAGCCGGGGCTCATCCTCCGGAGCCCGGCAGAGGGCAGGAACTTCCAGCACACGGCGCCTGTTTCTTCACGGCTCCGAGCGCCCAACTGTCAAATACTCTTTGGCAGCAAGGATTTTAGTTGTGCCACAATTATCAGAGGCGTGTTCTCCTCTCTCTCTTTATTCCCCATAATCCAAGCTGCCTGGCCCTTTGGGCGCCTTAGTTCAAGTGCCTATCATCTCTTATCCAGACCACTTTCAGAAACTGCAGAAATCCCCACGTAGGTTCATTAGACATAAAGTGGGCAGTGACTGCAAGGCGAAGGATGAACAGGAAGCCGGGGCTGTGAGGGGAGCCCCGTGGCAGCGGGTAACGTTACTGTTGAGACGTTACAACCGCCTGCCTCGTCGGTCGCTACTCTGTCACTCAGGGCCTAAACACAACTGAACTACAAGGGCAGTGTTTAACTCCTGTACCACATGTAAGACACATGAGAAGCTACAGGATTTCCCAGCCCAAGCAGAAGAACCAGTTTCTTTTTCAGACTGGCGTAGCACTAATACACTGGTGGAAACTGGAGACATAAGACTTACTAGGGAGGTTTTAAATGTGAAAGATTTAACTCCTTTGCCTGTTACAATCATACCAAAACAGTGTTACTGAGGAGGGACACAAAGTGGCAAGCCCTATGACTGCAGATTGTATAGTTTAATATTCATTATCTGGGGCTTCCTGGAGGTGCAAGCTACACTGCTACTCACACTCCCTGCTTTATAAAGTTTTCCTCTTACCTACTGTCATTAAGTAGATACTAAGGAGTTCCTGCAAATGGGGGATAGGGAAAACCTTAAGACTGGAAGTGCTGCTCTTCATTCCGCCTTGGCTCATGGCCTGCTCAACCCAGCCTTGCTTCTGTGCCTCCATTTCCTCATCTCCCAAACAGATTGGAGGCCATTTTAAAATCCTCTAAGATCCACTGATGAAAATCAGTATGAATGAGTGAAATGCAGTTATCTCTCTGTGAACGCACCATTAAAAGCTCAAAATGCTTTGGTTTGGATTGGTTTCATCCAGTGATTTGGATGAAACCATTGGTTTCATCGTGGGAAGGGAACTTAATTATGGAAGTGCAAGCACAAGCCAAAATCCTATCATTTTGTGGTAAGTCAAATGCAGTGATTTCCAAACAAAGTTCTATGCCAAAGATTCCCTCAACCAGGTAGCTTGGGTAATACTGTTTCCTCTTCCTCTAAAATGGGAGAAAAAGGTGTCTATAGTAGTAGCAGGCAGTGGTAGTGTCTGTCTGGCATAGCATGAATTCATTTTTTTGTGACTGCCACAGCTGGAATTTAAAAACTGAGTGTTGCTTTTTATTTTGAAGGAACCAATTACTCTTTTTGCTGGTGCATCATTACAGCTTAGTGGGACATGGCTGAGTAAACAGTACAAATGAGGTCTCTGTTAGATCCTGGATGCACGTGAGTTAGTGTGAAACTCTGGTCAACTTCAGTCTTTTATCTAAGACCATACACAAATATCACACATAGAAGAAGATCCTCTTTGACCCCTAAGACTCTCCTCCAGATTATTGAGAACTTTTGATTACCACGGCAAAACTGTGGTATAAAAGCCCCAGCTGTGCTGCTCTGGCCTCCCTGCTCTGCTTTGATGAATAAACTTTATTTTCTTTTCACAAACTAGGTGTGGGAGAAAAAGGCACTATTCCCTCATGTATAATTTTTATTTCTTTTTTTATCTGGTGCTGATATTCCTTCCAGGAAGATTCTGAGGAGGACTTTGAAGGTTTCTGATTAAAACAGGAGGTTTCCTATCCTGTGGCTTCAGTACTTGTTCTGAAACTCTGTTATCTTTAGAAGATCATTTGTTTTTCCTGTCCAAACACTTTCCAAGAATCTTTTTTTTTTTTTTTTTGGTTTTGTAGGAAGCAGAGTCTTTTTCTCTGGCTGAGGTTGCTACAGGCAGAACAGTCTACATTTGGGGGGGAATTTTACTAAATTTATTACCACCAACACAAACCTCAGATCACCAAGTGGGCACTAGCAGAAAGACAATCACACAAAGAAGTAAGAACTTTATTTTCCCTCCTCCCAAAGGTTCAGCTTTCCTTATTGTTGCTGCTGGCTGCAGTCTGCCTGTCCAGGGGTCTGTCAGGCGGTGCCGACAGCCCCAAACTGCAGCCCTCTGTGCGTTGATGTGGGTCTTCCAGGTGCTCTTTGCTTTCCATGGGATTCCTACAGCTCTGCTCCCAGTGTCCCAGCATGGTGACTCCCTTCGGGGTGTCACTAACCCTGGGCTGCCACCAGCGTCTGTGTTTGAGCCAGCTCAGGCCTGCACCCACTGCGCCTCCTGGCTGGAACCGGCTGGAACCGGCTGGAGCCGGCAGGAACCAGTTCTGACTGGCATGGGGCGGTGCTGGGCCCAGCCTCTCCATCGTGGCCACAGGGTCTGGGCTGCTGCTCCCTCCGGGACACTTGTGCCCCTTGAGAGGCCACGCAGGGTCCCCGTCGAGAGTCACAGGAGGACAAATCTAGAGCTCTGCAAGGGAGGAGAAAAAATATGCACCACACACATATATAAATATATCTAAATATATATGATATATACATGTAGATAAGTATTGCATCAAGCCTTTGCCACCTCTCACGGAGCCTGTTGAAAGATTTGCCTGACGTGACTCAACACCCACACACCAAATTACCGCTTTGAAGGGTTTTCTGTCTTCATCACGATGGCGTGGAAAAGGAGCCTAAGTCATAGTTAACGAGCAGACACGCTGAATGTTCTAGAAGAAGCTTGAAGACCGCGCGCAAGATATAAGCAGAAAAATGCTTGTTACTAACTGTGAGAACTGGCATGCAGGCATGCAGTCACATATTTATTTAAAGCATTTTTTTTTCCTCAACACTTTTTAGCATTTGCAAAGTGCAAAGCCTTTTTGCCCTGAGAGCGATGAGGCGGGACAAGATGCGGTGTGAAGGAACGTGGGCAGCGGGCTGGCTCCGTGGTGGCCATGTGTCTGGAGCCGTGACGAGCTGCTGAAACGTGTCCCCTCCTGCGTCCTACACAGCCCGAAACGTGTCCCCTTCTGTGTCCTACACAGCCCAAAACGTGTCCCCTCCTGTGTCCTACACACGGCCCCGGCACCAGCCCTGTGGCGATGGCTCCGCTCGCGGCTGGTGACCCCAGAATGCAAATCCAGAGCCACCAACATGGATGGAGGCACCTTCAAGGGAGTGAGAGTCGAGTTTGCAGAAAAGGTAATAATTAAACCCATCGTTAATGCCCTCTGCTTTTTTTCTGAATACTGTTTTAAATCGAAGCAAAATAGGAATTGCTTGTCAACTAATCATTTCCAGCATCGACTACATTTTTAAATTAAT
>VZSG01000089.1:1646491-1757625 GCA_013398315.1 Nothoprocta pentlandii | reverse complement strand
TTCCAGTGCTTTGTCACCCTCACAGTGAAGAAATGCTTCCTTAAGTTCCTGTGGAACTTAATGCAAGGCTAGAACACAGGCATATAGCTAAAGAGTGAGCTACGTGGCCCTGGTGTTTCCCTGCTGAGCAGACCACAGAACAAACCTGCGCTGTGATGTGGAACACCCAAATGCACCTGTTTTTCATATATGAGCACAAAATGCATCATTTTGATACAAATCTAGTGTTAAAAGACAGTGCTGTCAAGTGGTGCTTCTTGGCCACGTTGAGTGGCTGTTTGTGTGAAGTCTCCAAGGCAGCTACCGCCCTTGGAAGACAATGTTCAGGCTTCAGGGTTGCAAGCTGGGATCCTAAAAGCAATGGAGTAGGAGGCGTTCTGGCCTCGTACGTTACATTTGATTAAATCAATACCTTAAATTGCTAACTTTTAAAGCAGAGAGAACTCAGATTTTCTAGTAGCTTCAAAGGCAGTGAAGTAAAAGGTTTTGAAAACAAATTACTTTCCACCCACCACCTACCATGGCCTCCAAGGATAAGTGTTTTATTCCCTTTGTTCTCTAAAATCTTTCTGCGCTGTGACCCTGACCAAGTTCCGTGAAATCTCTGTTATATTCTCCTCCTTTCCATTACTCTTCACATGTCCTGCCCAGCCTGAATGAGCCCCGTTTTCCATAGGGAAGGGGCGAACTCCCTCATGCTGCAGTTGCTCACAGCAGCCAGTGTGCAGATGTTATTTGTGGGTCTATTCTGATAACAGCAGACTCTCTATGACGTCTGTAACCCAGTTGCCTGGTTATCTCAGGTTCTCTGCCTCCATCTTTTATTTTAAGGAGTCTAAGTGTTGAATTTCAGCTGCCTCCTTTCAGTTCTTCCTACCATTCAGAAGACTCTTGATAACTTGTCATCACCCACATGAAACAGAACATGTGGAATGACTCTGAATGCTGATATGAAGGCTTCAATACTTGTAGGAAAAGGAGGAGAATCTCACTTACAGTGGTGATGAAACTGGCTTCTTGAGTTCTTAGCATCCTGAAAGGAATATTTTCCACTGCCACTGGCTTAAAACCTGCTGTTGTGGAAGGTTTCATGGCAAGTGCAGTGAAAATTAAACTACAAAACGTCTATTTTATTTTTGCTGACATCCATTAGTCTCTTCATATCAAGAATCCTTTCTATGCAGCTATTTGAAATCATTGTTTGAAAGGCAGGTTTTCTCATATACATTGAAAAATTAGTGTTGGAAAACTAAACACTTCACTTACCCTGTAGATTTTCAGCTAAGAAGGTATTTCTGATCGTCACATGAAGTGTGTAAGGTGGAGAAAGTAGATTTTACAGGCTTCCAAACAGATTCCAGCAGTGATGGTGTCACAACTGTCATGCTGTATTAAACTCTTAAACTCGATCCCAGAATGTTCTATACTGCTCACTATTGGAAACAAGATGCCAAGACAAATGGACCTCAGTTTTGGTGCAGAATGGCAGTTCTTACTTATTTTGGCATTTTATATCTGACCTCTCAACTCACATAGATTGAACCTGGAAATCAGGATAAATTCCAGAATCTAGCCATTACAGCAGTGAAGTTTGGGAACAACTTCTCCAGAGGGAACAATGAAGGGCTATCTTAAAGATGAAGCTTGTTAAATTTATGAACGGTATTGCATGATGTGACAGCCTTTGACATATGGGGCAAGTATTTCCTGTCCGAGGAGCTTTCTTCTTTCCAGTATTTCTCATGGAATAATAGTAAAAAATACCCTACAATCTGCTCTTTAGAAATACTTTTTGCACCTCTGGAACAGGAATGAAACTGTTTAAAGATGATGAGATGAGTGCTGGCAGTGGAGATGGCTGCAATCTGCCTCTCTCTTGAGGATAAAACAGGAAGATGTATTCATTTGATGGCAGATGTCAAGAGTCATGGAAATTACAGATTAAAAATCATTTATGTAGGAAACAGGATTTACATCTTTTGACTTCTATTCTGAAAGAGTGTCACATTGATGCACCATCATCTGAATGCATCATGGGAGCAAAGCACCCAGAAAAGGCTCTGCACTGGCAGTGACCTACATCCTGGGGCACACAGGAGCCAGAGCCACGTCAGCCTGCATCTCCACATTGGCCATTTAGCTGTCAGCTATGGGATTTGTAGCTGGATGCAGGAAGGACTAAAAAGCCTGTATTTTCATTAGCATGCGGTAATTTAGGCTCATATAGAGTGAGGGAAAAAAATGAAGAAACTGTCACACTTAAAAAAACATTTTATACAAATTGTAACTTGTAAATGGGGCTGTCCAACAAACATTGCGCATTTCTTCAATTTGTGAACTATTTGTGAGGTTTCTTTTTTCACTGCTTTCTCTGGAGGGGAAAAATGGATATGAAATGCAAGCTCAAAATATATCCCAATTAAAGGGGACACACTAGATCCCTTGTCTGTAGGGTATCAGCTGAAACAGGCAGAGACTGACTGCGAGCCAAAGTGGGATTTGGACCCTATGAAGTAGCCCTGAACCTTGAAAAACAAGACCAGGGTTTTAATCTGGGTTGGCATTTTTGCATTTTTTTGAGTCTTTAAACTATTTGAGTCATACACAGTGACTCAACCTAATGAGTCAACGTAGAAGTGTTGTCACAGCTCCTTTCAAATGCAGCCCATTCCGTGTCTACCATGCATTCCATGATGGCTCACAGTCTCAAAAAGAGCGTGTTTCCATCAGGTATTTCTGTTGTGGGCAACTTGTGTGCAGCTTCTTCACCTGGGCCTTAGAGCGAGAAACTGCTCTCGTACTTTGTTAGTAAATCTTTAACTCTCACTCCTTTTATCAGCAGCCTGTGAGAGTCAGGCCAGCAACCTTTGTCTGCCCTGGCCATGCACAGCCCTGTTAGACACAGATAAATGTAAATTATAGCCTGTTCTGTGAGACTGAAATTGCCCTCTAGCACAACCTTATGGCCTTTCTTCCTCCTCAGACTGAGATCCCTGAAGGATATGGATGGGAATTAAATGGCTAATGGGACAAAACTACATTTCCAAATGGCCTCTATATTTCCTTTATGGTCTGAAAGTCTTGCTCATCATTTCAGCAGGTGACTGGAACTAGTGGTAATGTGAAAGCAGGATGAGCCAATCTGAGGATGCAGAGAGTTATGGGACTGCAGGAGGCATCACCAAGAGGTCTGCAGTTTAATCGCTGCCTAGACACACAGTTTCTTTTCATAGCAGAAACTGGGAATACGAACCTTGCTTCAGACGGAGCCCTTCTACAGGACTGTGAACCTGGGAGTGATAGACCTTCATGTTAGGTTTTGTTTTATGGAATGGAGAAGTACTATGGGTCTCTATCTGTGATGTGTTTTCTAGGCATTTTCTCTAGTATTTGCATGGAGACAGTTTTGCTTCTTGCACTTCTAGAAATAAGGCAAAGAAAAAAATGAATACTATTTTGGACGCATCTACTTGGAAGGAAGCACAAATTTTTCATTTTATTCTTGCTTGTGTAATTACCAATAATAATTCATGGCATCTGGAAGGCTTGATTTGAGGGAAGATTAGTAGCCATTCCAGCTTGTTTTGGTAAGAAGTTTGTAAGAATTATGTAAGGCTTTTTTTTTTCTTATAGCTTGAATTGTAATGCAGAGATTCAAGCTAACTGAAAGAGGGAAATACAATAGGACTATATTTTGTGAAATTGGACAGAATGAAGGGAAAATTTTCTGTAAGTTATATTAAGGTGTATCAGATAACTTTCAAAACCTTTCCCCCTTTCAGGTGGGGGGAAAAACCCTTCTCTTGCTCTACCTAATCTTGCTTTCCACCTTATGTTCTTGATGTGTGTATAAAAACAAAACGTCTGAATAAAGTCTGTAGCACACCTTTACCTTGGTTTCTATTAAAAATGAAATTTGGAAAATGCAATGGAAGACCAAAATAATATACTTTAAGGGGGAACTTGTTTGTAAGTGGTTTATATATATATATATAAAATAAACATAGATGGATTTTTTCACTTATTTTACTAAGAAATGCTTTTTTTGAGATAAATTGTTGATCCTAGAATAATTCACATCAAGTCTATATACAGACTTTTCTTTATTTCAAAAATTAATCATTGTTAGGATGCAGTTCCACTCCTTCCTGGGATAGGAGGAAGACTGTGACAGTGATTAATATATTTACACATGATCTAAATGTTCTCCAAGTCTTTGTTTTATTTTTTTAGAGATACACTTTTTCTGTAGTTAGAAAGCCCATGTATTGCTTAAAATATTAAAATAACATGCATTTACAGTCTGCTCTTTGTAAAAGACATAAGAACAAAAATACTGAATGTTTTATTTGCATAATAAAACCATTGTGCAAAATTACAGCTAACAAGTCCTTTAGTCACAGCAGGTAAAACTCTTGTTTTTCTTACAGCAACAAGATGCTACAGGATCTCACTCCGTCTTGAACATCTATCATCTTGTATTGCAGCTCTGCTTTTTTAAATTACACTTTAATTTATACTTTATACTTCTGACATTGCTTTTATTAGTCTCTTTCACTGTTGCCAGTGCTGGTGTAACTGTACGAGTGGTAGCAAGACCAGAAGTGCTGGTGACAGATCCTTGTGTTCCCTGCATTGAGGGGCCAGCAACACTGTGCATCCTTGTTGCAGAGCTTCAGGAGAGAGGGCTTGTCTTTCCCTGAGTACAAAGTCAGATGTCTTCTGCTTGACTTGTATTCCTTTTTGACTATCCAAAGAGTTAAGGCTAAGAAAAGGGAGGAAAGAATGGGCAAGAGTAGCAGCTTGGGTACTGGGGGTAGCCTTTTCTAGTTAGAGCAATAAATAAAGAAAAATCTCTTGTAGAATTTCGCTAGACAAAAAGGATTTTCTCACATTAAGCTGCAAGATTTTTTTTCCTCCAGGCTTATGTTAAAAAATAGTGTTTCTTTTTTTTTCCTCATGGTAGATATATGGAAGCTTATGTAGAGACACCATTGTTTCATGCTAGATGGCAAAAAAAAAGGAATAAAAAGGGAGGGATTTAAGTGAGGCTTGATAGGAGGCATCAGGCAGCAATAGCATGGGGCAGTTAGAATCTGAACACAAATTCCTTGCAGGCTGTGTCTGTCCATCCCATTGCTGCAGAATTATGTGAGGGGCATGAGGGGGTCCCGCTTCGTTACTGAGTCATCGTCTTCATTATCTTTCACTTGGGCATAAAAACTAGTCCTGTACTTAAGTGGTGAGAGCTGTAAGTTGCTAAGGACCATATGGAGGCACTGTATTTTATGGGTTTAGAAAGAAGGATTTAAAACAGGTTTTGCTGCGCTGCTGCACATTTTGCCTTATACAGTCCAAAATAATCTTGTCTCCTAAACATTTAATTTAAAATAATCCTCCATATAGCATGGAGAAAATATAATTCCCTGAAAATATTTAATCACAAAGTGGTATTTTTAAAAAAGCAACCACATTTATGAGATTTTCTTTTTCCTCACAACCCACAGGCAATGTGCAAGTAATGCACAACAGAATATTTAATTACTAGCATATTATAAAAAGAATGGAACAGCAGAGCACAAGAGCAGAGCTCTAACGTGTCAGAGCAGGGATTTTCTATGGGTTTAATAGGGTGGACTGAAGCTTACTAGAGAGAACGGGCTGTTGTGACTCTCTCTTCAAGCCAACATCATCTTCACTATTCAAAGTGTGCCCTGGACATACATAGAGTTATGAATTCCCGGGATTCCTGGGTGCAGGAAAGTGTTGACTCCAAGATGACGGTTCATTTTGGCACTTAACTGAAGGTTTCACCCAAGAGGTGCAACCACAAGAGTCCTTCACCTCCTGCACTAAGGAGTCCAAGTAATTTGCAGAGTCTGGTAGGGTGGAATTAAAGCAGACCCTTTAGCTCATATTCCTGTGCTCCTGGGGAGGAACCACTTGGAGAGTGCAGATTATGAACGACTTTGTGTTTCCCAAGGTCAGTTTTTATCATTGTATTCCCCATTAAAAAAAACCAATATGTGTTATTTCATTTTACGTTCTAGAAACTTTGAAAATGTGTGATATTAAAGCTACCTATTTGCTTTCTTCAGTTTGACCATGAGGCCAAATGTCACTGGAAAAGCTGTGCAATGAGTAATCCCCAGACCTGTTAACAGCAGTTCAAGAAGACTCTATTTCTTGCAATTTATAGCAGAGAAAATAATTAATAAACATTTTTCTTGTCTCTTCCAAAGGTGACACATTGTACTTGTTTATATTCGGTGTCTAGTAGATGTAGCCACAGAAATGTTGTAATTCTTAATACTATTTCTGGTTTTGAAATGTCATGAAACGATATTATACCGTATTAATATTTAGACATCCTCAAATATAGTGCATGTTTGCAAACATGCAAAAAGATTGAGAGAGAAAGGATCATCTGACATCTCAATCTACTAGAACATCCTTCCAAACTTTAACTGTATTTTTTTACCAGAGGTGTAATATTTTTCCAAGCAAATACGATTGCCAGACACCTCTGAGCAGTAAGTGGCCGCAGAATAGCAATCCTGATTAAATAAGTGTGGGGAGATTCAAGCTTGTTTTTTTCCTTCTGGCTGCCATTTGAACTAGATCGGCTCCACGCTGCAGTTTAAGGACTCCACAGTAAATCATGTGTCTGATTCGTGTATCTGATCCAAAAATTGGAATGGAGCCGGTCCTAGCAGTGCGATGGGTTTCTCCCCTGGGGCCTCACTGACACCCTGTCACTTGATGCTCTTATTCCTGAGCTACCAAAATGGGTATACAGAAGATTAATTACCAGGTAATATCATGTCACCAAATGCTTTATTGCTTTTGAATACCTCCCTTTATCATATGGTTTCTAACAGAGTGTCAGGAGTCTTCTGTGACTAACAGTAGCAATTCTTCTGTAGTGTCGCCAATCTTCATTTTTTTCCCTCTTGGGTATATTTCTGATTCATAGTTTTTCAATATGATGTCAAAATTAGTTCACCTTCTGGATTTAGATTGCTTTGGGCTTTTTTATTTGGGCTTCTCGTGCTTTGACGCAAAGAGACGCCCCAGACGCATTGCTGCCCTGCTGTCCCTGCAGGCTTCGACTGCGCAGGCAGCACTTGGAAGAAGGCAGCATTCCTCTTCTGCTAAGCAGGCCCGCTTTCTGTTGCGTGTATTACTGACAGTTTACTAAGGAGAGACCTTGCTGACAAAAATCATGGCAGCTCATGTTGCCACGGGGTAGAGAACAGCCATACAAATCTGTAATTTTCACAGTATGCAGAAGAAAAAGGTAGCCAGGTTTCCCTTAAACTGAAGAGCGGTGTTTTGCACTGTGTTACTTCTGGGCTAATGCTGAAATGAGCTTTGGAGAGTGAATGCAGGAGCAAAGGCTTACTGCCCTAGATGTATGTATGCTGTCAGTTTGCAGGCAATGTAATTATTGTCAGTTTTCTGCCTCTAGCTCCTCCTTTTATTTCTGGGAATAACAAGAGAATGTGTTCAGCCACATGACGGTTCCTTCTTCGCAGAACTAACCCCTGCCTCCCCCTTGGTGAATCTTGCATTTTGAGGTGCTCTCAGACATTCCTGCTTCAGATTTTTGTAGAACATGGTACAACAAAAAGTCATTTTCCAATGTTGTAGCTGAGGTGGCTTTCCACAGCACATGGACAGCAGAGAAATCCATGCCAAGCTTGCAGCCGAGGGAGCCGAGCGGCTTCAGTGGGGAGATGCAGGAGCTCAGCCTCACAGAAAGCTGCGGAGCGTCCGTGTGATCGATGGGCTGCATCCGTGAAGGCAACGCGCTGCCTGGCCAAAGCCTCCTGAAAATCAGTTATTAAAGACTTCCCTGCTGTTTTCCTTTTTCCTACTTTTTCACCTCTTGTCACACTTAGCCCATCTGGCACCTCTGGCTGCGGTTTGAATAGATGGTGCTGCCCATCCTTGCCTCTGGCCACTATTAAGCCTAGACATCGGCAGGTGTTTAGAGTCTAACCATTTCAGAAAAACAAGACACTTTATTTATTTATATATTTATTTTCCTGAATACTTGTCCTGACCTTGATCACGAGAACAGATATTTCCTCAATATGATTTTCTTGCTGCTTTTAAATCAGAACACAGTGGCCTTGTTTGGTAATTCTGTGACGCTGCGAGAAACCTTTGATTAGCTCTGTGTCACTGTAGGTTGAATGCACAAAGTCACGCAGGTTAAAGCAGTACATGGCTTTCATTATTGCTCATATGCTCTGTCTTCTCTCCTTTATAGAGCCACAAACGCTGGGTCAGCACAGCCGCAGAGGTGTATTTGTAACTAAGAATCCTTGTTTATACACAGAATTATATTCTGGCACCACTGATTTCTTAACCTGTGATAAGAAAGGAAAGGGGATGGGTTTTGCAGTCTGGCTGTAGTGTTCAGTAAGGGACGTGATCAGTAATGTCTGAGATCAACCAGAGCAATTCCTGTTAGCTGCCGACTGTGGAATTAATGATCTGCCTCTATCATGGGAGGGGGGGAGGGGAAAAAAAGGGCAAAAAAAGAGGAAAATTACTTGTTATCTGTAAGACCTTAAATTGAAGGATCTGGAGAGTTAGAATTAGTAAAAAAAGAATTAGTAAAAAAATCTACATATTAAGATTTTTATGCTTCAGGGAAATGTATTGAAAAATATAATTTCTGTAAATGATAAAAAATAAAATTTAGCACTCAAAATACATATATTTTTCACTAACTTCCATGTAGTTTTAATAAGAACATTATAAAGTTTGCTCAAATCCCAGGCCAAGCATCTCCAAGACTTAGTTACATTTTAAGGTATATTATCTTTGTGCTTTCCAGGCTGGATAGACAAGGGAATTGTTTCAGCTCTGGTATGTTTAGAATGCAGTCGCATTTGGGATGAAAAGGTGACAGGAGTGCTCAGAAATTCTGTGAAACTTAACACAGGGGAGCAGAACCACCGTGGCTGGTGCAGCACGTGCCGCGTACGCGTTTGGTGGGGCAGCAGGTCAGTGCGTCGGAGATGGCTCTTCATTTTGGTGTAGCTCTCAAGTAGAAAGGGACAAAGATTTGGCTGAAGGGAAAACCTACCTCTGCCTAACCCCAAATTATCAGACCCTTCAACAGAATTTCTTTTCATTAGTGAAAGGCTGTATTAAACCAGGATTAGTGTATGCTACATGGGGTTATTTTAAGGTATTTCTACATTAAGAAATACACAAGAAACATTAGAAATAACAGAATTAATAATAAAATGATACTTTTAATTTTGTCAGAGGCACAAGGTGAAACTCAGTCTTATCTCTTTTCATGGGTACTAGACAAATATTTCTGGGGGACTGGTAGGAACTGTCAAACAAGAGGTATTTAAATGGCTCTGGTGATAAGCAGCCAATATACGTTAGCAGCGCTCAGGAGGTATCTCATGGCTGCAGAAGTAAATTCAGGTGGTGGCTGAATTTGGTCATGTCCATAAGTAGTTTTCTTTGGAAGAATATTTCTAGAAAAAAAAGGAAAAATATTTAAAGAAAATCAAATATCGAATATGCCTTTGTCTCATATAATAGGTGGAATGTGTTTTTATAATTTCTTATATAATAATATATAATATATAATAACATTGGAAAATTAAGAAAAAGATGCTTTTATGAAGAGTTTTTATAGTTAACTGATACCATAAAACCTTTTTTTATATTTTTTTACATAATGTAGTTATTTGCAGCTGCTTTCTCAAGCTTCCAAGTAAGATAAATATTTAAGTGGATGCTTAAACTTTTGAAATAAACCCCATCAATTTTGAATGGCTATGACCATATATTTAGGTTGTGTTTTGCACAGAAAGATTTAATAAGATCTGAAATAATCTGGTTTGTACAGACCATAGAGGCCATGATTTCATGTTACCAAAATTTGGCAGCAATACTAACACACGACATTTCTATTCCACCTCCTGCTGTGCCGTGCGTGTCTTCGCTACAGATATGGGAAAGCAAGTTTGTAAACCTGATCTAGCTTTTAAAAAATAATGAAGACTTATTTGCTTCTCTGTTCCATTTCTTCTGAGCTGGGATCACTTTCCTGATTTAGTTCTGAGCAGGGTCCGCAGAAGGTGCTGCTGGTGGAAATGAGATGGGGCAAACACCAGAGTGCAGGACAAGGGTATTTCAAACCATTCCTCTTGCTCTGTTCTGTGAAACTGCTGCCTGATCCCCTGTCTGATGGGGGGCCTGATCTGCCCCCTTCTCCGTCTTCTCTTTCCTATCCAGTTTGGGAACAGCCTTGTGCTGAGTCGTTCCTTTTGGTAACTGGCTGGAGCTTGTTGCTTGAACTGTGAGAAGGCAGAAATGGTAACGGCAAATGTAGAAGCTGATAGAGGCAGAAAATAAACTGAGCTTTACTCAGAATCAAGCAGTAATCTCCACCCTTCTCCCCATTACTACCGATAAATTAAGAGGTGATAATATGCAAAATATGAGCAACTCCTGGGATATGATCTCTCATTTTGCATATTCCTCCTCTCCATTTGTATCTTGAAAAGTTGTTAATCTCTGTGTGGGGAGAGGTAACAAACAAGCAAACAAATTGAGGCCATGGATTGAATGAAGTGAAATAGAGGTGTGAGCAGCAGGAAGCCCAGGCTGGAGGGTCAGAGCAACGGGAATGGCCCCGATTCCTTCCCCGCAGACTCTGCTCCAAGGACTGCAGGTGGCCCCTGCACTGGAGCATCCCGGCGTTTGCATGTGAGGAAGTAGCCTCCGGCTGTCTGGAATACGGCACCGGCAGCACCACTGAGGTAAAGAGCTGACAAAGCCTTTGGATCAGGTGGGAAAACCTGCAATACCAGTTCAGGACCTGTTGCAAAATCCCAGCAACAGTTTGTCTGCCGTCAGTGAAGCCCAGATGACTTACAAGGAAGTGGAAAATAATGAAAAATAAGCTACGGTGTTAGCGGAGAAGCTGCTATAACTGATAAACTAATTAAAATTTGACAGAGTTCTTTAGATCTCCTCTAATGCTGCTTTCAAGAAGCTTTTTATATGTCATATTAAGACAGTAAAAAATTATTTGGAAGATTTAAAGTTTGTGAAAGTTTAGATTTTTAAAGTAAACTATTATCACTACCTTAAGCTTTTTTTAAGACATTGAATAAAAATGCAACCATTTTAGAAGTTCATATTAAATTACATAGCCTAATGTGGTTTATTATAGAACACTATTTTACCATTGCTGGTTGAAAGCTTTATAATAATAGATGCCATTAGTACTGCTGAGAAACTTGTGCATAAATCTCATGTATCAATGCAAGGAGCTCTTATGCTCTTTTATTTCTGATACAAAGGGTTTGTAGATTATGATGTTGTCTTTCTGCAATGCAATTTATTTGTTCATTTATTGTCTTGTCAATCGACTGTATTTGGTTTGAAAACCCTATTCAGAGTGTTATGAGTGCCCCCAGAACTTTAGCACTTGACTTCTTGATTAAAATTACACACATAGCTTTGACTTTGCTACCATTTTAATGCAATATATAATTGTAACAGCTAAGCAGCTATTACATTGGTTTTTTATGACTCTTTTTCCTTAATCTTGCCCTGATTGCAGCAGCTTGTAGCACCTGCCATGTATGTCAGAGTGCATCTGTAACAAACATTACAGTGTGTGATTTGTGTGAGAAATGCAAGTCTAGCAGTGCAGTGCCAAAATCTTGCAGTTTTTCCTTTCTTTCTGGGCCCAACACGTAGCAAACCCCAGTTACGCATGACTGCGGTATCGTATTTATTTGTTTTCGTAGCAGGAAAACACAGGATAGATTGGAAAACACTGAACTAAAGGACTTCTGTCAAGAAAACTGGAAGTTATCTATTTAAATTTTTGTTAATTTTTGGTAAAGATTAAAAATAATGATTATTTAAAATATTTTATCACGTTCCCCCTATTGCGTCCTAGATGGTTAGTAGTAACAAATAAAAATAGTAGATTGTTTTGAAAACACACCTATTCTGAATAAATGCATGCTTTTAAGAGATGCCAACCTAATGTTTATGCATTTTAGTAATGAAAGTTAAGATTTGGCAGAAAAATGCAATTTCATTCTCAGGAACTGGGATACTGTGCTGTTTGGAAGGTTACCTGACACAGTATAGCTTGTATAACATTAAACATAAAAAATATATATTTACTTAATACTCCAAAGTAGCTTTCTCATTCAAAGTAGAAAAAGGAATGAATTATATTTTATACTTCCCTCAAATCCTGCAAATTTATATATATGTTCTTTTTTTTTTTTCTCCAGTCATTCTCCCTGTAACAGTAACTGGTTTATTTTATCCCACAATTCCAAAAATATCCTTCCTGGATTTACACAAAATTATCACCTGCATAAACTTTGGTTATAAGCCCAGAGGTAGAGCTGGCTTAACCTTAGTTCAGGAAGTGCTACGAGCATCTGAGTATTCCTTACTATGTCAAATTTAATTGCTTCACCTTTTTTTTTTTTATTGCTAACAGTTGTATTTTATGAAGGTTTTGATTGTAACCTTTTTAATATGAGGGATTCGTGTTTTTTGATTGTCCTGTGACATTGTCTGGAGAGCCCCAGAATAATTAAATTTCTTCCCTGTGAAGACAGGAAGTTTGTTTCAGACATGGGCTCGGGATCTCCCAGAAGAATCCATGAGCTCCACGCTGCAGGAACTTGTCTTCAGACTCACTCAAAGCTGATTTTTTCAAATTGTCTGTAGAGACGACTTCCACCTCTCTTCCTGAAGGACATGTAATTTTGAATAGTTACAGAAAAGTATTCTGGGTGAATAAATATTACTGTATGGTATTCAGAAGACACAAAATCTAGAAAACTCCTAAGCCAGGATCAACTGGGAAAACCTGAAGACAGTGATAATGAGGAGGAGACAAAGAATTCCTACCGGGATGCAAGTGAGTGGAGACTCACTTGAAATGATTAAATCGTTGTTAATACAGAAGATGCAGAAACACTCAATGTGAGTTCCTGTTCTCTAATTATAAAGTTATATGTTTGCATTGAACGAGGACAATGGCACAGATACTCACTAAAGGCTAAACACTTCTATTTTGCAGGATGCAGATAATTTGCACCAAACCACCTTTAAAGAGCTAGAAGGAAAGGCAGCTGCTATACTGGTAATTTTTAATAAATCTTGCAGTGCTAGAGAAAAGCTGTAAAAGGGGAAGGGACCGAATGTTAATATGAAAAAGTTGAGTGATACAACCAACTATAGTGTTTATATATATGGAAAAGGAGTCTTCATTTTTATCTATTTATTTTTGTGTGGTTATTTTATACCCTGAAGTCTTCAAATCAGAATCATATACCTCCCTGGGAGGTTGCTGGAGTTAAGCTCAAGTTACTGGTTTCTGTATTACAGCTGATGGGTAAAATGCAATAGCCTGTTCTTTGCAGAAGGTCAAATCAGATGATCTAAGGGCCTTTCCCAAGTTTGAACTTCAGCAATAAAATTAACCCTTTCCACTGTATTTCAGGATGGCAAATAAATCTGGGTGAATTCTATGCATCAGCTTATTCTGAGGCTAATAGCGGGAGGTAAGGCCTTTTATTTTAAAATATCTTGCATTATTTTTTCCATATGATTTTTCTAATCTTTCTTGGCAGACAAGAAAGAATTTTGCTTTTCCTGAAAATATATAAATATATATAAAGTATACTCATCATAAAAAAGCCACTGACATGCACAGACATACAGAGAATATCTGGAGTATGCCATTCCCCTTAAAGGCAGGCACTGCAGTGTCTGCGCACTGGAACAGCTCTAGGAAGGATAATTTTCTTTCTGGGGAAGTTACAGGCTTTATAAAGCTGCAGAACACATCTGACAACGACTAACTAAATGTTATATCATGGGGAAAGGGGATTATACTCTTTTGATATATGAGACAGGATCTGAAGAAGGGCTTGTGTGCCTTAAAGCTTGTCTGTTTTTCCAACTCTATTAAATTTATAATACTTGGATTGTTATATTACCTTGTAGGAATATATGCAGCAAGCTATAATATATTTAATACCTTTTATAGCTTGCAAATCTGTCAGTTAAAAAAAAGTATTCTCTCTCCCCACTGTCCTTGCCTTGCTAAGATCCTTAAAATAACTTGGCTAGAACAACACTTCCCAAACATATGTTCTGTAAGCATTTGTGAGAGTTAAAAGAATGAGGAGACAAGATATGTAATATATAAAAATGATCCCATTCTCATGGGGAATATTCAGCCCAGCATCTTGTTGCAACCTACTCGTGGATGAAAGGTCTTTGCCTGCCTTTTGAGTTTAGTTTTGGCTTTTCTTTTGTCCCACAACTGCTCTCCCTGGTTTCTAAATGTCAAGGTCAAAGCGAGGTGAAGCTGAATGGGACTGGGAAGGATGCAAAGAAGTTGTGGATGATCGGGATGCGCCGTCGGCCAAACGAGATGCCTTGATTGAAGTTACAAACCACGTGGTGGATGTTTAGACATTAAGAAATGGTGCCTTCACATCTATGGGAATGCGCTTCTCCGCCTTCACACTGAGAAATGCAGAGGCCTGAGAATCTCCAGCATTTTCTTTTATCTGTGTGAACACGCTGGTTGTGTTTATGGAGAGGGAAAGAAGGGAAAACATGGGAGAAGGAAGGGTGGGAAGTTATTGTGGTTTGAATATGGGTGGTTTCGTTTGAAAAGCATTTGAAAAAGCACTGGAATTGCTGGTGATGGAATTGCTGGTGATCTGATAGCAGAGTATGTGTGAAATGAAACTAAAAATATTAAAAAGACTAGGCAGATTTTAACCTTTAATCTCTGCTGTCCCCTAGTAGAGGGAGCCTAAGGTTTTCAGACAGCAAAACCTCACCGTTTTGATGGAATTTAAGAATTAGCACTTAAAAAAAATCCAGCCCATACTTGAAGCAGTCATCAGTATGTATTAATGGATAGTATTTCAGAGCCTTAAGTGAGATACAGTTACAATCAGAGAACTCTGTGGAAAGCAATGATATACTAGCTGAATATCTGTATTAATACCAAATGTTATCATGATGTATCACTCTCCTGCTACACAGAGCTATCTCATGCGAACACAGTAAGCAGTGGTACTGTACTCAGCATTAGGCTATATCAGCATTTTGGATTACCTTAGGAAAATGCATCATCCCTGATGTGCAATACGCAGCGCTGCAGACCCACCAGAACAGGCACCTCCAGGAAACGCGGCGTAGCACTCTGCTCTCCAACCACAGCAGCCTGTAGCACGGCCAAGATAAGGAACCTCATGCTGGGAGTGCAATCAGATGCGGACTTTGTGCCCTGAAGTATAAAAATTTCTTCTGAGCATCTTCAAGATAAACACTGATCCTCATTACAGTATAGAAAAAGGTAGCATAAAATCTTATTAGCTGTGCATTTACTGGCAACTGAACATTCCCTAAGCTCTTTCACATTGTCTAAACTATGAGTGGCAAAAAGGATGCTGATCCACACAAGATGCTCTCTAGAAAGACAACAGAGCAGAATGATTTTTTTCCACCTCCCTGATTATTGTGCCCTGTAAACTTTCCTAGCGGATCAGATGGACACACTGGGTCCAGTTCTGTTTCCTGTTGCTCACAGTGACCAGAAGGTCCTTAAAGTAAACTTTTACCTCCTGTATTTACAATGATAACAAAACCTTTCTGTAATTGGTATCTTCTTCTAGATTTTTGTTTTTTGTTTTCTTTCATTAGTTGCCCCTGCATCCTTGCAAGTCCAAATTCTCTGCTCAGGAAGGAAGCTGTTGGCCTCAGCATAACTTTTTCTTGGAGTACTCCAGTAAAACTCTCCACCACAAAGAGATGCTGAAAGAGCATAATGAAGTGACAGAAAGTATAGGGCAAGCCTGGTACATTCCAACCAGACCTTCTGAGCTGGAGTGAGTATGTAGACTACTATGTACGGAGGGCTATCAGTAGATTTCTCCAGTATTTCACAGAATTTTATTTCAGATCTATTTATATTTTTTAGACTTTATGATTTCTTATGACACTGAATTTCATAATTTGATTTATACATTTCATGGAGGGAAAAAATGCCTTCCTATTCCTTTGAATCCTTTATTCTGATTTGCTGTTAATTAAAGAACTGCCAGGTTTTCCTTTACCCTTGTCTCTAAATACCAGGGATGATGATGATGATGATGAAGGTGGTGATTATTCCAGAAGAAATCACAGGTTTTTCTGCCAGACAGTGACTGTGTTCAAGACCATTAGAACAAGGACCCGTTTTAAATTAAATTGCGTTTGTAATCATAGAGAGTGGTTTCCTTACAGCAGCAGGGCCCTTCAGACAGTTCTCTGGCTGATTTATTTTCCAACTCCTCAGTAAGAGCATTACAATTAGCTTCTTGCGAAGCCAAAACTGGTGTGTGAAATGATGCTCCTTTCTGTAGTTTTCAGTCTGGAATCAAACATTAAACAAAAAGCTGAAAATTTAATGAAACTGTCACTGCAGGTGAAATTCAAAGATCATTTCGGATCTTTGAATTATGGTGTCTAATCGCATAATTTTTGGAATAACCTTTGTGATTATTCCCAAATGAATAAGAAATAAGATTAATAGAAAGACAAGCATTGCATAAGCTCATTGAGTTTTTTTTTAATATTCTTGCTTAAATCCCTATTTTTTTTCCTGCTAATAGATAGCAAAAAGCTTTATTTTCACCATAAAAACTACATAAATTAGTATTAAGTATTTTCCTGTTCAGTAGAACTATGTATCTGGCTTTCAGTGGTGCTAGGAATATATACTTGTAACTGAAGGGTGTAAGATAATAAATTTCCTTTCCTTTCCTTTCCTTTCCTTTCCTTTCCTTTCCTTTCCTTTCCTTTCCTTTCCTTTCCTTTCCTTTCCTTTCCTTTCCCCAAGAAAACATGATGATTTCCCAGGGTGTGCCAGTTTCAGGAAGATTTGTGAGAAAAGAAACAACCCCCCAGGCTGGCCGCCAGTTCTTACCTGTCTTTGCAGAAGGAGGTTTGACACTGGGCAGGGCAGCACAGGTTGGCCCTTTGATGATAACCCGAGTGCTGTTGTTATGAGCTGGATTTTTTTAAATGGAAGGAGGAGGACATGATTTATCATCACATGTGTTTGCTTTTTGGAGCTTTCAAAATCAGTCGGGAAATAAGACATGTAATGAGTCTGTTTTTCTCCATTTTGGTCACTTTCTATCATATTTCAAGCACACAGAAATGTTTCCTAGAAAAAAAAATAAATGTCACAAGTGCTTTCATACTTGGGAGCTCTGAGAGGTATATTTAAGCCTTGGCAGACTTTTAACCTTCTCTAGCTCACAATAAGTTTGCCATCCTTTTAAACCCCTTTGATTGTATGGCTTTTGTTCCCCTGAAAGGGGGACAGGGCTGCCTGGTTACTCAGGCAGATGCCAGGCTCCTGATTTGCATTTGATGAAAGCCACTCGTGAAAGCAGAATCAATGCTCACATTTACAAACAGTAAACGTGGCTCCTGCCTTGTCATTTCTCCCTAGGCTGCTGTCTTAGAGAGCCACTCGAGTTGCTGTCTTCGGGAGAACGTCTTCCTGCTGTATCTGCTGCCCATCTATCTGTATAGCCCAAGCAGTATGTTAGAGCGAGGGGAAGGGTGAGTAATGCTTTTTAACCTCCATTATTGGTTTGTTTGGTTGTTTTTTTAATTTTAACAGGAACCCCCACCTCCCCAAGAAAGGGAACGAAAATGCAGCCATTGAAAATAATGCATTACAAGTTGATGAACCATAATAACCAAACTGTGTGTCTGGAGGAGCCTAATTGCAGAGCACCAGAGGCACAACAGTGAGCTCACTGTGGGCAACAAAACAGTGCTCTAAAATGTTGTCACTGTGCTGAGCACAGCAGCAGCATTAATCCGAGTGATTATATCCAGGTAGAGGGAGAATGGGCAGAATACATGGAGATCAGCAGGAAGGGATCTGCAGCAGTTATATATCAAATCCAAGTTAGTGGGGAGAGAGGCGTTACTCTGAATAGGGTTAACTAAAGACAAAATGGTGCTGATTGAACCAGCGTTTCTAAAAGAAAGAGTGTATTTGAAAGTTCCCGTGTAAACTCCCACTGAGCAACATATAGGGACTGTGTATGTGTGAAGCAGCATGGATATGCATCAGAGGCACAGCCTCAGAGATATTATTTTTATGGCATGAGATCAGCTGTCACAGACTGTATCATGAGCAATGCACATTAAGATTAGCTATAGATGTTAGCTGTATCTTTGCTTCTACGGAAGAGTGCCTGTCCTTTTTGGTTAGGACCTGCGGTGGAGCATTATTGCATAGGCAAGGCACCAGCAGGAGAAACGGGGTTGTAAGTAACATGGCCTAATAGAAGGACCGTGGGAGAAGTGTTACCATTTCCCCTTAATATTAGCTAGGATGAAGGGAAATTGCTCTGCCTTGGAAGCTGGACCTCAACGGGCCTAGGCGTGCTCAGAATGGTCCAGCTCACTGTGCCCTTTCTTGATTTAAGTGTGGGTCAGATAAAAAAGCTCACCCACAAGCAACCACAATGAGTATCAATGAACAGAAGTCTCAGGGTATTCAAACCCCCATTCTTTTATCTTGGCTATTTGTGTTTTTCTGCAGCACCCAGTGCAGTGCACAGACTCATCAGCCATATGTAAGGGTGCTGTTGTAAGGAAGCAGCAGCAGGAGTGTATTTGCTAAAGTGCCTCTTGGGCTAATTAAGTTTTCTTCCTGTGTTGCAGTTGTCTGCTCAGTACAAGACAAATCAGCCTTAGCAGATTTATTCCACCAGCAACACAGAGCTGTTTCCACTCTCTGAACTAGCTTGGCTAGAGCTCGTTCGGGTATCTCTCAATGTGATGATTTTTTATTTTTATTTTTTGTAATTCTAGATAGGATGTGTTTTTAGATGTTCTTAAATGCGTATGTAACACGTTTTAATGAATTTGCAAATCATCACTATAGCTGTGTCAGCTGTGATTCCACTACAGGCTTTGCACTCTTACAGTTCTTTCCCTTTTCTGACCTTTACTCAAAACCTAACACCTCTTCATGGCCTTCCCAAACTAGCTTCCCTTCCTGGCCCTATATTGCACACTGTGTGTATATACCCCTTTAAACCTTTATTATGCCCCTCCCTTTATCATGCTTTTTTCATGCTCCTCCAGCCTCTTACCTGACAGCTCCTTTGCAACTTTATTCTGTGGGCTACCTCCTCCCTGCATTTGAGAATAGTCTATCTTTTATTTTTGCACTCTTTTATTTTATTCCCTCTTCAAATCTCTCATTAAATCCCTTTCTTTCAACTTATCTTCCTTCACCACCTCTGCCCTGGTGCAATCCAGTTCTAGCTTGTGACTGTGAAAAAGCAAAAGAACCAAACATCTAATGACTATAAAGAAAGAAAAAAAAAAAAAAAAAAAAAAAAAAAAAAAAAAAAAAGAAAACTTCAGAAACTCCTTGGAAAGGACCTCTAGAGATCACTGAGTCCAACCCCCTGCTCCAGCAGGGATACCCAGAGCACGTGGCACAGGGTGGCATCCAGGCAGGTTTGGAAGATCTCCAGAGAAGGAGACTCCACAACTTCTTGGGGCAGCCTGTCCTTCCAAAGCAGTCGGCATCTTCCCTTACCCTGTCATCAATCATCATTTCTTCATGATTATCTTATTAAGATTCTCAGCTCTTGAGAGCAGGGGCCTTGCTAAAGGTTGCCAGCCATTCCAAAATACTAGCAAACAGCAAACTCCTTCCTGTTTCACTGGAAACGTCTGTCTACCTATTCAGAAGGAAAGTTGGGATAAGAGTTGATTTTTTTGTGATTTCTTTTGTGCTTCAGAGGAAACAGATGGTTCAGTAAAATACTAATCTGTATGTGGACTGTAAAGTGTTCATATGTTAGTCTGTGCCAATGTAAAGTGAGACTTGGCCACCAGTGCTAATCTCAAGTTAGTTATAGGAGAAGACTATAGGAAATTCTAGGATAACCTTCCATTTAACGCATAAATCATGCAGTAAGTTTCTGAGAACAAACTTAAAAAAGAGGCAAGTCCTGTATGTGGTTATTTCTGTGGTAACAGTAATATGCCTGGTCCCGCACGACACAGAATTTAGCCAAATTTGTCTCTCTCCTTGCAGAATATCCCTCATACCATTTTGCTGCATGTTGCTCCTGAGACAGAGGAAGCCAAGGGCACTGTCTGCTCCCCACTGATCGCTTGCTGCCCTCCCTTTGCTTCCTCTGATGTGTGGAAATCATGGCACAGCTACCCGGAACATGCTAATTAATTGCATTACCTGATTTCTGTGTGGCCATTTCCCAGAAATATTGTTGCATGCAGTAAAAGTGCTACAATTTCTTTAGTGAAATTTGGACTCTCCAGCTCCACTTTGACTCCCACCTCTCTGGTTTGGGGAGCAGTGCACGTAGTTTGCTGCTATTACAGTTACTCAGTTTTAAACAGCCCCTCTACCATTGGCGTGTTTGGAGGAAAAAAAAATCAAGAGAAATGAAAAGCATGATTTCTGTTTAATACAGAATAACATAAGCAATGTTTGTTTAAAATATATATTGTTAAACTAACCAGTAGCATGGCAGGAAGGGAAATATAAGCAAATTTTTGGCCACAGAGTCGTTTCTATAACATATTCCTGGTATTTATAGTTATTTGCTGTATTCTTATCTGCTTTTCTCTGCTGTGCCCTAGATTTTCTGTCTGGTTCGGTAGCACAGCACTGTACTGTAGATGTCGTTACAGAATGAGAAGGATCTGACATCTCGGTGTGGTGTGACCGATGCCCTTGGCTCCTGGGGAACTGAAATCCTGATTCTGCCAGAGTCAACAGCAGGGCACCCATGGAGATTGGTGGAGTTAGGCATTTGCCCTTCACTTCTAAGGCAATTAATGATCAGTTTTAGGCATGGATATATTTAGGTAGGGGCCCCCTATAAGGAAGAGTTTTATGTGCTTGTTTAGTGACAAAGGAGCCTGTGTTCCCAGCTGACCTTAAGCAGAAGTGCCTGTTTCTTCACATGACTGAGTTCTGTGCTGAGGGGAGTGAATTCAGAAGGCATTTACATCGCAGGCTGATTTCTACTTTTACTATCAGATCCTAAAATTAGAGGAACTAGGAGATTTAGTTAGAATCAAATCTATAGACCTCAAGGATTTTCTCTGTACCTAGATTCTTTTTTTTTTTTTTTTGTCAACTTTGGCTTAATTCTGATAAACTGAACATCTAAAGTTAATGCTGTTGTAATAAATCAGTCTTGCCTCCTACTAGCGAAGATTAAAGGACATATCAGGGTATTTGAAAAACCTTGAATGTATTCATAATGCTGGAGCAGCCAAATTTCTGTTCCTGATATCGTTGATGTTTTATTCATCTCCCACTTACCCCGGACTCATTTTCTGTTTTATCTAATCCTTTTCTAACAGACAATAAGCCCCATTTGAAGCTCTTGTCTTATTTAAGATTTCTGGACAACACTAATGTGTAGCTTGAGTATCCTTGGTGCTCTCATTATTTGTTTTTGCTTCAGGTTATCAGTCATAGGGAAAGCGGTGTGCTGAAGTATGCTGTTGTAGAAACAGAAAAAAAGGAGGAATAAATGAGCACAGAAGTTGATTTTAGCACACTAGACATATCTAGATTTCATTTTCAAACTGTTCTTGCTGTTTGTCATTAAAACCCAACAAAACTGTAACTCTATATTCAAAGCAAAAATTAAAAACAAGGGTTTCTAAATGAATGCTGCACGGAGTTGAAGTCAGCTCTCTACAGCAGTGTGAGAGGCATGAGGTTCAGGGCTTGGGGAACACTGTGCCATGTTCAGGCAGTTATTCAAGCACAAAAAGTACTTTTCCTTAAGAATCATGTGGCAAAGCTGGCATCTCTCTCAAATTTTTCCTGGCTCTGTTTTTTTCCCCAGCATAGCTGGGGGACCTCTGGAGATCATCTGGTCCAACCCTTCTGCTCATAGCAGGGTCAGCGAAAACAGGTTGCTCCATTCGCTGGATGGTGAATGTCTGCAAGGATGGAGGCAAGAGATTCACAGAGGGATGTGCAGAGTGACACCGTAGGGCAAAAGGGGACAGAGATACCACTTAGGATTGCTCATGTCCTGAGGAGCCCCTTGGAGGGGCTACCAAAGGAAGCCCCGCGGAAGGTCTGGGCTGCAGAAAGATGTTTCCCTGGCTGTGTTTCATCAGGACTGTGTCTGCCAGCACTGAATGCCACATGAGCCCACAGACACTATTAGGGAGTTAGTTAGTATTGTAGTTAGGCTTCAGAAGGGTCCAAACTGTATTTGCAGTGTGGATACAAAGGAGATGTCAAGGAAAGGGTAAGACTTTTGCATTGGTTCTGGGATGAGGGTCTTGGGTCACGGGTCAGCCAAGGCAAAGCCTTAGGCTTAGGACTAGGGTTGGAGAGACTAAGCCCTGAGCTGTGGTTTGAGTGGGGCTGGAAGGGCTATGAAAGGCAAGTTTGAACCTCAGGTGCTTCTTCCCTGGGCAATAGCTGGATCTCTTGAGCAAAGTGTCAGCTTATACCTATCGTTAAGGCAAAGATTATGCTTAGCTCTTGTGTTTGGAGGGGGCACTGCTTTTGCTGGGGTCACTGCCATCTCCTCGCATTGAGTGCCTGACCCTTGCTGCCCTGACTGCCAGGGACAAGGAAGGAGACAAAGGATAGGGCTTTGGTTGAGTGGGACAGCAAAAATACTGCCAAAGAAAGGGGTGGGCTGCAAAATTCCTCCCCAGCCAACGTGTGCGATGGCTGCGCCTGGAATGGTGGAAGAGGCTTCAGAGTTTACCTAGAGAAAGGTGAACGTTGGGAGAGAGACAAAGCCTGGAGCTGTGATGGGAGTGAGACTTTAAAGGGGATGCCATGGAGTTTTGTTTTACTAGGTAAAAAACATATATCTTTTCTTAGAAAAGCTCGAGGGGATTTCTTTTAAATACTCTCTTGATAGGATTTTGCTGTTGTTTTCTGAGTTTTACCATCTGTATGAAAACTCATCCAGATCTAGGCACATGAAATAAGTAAGTGTTCATCTGTGCTGAATAGGAACTATTTAACAGTTGTCCCTTCTCAGGATTCAGAGAATGTTCCACTGTGATAGTCTAAAGTGATAAGACTGTGATTTCTATGTAATAAATCATGGATGGGCTGAGATCTGCAGGAACTGGAAAGAATAGAGCAGGAGCAGTCATGTTCGGATCAGATCCTCTGTGCAGAGTGAACAGTGTCATGCAGACTCCCTTCCAGAGACTGCAGTGAAAATCTTAGGCCAATTCCCCTGTTCTGAGAAAGTATTCAGGAAGCTCCTAGGAAAGTGCACCAATCTGCTCTAGTGCTAGTCCATACACAGGATGCCAATTTATTATTGTTGTTCATTTTTTCTCAGGGAGTTCCTATCATAGAATCACAGAATCCTTTAGGTTGGAAGGGACCTTTAGAGATTATCTAGTCCAACGCCCTTGCACATGCAGGGCCACCTAATGGGATATGGAAAAGTCACATTTTGTACAATGGCACTGGCTTTGGTCCATCATTTCCTCGGGAATCCAGGAAATGCCGGAGAGCTTGGACCATCATTACTGAAGTGCAATGAAGGCCTCAGGCACGGGCTCACACATTCTGTACGGGTTGGAAGAACCACCACCTGTGTGTCAGACCAGATCTCCAGAGCTCAATTTGGTTTTCACCCTCATGCACCAATCCCAGAGGCTTAAAACTGAGGCGCTACCTCTCCTTTAGAGGACTTGCTATGAGCATAAATCCAGCCTTGTTTCTAAAACAGTGACATCCCAGAGTGGTGACCTGGCTATTTCAGCACTCGGGTACCATTCCACTAGTTGAATAGGGGAAGGGTCAGCTGTAAGAAGGAGTACATGGAGTCATGGAGTCATGGAGTTAATTCCGTTATCGTAATCCAAATTTACAAAGCGGATTTCTAATCCTGAGTTCCTGACTTTAGGAGCTTTAAAATACTCCTTTGACTTGTGTAGTACATCATATTAAGTTGGAGAGCTTTGGGTATTTTACACTTAGAACCCATATTAATATATAGAGGTAGAAATTCATATATTAGTTATATTGTACTTTTATATGTAATACATTACATTCAAGAAATGTATTGGCTTATTAATATTTTACATTTTTGGAATATATGAAATTCTTTCAAAGTGTTTCTGAGTTTGTTTGAAATGGCTTTGAAACGGTCCTCGAAACATGCACAGCATCAGTGAGGGCCAAACAACTTGAGCAGTTCTGCCAGCTGTTGGACTGGTGTCAGCAGTTCCCCCTTGTCCCTGTGCCCATTCCACAGCCCTGCTTGCTAAAGCAGAGCAGCAAACCTCCTTTTGAATCAACGTGGTTCCCAGTGAAGCCCCATTAGCAGCTGACGTGATGCTGGGAAAGAATATGGTCATGGAAACCTGGATTTAGGCAACACACCATCATTTTCCCTGGGTCCTTCTTTACATCTACCCTTGGTGCCGTTACTCGGGCTGCCCATGCAGCTCTCTGGAAGCCCCAGTATGACCCACAACCAGCAAAGACATCTAGGTGGCAGTCTCTGCATTTAGCTCACCAAGCAGAAGATGCAGGAATGCTGGCACCGCCCAAAACAAAGCGTGACTTTATACTGACATCTCTGCCATCACTGTATCTCCTAGTAGGTGTTTTTAAGATAAGAACCCTCAGAGAAAAAGAGTTCTGATTTTAGCTGGCCAGAGGCCCTTGAAATGCTTTTATTTTTACCTTTGGATCTAGTTTCCATAAACAAATTGAAATTTGCACCAAGCAGGGTAACTGGCAAAAGAGCCTGAACCACGGTTAATGGAACAGCTAATGAAATGTATTCTGATCATCACCATTCCCTACTAGCTATGAGGAACAAAATCTCTATACTTGCAGGGCCACACGTTGAACCAAAAGAGCAGTAAAATAAGATGCAATAGAGAATTTGTCAGTTTTAATTGATCAACAAATTTAGTGCCAGCTTAGGGTATTTTCAGCACATTCCAGTTCACTTTGTTGAACGTAACAAAAAGGGTCAGTAGGCAAAATCACTTGCAAACTTATCCAAGGGATGATGCAGAGAAATAATAGGTATATTTATAAAGTTATATTCTTGAGCCTTAGCATTTCTTCTCCAAGCAAATTGTAGTTAAAAATTTTACGTGGAAGTAAGAGCATTCTTATAAATTTACGTACATTTTATGTACAAAATGTTCAGAGATTGTCCCTCCCTCCCCACTGCAGCCCAAGTGGCCCTGACTTGCCTGGCACCTCAGCTCTTCAGATCCCAACTCCGCAAAATACAGGAGCCATTCCACATTTGATATAACTCTGAATATTTAGAGTATGGGCACTGATGCCACTGGATTTGTACAGCAATAGGCCAAATATCTATTTTATACCTCTATTTATCATCTACCGCAGTTATGCTGTATTACAAAAAATACAATGAATGATCTTGCTGTTTTAACTAGTACTAACAACTTTATGATCACCTCACTTGAGATGCGATCTGTAATAATTAGCAAGTCTATAAATTATGCTGTGAATGGATAGTTACCTTTGTTTTGATGTTTATATATATAAAAATACATACTACACAAAGAAGTCTGCATATCTTAGTATAATATACCTCTTTAAGGTATAAATAAGATATTTCAATGAGCAACTGATTATTTCATTGTCGAACACATTGTGCTGAACTTTCTCCAAGGTCACAGCCAGTCTGCAGTGAACACAGGAACAACCCAGGACCTGCCAGTTTAAGGCAAAGGTTTTCATTGTTTTTCAGCGTTTGAATCCATTAAGTTTTTTCCAGAAGCCATCCAGAGTCTGAGAGATTTCCCAAATTTTCCAGATTTTCAAATGTTGGCTCTACTGAACTGCCCCTGGACCCATGGGCACAGAGCAGGGCCATGCATTTCAGAGGCTGAGCAGCGCTGCGTGGGGGCCCGTTGCACACGAGGAGGTCAGGCCCCTGTGCTACTGCTCTGCTTTCAAGTAGTCGCTGCCCTCCCTATAGGGTGACTCCACGGAAACCTCTGTTCCTGCTCAAACTGACCTGCGGGTCCGTGCCGGCCGCTGGAAGCACGTCAAGGGAACTGGTTCTGTCCACACTGGTTGCAGCGCTAGCAGGGAGGAAAAGGCTTCATGGGTGAAGTGTGGGAGCCCTTTCTGCCTCGTAGCTTGTTGCAGCACAGCCCATTTCAAGGATTTCTCCAGGACAAGTTAATCAGATGGTCTCTGTTGTTTTTTTTCCTCCTTTCTGGGAGCCCATATTAGGAACAAGTAGGTGCACAGGTGAAGCCTAATGCGGTAGCTGCGGAGAGAATTGCTTGAGGTGAACAGCAGTATCACAGCTGGCTCTGTGTCTGTGCGTAGGAAGTGCCACGTTTCTGGCACTGCCAGTCACTGCTGCACGTTCTTCTGTCAGTCAAAGCAGCAGCTGCCATCTTTCAGGAAGGCAAAACGCTCCACCTTTCTGTCCCATTGGTCTCCATACCACACAAGGTCTTCCTTACCACACAAATTCAAAAAGAGTTTCCTTTTGTATTTCTGAGCCCTTCTTTCACCTGTCTTGCAAACTCCCAGCAATATGGGGAGCTCTCCTGGCTCTGTGGTTAGCGGTGTCTCCAATGCTGGTCATGGTTGTCTCTCTCAAGCTCTGGGCTCTTTCTCGGCTACTTCATCCATCTGCATTTCTTAACTGTTTTGTTCAAGCTTCCTTTCACAAACCACTAGTGTTTTTCCAGTTCGGAGTTTACAAGCCCACTTCTCTCTCTCTTTGTGACTTTGAATCACTTTCTCTGAAGAAAACTGAATGTTAAATGAAAATGAAAATGACTGATGAAGGTTTCACTGTGCTCCTGTTCTGATGATACTATAAAAATCAATTTCTTCTACCAGAAATGTGATCTGAGGTATAATGCAGAGGGAATTGGTGGCTCTGATTTTGAACTGTGTATTTGTCTTTTGATCTAGAATATGTGTCCTCTGATAATCTGTAATAATAGGGAATTTACCAAGGTTTTTTCTTCCTTAAACTTTTTTTCTTTTTTCCCTAATTTGGCTGATCTCTTCCTCTGGGAGCTCTGCTAACTTCACTCCCCCGCACCTCTTTAACTGTTCTTCTTGTCTCTCAGTATTTTGCAAAACTGAAGGCCAGTGCCCAGCCAGAAAGGAGGGCTGTTTCTCGGGAAGAAGGCGGCTCCTTTCTCCCGGAAGCGCTGCCCGGTCGCACAGCAAGGTGTTCACGAGCACAACCGCAGCAAGCCGAGCTTCGATCTTACAGACACCGTGCAAAAAATCGTCCGTGTTACAACGCAAGGTCTGTGACAAAGCACAGCTGATTTAGAGGTGGGAGCCAGCCGCCTGTTTGGGAATACACGGAGCTGCACAGCTCTCCCTGAGTCCCACAGTGTGAAGCAGCTGGGACTGCTGCAGGGCAAGGCTAAGGAGACGCTGCAGCCTTTTCAGCCTTCCAGCCCCCAGGGAATTACCTGTAACCAAAGAGTTTTCATTCTAGAACACAAGAAGAGATCAATCTGCACAAAACTGTCCCATGGACGTGGTTCCTGTGCAGCCGGTGCAGATTTCCTTGGGACATGGCACTCTGCCTGGTGAGGCCATTTCACCTCCCTTGTGAGAAGCATCCTCCCTTTTTGATTCACCTCCTTTGTGAGAAGCATCCCTCCCCTTTTGAGCTGCAGCACAACGTTGTTCCAAGCACAGGTGTCATTGCTGTGAGCAACTAAATCACCCATGGCCAATCTCGGGATTTCTCTGTTTTCTTTCCCTCCTGCCACAGCCCGGAGTTTCGGGGGCGGATTTGTCAAGCACTAGTGCTGGTTTTAGCCGAGTAACCCAGCCCTGGGTTACAGAGACGCGTCCTCTCCCACCGCTGCTTCTTTAGCACTTGGTCGCTGGGTGTCACTGCTGATCCAGGGGAAGAGCAGCGCTTTGTTTCCCCTTCTGTTGTAAAACCGTACAAAAGCAGAAAAACATTGGCATGCAGAAACTTTCCTGTAAAACCTGAGCCCCCCCAAACCCTGCAGCGTGGAGACAGCGTGTCGTGGAGGCATCACCTTCTCCAGCTGCACCCAGAAGCTTGTGAGCCACTGACACAAGGGCTGGATAATTTCCCTTTCCAGCCCCTGTTAGCTGCTCTTAGCAGACTGGTTCTGCTTGCTGCTCCGATCAAGCCCCATTGCTGCAGAAAGCTCCGTGCTCTCCTTTTGCTGTTGTGTGTGCAGAAAACTGGGTTGTAATAGAACAAGAAGCCAGGTTATAAATGCAAAAAGATCAATTGTCAAAGTAAAGCTCCTGCTTGGAATTTAATTTGGGGTTTCTGGATTCCTCTTTGTGTGCTGGGAGCTGGAGCTAGAGGGATTAATCAGCCTACACACAATATATGTTGATCTCAAGCGAGGCTGGAAAAATCAGACTCAAAACCGGAGCATGTATTGAATGTTCTGGCATTTTACTGTTGCATGTAGTAGAACTAAATTTGAAGCTGGATGTAAATCTTAATGTCTCGTTGACTGATAACTCTTGGTAAATGTGAGGCACCATGTTGGAATGCGTGCTGCTATTCTGAGCAGCTGAACTTTCCCCTTTCAGCAGGGCCAACCTGCTTCCTCTGCTCAAGCGCTGCATAAACATCTCCTGCCCGTGGCCATGCTCCGCTCCGGGGATTCCACAGAGCTGAAGAAAAATATTTCAATGGAAGCTGATTTCTCACCCTGGCTGAACACCATAAAAATAAATAACCAATGATTACACTTCGCTTTCCTAATCATTTAAAGATCTGCCGTTGACAGTGAAGTGCCCCACTCAAAGGAGAGGTGGAGAAGGGTTAAAAGTGATCCCTGTGAGGAGGGAATGACCGGTGATATGTTTTGCCATTCTTGCTTTTCTTTTCTTCATGGTTTTTGAGGCAAAAGCTAAATTTTACGTGCCTGGGACACCTCGTGGTGCTCTTGGTCCAGGGTGCCTGCCTGACTATCAGCGGTTTCATTTTTTCTTCTAGGGAGAGGCAAGTTTTTGAATAGACTGTAAAGTGGTGGGTTAGTCCTGCCTGTTGCAGATGCTTTTGAATACAAAGAGGTTTCTGTGGGACTCAGAAAAGAGCTCAGTTTCTGTCTACCACTGCTCCCTTACCACTGCTCCCATACCGTGCAGTTATGTGTGTATATATATATATTCTGGGGGGTGTTCAGGAAATGATCCCCTAGCACTGCTGGAGCAGCAACAGTGGATGTTTTTGGCACACAGAGGTACCAGAAGAGAAACGCTTTATTTTCCATATTACTGTGCGAATTCTCTCAGAGCTGAAGACTGCTAGCACACTCGTGATTATATCATGTTTAGAAAACACTTTCTGGGTAAATGGATCTGGCTTGTCATTGGAAAACCCGTGGGTGCCGGGTAGGTGCCTTTGCTTCCGGGTGGAATCCATCCTGATTGATTCCCAAGGGCATCGCTCAACTTCCCTGCTGGGACACGGAGCTGGAAAGAGTGACACAGCCCCGTTTCTTGCCCAGGAGAAAAATGTAGAGCCTCCTCCCAGGATCACAGCTCCGTGTCCCGGCAGGCTGGCCCAGCCCCTTAGCTGGCAAAGGCACAAAAGCCAAAAATTAAGAAATTCTCAGTGTTGGTCTTCTGGCATGACCATAGGAACGGACGTGCTGTCTCCATACCGAGAAAGCTCAACATCCTCTGGGCTTCCTCCTCAAATCTCTCCCCTTCCTTCCCCTTCTCTGCCGCCTTCTCCGTCTGCTCCGTTACTTCCAGGTTCGGCTGCCTCGCTGTGCTTGTTTGCCACACCAGGAGCCTTCTGTCCGCCCCGTGTCCTGCAACAGGCAAATCCTGAGGGGCAGCGAAATCCGGCTGCTTCGCCAGCAAGCGGAGGGGCCCGGGAACCTGCAGGAACAGTCACAAATAATTTTTCAAAATAGAGTTGGTGGAACTTCAGTTGGATAACATGACACTAGTGCCACATTTATGTTCTTTTCAAGGTTTTTGCTCCACTGCTGTCCCCCACACCTCCCTGTGTCCCCCTGTGTACGCAGAGAGCTCTGAATGTCCCCCCCTCAGAGCCAAGAACCCGTTTCCTTTAAATCTGCGAGAGCCACAGTACTGCTCTCCGTGTGTTTAATAAGAGCAGAATTACAGTCATGTTCCTTTAACATGGGAGCAAATACAGTAAGTATTTCCACAATGGCTACAGCTGGGCTTTGCTAATGCTCACTGCTTTAACCAGTTTAAATAAAGCAAGACAAGCCTGAACCTAAATACCCCAATCTGATTTGCTAAACAAGTTCTATCCTGGCTCTTTGTGTATATCCTAAATCTTTCTCCAGCTGTTAGGCAAAACAAATGCATAATTAACGAGAACTACCCCTTATTACTATTTCATTTCCTGATAAAGACATTAAATTAAATTAAAAGGAATTTCCCCCAAAAAACCCAATCCCTACACTGACAAGCTATTAGATTTTTCACTAAACAGAATGACAAACAAAAAATCTACTTTCAGGCTTTTAGATTTGTGCAGTTTAATTGTTGGTCTATTTCTCTGATAAGGTGAGACTGGTCCCATGTCACTGGGGGAATGGTATCCTGCTGTGTTTTTCCATCCTCATTTACAATGATTATGTTATCAGGCTAGCCAGGCAAAAGGGTGGAGCAACTATAATTTCAAAGCAGGATTAGGTTGAAATAACGAGGTCACCAAGTTGTGGTTGTCATGGCAACGTCACATCTAAGAATATGGGATGCTTGGAGGAGATGAGGCAAGCCGAGAGTCTCCCTCCCTTCCCACAAAATCCCAGGCTATTTCTATGAAATTGCTTAATTGCTTTTAAACATTTTTTTTCCAAAGTAGCTTTTGACACAACCGTGAATGCAAATTCTGCTTCTTCTTTTTATTGACAGTGTCTCAGGTACATGTTTATCTCTGATCTGCTATTGATTCTGTTTTCCTGTTCTCTCTGAGTATATATTTTAGCTGCCGTTAACAAATCTTTTGTTTTAAGTATATTACAAAAGCTGGAGATAATTGAAGCAGCTTTCAGGTGGGTTGATTCTACTGGAGGCTTCATGGTCTTCTGAAACACCGTGTTCTCTGGCAGATCCTTGAGTGCCCTGGGACCTGTCCCACGCTCACACCTCAAGGATAATGTTTGGCTATTAACTCCTGAATTTCCATGCTAGCGATAGTTTGTATGTATTTCTTTTTATTGATTTGTCTCATTTATTTATCTGTTAAAATCCTCTTTCTTTCTTATTGTAGCATCTAAAAATTACTGTTTTTAAACCCTGTTTTTGTTGTTGCCAAGCTGTGCTGAACAGGATAGCCCAGAGTGGCTGCAGAGCCTTGCTCACAGTGTCACGGCTCCTCACAGGCTTTACCAGCAACTTTGTGCTACACACTCCTAAGAAGCAAAACAGGCAGTAGCCAGATCGGGTGTGTTTGGTTTGGTTTTATTATGCAAAATCACAAAGACTTGGCTTATCTCTACTTTTACCTTTGCTTTCATGTTGGTGAAACATTACGATGTAGATCTCATGACACAGCTCCATTGCAATCAATGTGATGTCCTGATTTTTATGGCCAAACATCTAGTGCTGTCAGTGTAACAAGGTGCTGAGGTGCACAGGGCTTGGGAGGTTGTGAAATAAGGCAGCAAGTCACAAAAAATCCCAAGGAGCTGGGATAGACTGTAATGGACAGGTACATTTTTAGGAAGCAGGTAGTTTGGGAGCACAAGCTTCAAAGAAGCCTAAGTTGTGTCTCAAGGTCTCATTGCAGATTTTGTCAGGGATGTGGCATTTACCAAGGGCATTTACCTGGGCTCTGCCCGGTGCCATCCCTGTCGTGTGCTGGGATGGGAGATCTCAGCTCTGCAGGTTCCCTCCTGTTCCCTGTGTACGGGCCAGTTCCACGGAACTTGGAGCAGCCCAGTGGACCCTGAGGCCACTGCGCTGCCCTCAGGTTTTAGGAGATGAGTGGCTGGATGCTCAGGCAGAGGAAGACGTGCGCACAAAGTACCATCACACGAGGCCCAGGGCCTTATGGAGGTTCCTAGGAACGGGAAAGAAACAGAAAAAAAAATGATTTTAGTATCTGCAAGAATACAGTCAAGACTGCCATGTATGTGACTTCCGTGGACTTCTTGGTTTAAAAAAAAAATCAAGAAAGCAGCCCAAGTTACCTCAGGAGCTTGTTTCAGGACAGGAGCTGCAAGGATTTCCATGAGCAGTGGCAGCGACAGGAGGAGAAGGGCCTCGGCGCCGCTGTTGAAGGGCCGGGCCCAGGGCAGTGGCTACTCCCTCATGTGGTGCCCAGGAGGCCGCTCTGCCCTTTCCCACAGAGGACGGGGAGCTCTGCAGAGCGTCACCTCCGTGGTTGTCGATGGGCTCCAGCCAGGTGAATAAATTCCCCATTTAGCAGCTCGGCCCCCTCTAATGATGCATATGAATGGGAGCTTTTCCTTGGCTTTGGCAGGTCTGTACGTCGTCCCGCGAGACACTCCAGATGACTTTCCAATGGATGGAGTGGGTTTTTGGGACCTTGTGATCTCATTTGCTGCAGTGAGCTGAAGAAGTGATCTAGGAAAAAGGAGACATTTAAACCCAAATTGTCAGTGGGTGTATCCACCAGATGGTGATGTTCTACCAAATTATTTGCACGCTGATCTTGCAGTAAAAACCTTGTATTTTGAGGGATTTCTGAATACTTGTTCAAATTGAGATGAGTGAGTCTTCCTGTTGCTTCACTGCTAATTATGCTTGGAAAAAGACTGTGTCTGTGCCTACAATGAAGATACTATCTTGTAGGTGCCCTAAACAGTAAGGCATGAGACAAAAAAATCTATAGCCTCTAACATAGTGAAACTGGACAAATGCTTTCAAATGTAGCAAGTTTTATATGGCTGTTTTCCAGATGCAGAAGACAGTGAATCTGACAGACTTATTTGCTGCTCAGGGCAGTTTATTTCTGTGAGAAAGCGTCAGCAGGAGCAGGGTGAGGAGGGCTCGTGTTGCTCTGTTTTTCCATGGCTCCTCTTTCCTTAGCCTGGAGGATCATATGGAGGGATGCCAAGGGTTTGGTTTGCTGGGTGGGGCTTCATCTGCATCTCAGGCAGGAAAGGAGCAGATCTGCCGCATTCACCCTCCCTTCCCTTGGCTGCCTTCGGAGCTGAACAGCCCTCAGGAAAACTGGTGTGGAAAGTTACACAGCTTCGAGTCTAGCTTTTCCATCCTGATATACAATAAACATCAGTGTAGCCTATGCATTGCAGGCACCCGGATGGAAACTGCTTGCCTATTAAAAATGGTTAGAGTTATTGATTTAGTTTGTGGAATAACTGCCAGTGCAATGGAGTCCTTGAAAAGTCTCCCACTTCAGATTTAACAGACAAAAAGATTCTCAAAAACGTGTGGAATGTTATTGTTTGGTCCTAAATTATAATCAGAAAAAAATCAAAATGAAAAATTGTTTTTCTGATTTATTTGTCTCCTTCCAATTGTCCATGAGACTGTTATGCACTCAGAACTCCAGCAAATCTATTCTATAGAATATCAGGCACCTGTAAATAAAAATTGTTCCAAATTTAATGCAAAAAGATAGTAAGCCAATTAACACACCTCTAAAATCACAATTCCTAGTGGGAATGCTCTTCCCAGGTAGCATATCAATGAGAGTAAAGCTAATCTTAAAATCAGCTTTGCCAAAGAAACAGTTGTTCTTAACTTAAAAAAATAAAAAAGAAAGAATGAAATCAAAGTGTTATTGTAAATTGTAACATGTTACAAAACAGCAAATGAGAGTAAGGGTTTCAGGAAAAATGACTTCTGTAAATTAATTCTGAATTCCAAGGATGCTCTGCTGTTTCTGGAAGTAACATCGTGGTTTGGGAGGGTTGCAGCAGTGCAGCTGGGCCAGGTCTGATGGGGGGCACCCTGGTTCTGTTCGTATTGGTGTGTTCAGTGTCTGGATTCAGTTCTCCACCACAGACTTGCTGGTGGAGGTGGAGCACCAGGGAGCACAGGGTGTCTGAAGGAAAATGGGATGATGATCCTGCTTCCTGCCAGGAAGACAATAGTTGCAAGCTGCAGATGCTGCCCTCAACACTGATGATAAGGTTCTCTTCATGTCCTTAACAGTCATGTTCTTATCCAGGACACAAGGGACTGGTTTTATGTGCTTGCATCGATACCATGAACACAAGTATAACAATTCTCCCAATTCCCAGATAGTTAGCTGCATTTGAAGGGCTCCTGTGTATTTGCCTCCAGTTTTGTGGCTTTATTTGTTTTGGGTTTTCATTTTGAAGTTAGAAAGATAAATAGACCTCTCTCAAGACCGCTCACCTCTTTGACTTGTTCTCCCTCTGTGTGGAAACCAGCCTGTTTTTCCTTTTTCCATTCTGCACTGCCATTTGTTGAAGGAGAAAAAAGACTCAGTTTGCTGTACGGTGTGTCTCTGACCTAGAGTTTTTCATAGCGTAACTCGGTAAATATCCTTATCAGTGCAATGACTTGAGGTACTTGGAGTGGACTGTGCTAGCAAGGGGAAGCTACGTGGTGCCAGCTTTGCTTTTGCACCGTCCGGGCCCATGGATGACTTGCTCACTGAATTGTTCCTCCTGAGGGGAAGCACAATTTGCGTCCTGGTTTCTGTGTGATGGACATCACTGAACATACAGGCACGTGTGAGAGAGCCAGCAGGAGTCTTCAGGTGCCGTAACATTCCCAGGAGGTTACTGAGGCACTCGTGAAACCTCCAAAGCGTGGCGGATATCCCTGTGCTCCCTTGCTCCGCGTGGGCGCCTGGCCCTGCGCTCGCCCTGCGCTGGAGCAGAGCGTGTGACACCGCTTGATTCTGCTGCACACAGAGTGTTTGAGCTGCACCAGAAATGTTTGTACCTCTGTGAGGTTCCTCAGCATCTGTCTGCAGGTATTTGGTCTGGTCAAGTCCTTTGACAAGAAGTGTGATCAAAACCGAGCTGTTCTGTGAGCAGCTGCCCTCTTTATTATGGGCTTGTGTGTGGTGGTGGATTCCCTGCTCCCTAGCATCAGTGCAGTTCTGACAATAACTCTTCCCAAGCTTTTCTGCTGGCCTTCCATCAGTAAGTCTCCTGGTAAGATTTCTTCTCTAACCAGCTGTTTATTTTATTTAAATGTATAGGAGAAATGATAACTTCTAAGCTATTGATGTTCTGTCAGATCTGGTTGAGCTTTGCCAAACTTTTGTAGGAAAGAAGAGGGCAGACTGGCAGCTAAGGAAGGAGTCACACTGCAACTGCATAATCCTGTTTCCTCTGAAATTGGGACAAGAGAGGCACTAGATGGCTAATCTTCAGACCTGTCCCAGACAAGGGAACCTTGCAAAGGCAGTGGTGCCTGTGGTGTCATTGAGGCTATCCTTGTGAAACGTATGCTGGGCTGGCACCTAGACTCCAGTGAAACTGCCCAGCTAAATTGTTAGTGGGCGCGTTGCCATCTGAACAGATGGGCCTGTGTAGGCAGTCAGTAGTCATGTTTGTTCTTCATTTATGGGAATTTAAACCAGGATTTGAAATACCATGAAGCAGAGAAATGAAGATGCTCGAATGGGGTATCCCCAGGTTTCCATGCTAGGCAGCTCGACCAGTTGCCCCGCTGCGAAGGGGGCTGTTGGTTAGTTAGACTGGGGCAGGACACATGACAGAAATGATTCTTCACCGATCACTATAGCTATCTTTCTCAATTCATTCTGTGCCGCCAATCCAATCCATCTGCCCTGTGACTCTTTAGGCAACGGTATTTTTACTTTTGAATATTTTTAAACAATTTTTCCATGTCTGTTGCGTTCAGTTCCAGCCTCCTTGTGGTCAATTGTGAGCTATTCCAGCTGGGCCGGGAATTCTGCTCAGTTCTTCCCGTCCCATCATCTTGCCTCTTTGCTGAGCTAATGTTGCTTGTCAGTGTGTGGGGATTTATCACTAAATTGCAAAGAGTAAGTTATGCTGGAAACCTACAGTGTGTCAACATAACTGTCACACTGCATCCTGCTCCCTGGCTGTAAATATAAGCCATTTTCTCCCAATCTCTTACCATTTTAGGTACATTCACTTTTGAGTGTGACTGGGCATATAAGTGGTTATTGTGGCATAGTTATCACATTATAAGTAACCTTATACTAACTTCCATGTATCCCCAGTGCAAGCTTTCTTCAAAACATTTATCCATCTGCAGTTCTGGAGCTGGAGTTAAGAGCAGTTTTAGGCTCTGTGTACATTAAGAAGGATTTGCAATGTTGCTGTGGCTGCAAAACCTTCTAGTAGAGGCATAGGTTATACCAACAAAACGGTTCTTTGGCTACAGCCTACCCTTCTTCATCAAACAATAAGCTAAATCGTTTAAAATGAAGACTTTGGTCTACACTAAGATTTTGGCCATAATGTTTATGTCAGATAGGTCTGATTTTTAACACTTTCCCTCCTGGTGTAGGTAACCTAAGAGAAGCTTTAGGTTCACGCCTGGTCTTAGTCAGAGCACACATGTTCTGTAACAGTTTGGGATAACAACACTGAACGAGGACGTTTGAGGCTGGCCCTGTCTCTGTTCATACTGTGGGCATTTGCATGTCTGCACCACCCATTCTGTCTCATTGGGATCAAGTCTCATGAGACAGGGAGTGCATCCTTCCCGCTGTATCCCGCAGGCTCGCACACCTTGATGGCACTCAAGAAATAATAGATAATTTAAGGCTAAAACTCTGGAGGGATCTACCACATATGGAGTGTTTCTGGGCCATCTGAAGCAGAGGAAACAGTGTGCAGGAAGCCAGAGGGGTGGCTAAGGTCAGAGCCGGGGCTTGCAGAGTCTCAGGCCGCTTTCTTAGGCTCGTGTTAAAACGAGTGCTCTTCAGCTTCCCGGCCCCGCGCGTCGCCTCTGCGCACTCACAGGGCCTCTAACGCACATTGCTGTACCTGCTGCTTTGGAAGCTTGCTCTTCGCTGAGGCAAAATCCTGCTAACACGAAGGATAGCCATGTGTTTTGTGACTTAAAAGGGACCTATATAAACATAATTTTCTTGGTTGCTTGTTAATAAATGAAGGGATGCCCACTCGCCCAAATGCAGCACATACACAGAACAGCTGCTCTACTGCAAGTAAGGGGAGGGCAGGAAAACCCAGATGTCCAGAAGAGGGTCCAGACCAGGGGAGCCCGAGCAGTCAGTCAACAGCCTTAACGAGTCGCTAGACAGGGAGAGCGCGAGAGCTGCCAGAAGGGCTGCGTGCGGAGGCCGAGAGCCAGGCGCCCTGGCTGAGGCTGCAGCGCGCAGCCGCGCGGCGTCTGCGCGCCGGCTGTCAGCAGGCCCGCAGCACCACCGAGCAGGACGCAGAGCACCGTAACTGAAATGCTCGCATTTTAGAATTAGTTATTGCAAATATTTCCATAAAAACATCCCACGAGTGGGAAAATAATTAAGCATTTTTTTTAACAGAGGGGAAAAAGCAGTGGTAGGTTTAAAAGCAATGCAAAGCTCTTTTTAAGGGACTGTTGTTTAAATGGCTGTGTAGTTTCCTTTGCTTAAGTTTTCCCTCCATGCTGCACTTCCACTCCTTCAGTTGGGCTCAAGATCAAGATTTGCTGTTACTCCTGTAGGCAAAATAATTGTTGTTTGTATGAAGAGAGGTGTAATGCACTCAAGGCACTGTGGAAGTGCATGGCTGCACCTCAGTTTTACTATATTGTAACATGGAGCACATGTTAAATGGGGGCAAAAATGCCCCCTCCCCCCCCGCCAGGTCCCCCATTAAGCAGAGTTAAGAAAGTCTGAGCCTTATCATCCCGTGTGCTCTGTACCTGGAAGCCTGGAACATTGTTCAGTAGTTTCATAGATGCAGCAACTGAAAATTGAGAAAGGCTGGCCAGGCCAGAGGCAGAGCACAAGTTTCCTCTAGGCTTAATGGTATTTTATCTAGTTTGCCATAATAAAGACTTGAACAGAAGGAACGGCCCAGGCGCAGCACGTGTGTGACCCCCCGGCATCCTGTGCCCCTCTTTCTCTACAGCAGCTAAACCTGCACCGAGGCCTTGGATTCAGCTGCTGCGAAGGCAAGAGCAGCTCTGCCTGCCCTGTTGCTGGTGGGCTGCACAGGACGCTTGCGAGAGCCAGAGGCCCCAAGTTCTGGCTTTTGCTGTGATTTCCTAATTTCCTGCTGGCATCTGTAAGCGCTGTACCACAATTTGCTCCAGAATCCAGCAGTGATCAGTTTAAATACCCATAGACTGGGTGCTGCTTTGGTTGCTGAAGATAACGGCTTGCCAGTGCAATCAGAGAATGCACTATCTTGCCTTGTTTGAGTTTTGTTTATTTGTAAATATTTAATTATTTAATATTTAAATGCCTTACCTTTTCAGAATGTAAGATCTTTTTCAGCTTAAAGTTAGTGCTTTTATTGTAAGACATTGCTAATGAGCTATAGAGTCTTTCTCTCTATTCCCTACTTCAATAATGCAATGTAAGATTATCAAAAAATTACAGTGCATGAGACCACAGATCCATTTGCTTATCTAACATCCTCAAAATAGTCAGTAATGGATGCCTAAGAAAAGAGAACAAGAATAATATACTACACTGTTTCTTCTCCATGCCTTCTCCATTTTGTTAAATTGCAGTTTAGGAACTTTCTGGATCTTAAGCTATATCTAATTATTTATATTTAGCATCTGCTATAAGCTTTCTTTTGGTAATTTGTCTGGTTGCTATTAGATTCCATCCATATTTTTGGCATCCACAGCATCCTGTTGCTCTGAGATCCAGGGTTATTTAGGCCGAGTCCTCTTCTGCTTCCAAGAGTAGAAGGGAATGTCTCCAGGGAGAGATTTTTTCTGGGGGGAAATAAACTTCTGTGTGCCTCTGTGTCCTTGCTGGGCATTTCTGCTTGAGGAAAGAAGCTGCAGATCAGCTAGAGCTCAGCTGAGATCGTGTTCATATGGTGAGAAGTCGCAGTCTGTAGAAGGGCCACTCCTGCCTTTGCTGGCTAAAGCAGCACAGACCTTTCTATCCCGAGCCTGTTAGGTTAATAGCAGTGAGAGCCTTGTAGTTATCCTTGGTTTGGAGCCTTCAGGATGTACTGAGAGCGTGGCACAGGCTTTCCTCTCCCAAAAAGTCAATCCTCCCCTTTTTTGGTTTTAAAGAAAGTTTGAATTTTCTCAAAATAACAGGCCTTAAGGAACTAGAGTGTTAAAAAGAAACAGGCATCTCAGTATCATGACTGGTGCTAAACTCACAGGGATTGTCAATGTCTCTTGGTCTTGGCTGTTTTCAGTCCTTAGAAGAACCAACACTTCCAAACTGCAGCTCTGTGGGTGCACCATTCATGAAGTGACATGGGCAGGCACAGTGTTAGGTCTAAATCTTAACATACATCAGGGCAAGGTGAGAGGTTCAGAGAAGAGGCTGGAACAAGGGAATGTTAAGGTAATTCAGCTTCAACCAGTTACACAGATATAAGCCCCTTCCAGATGTGAGGAACTTGGCATCATTTATCTTGCCTCAGGGAAGGTGTCTTTGGGGCCTGTCTGGGGTTGGAAATGTTGTGCTGCCCTAACCAGCGATGGCCTGTGGAAAAAAAAACTCCCTCAGTGGGCTCTGAGACTCTTGAAGCACAGGTTGAAGCTCTGCTTGGGGGTGTGCCAGCTCCCTTTGGCATAAATCCTGGCTAGAATTCCTGCCAGGAGGAAAGGTTACAGCAGCAGCAAAGAGCTCTTTGCAACAGCCCTTCAGCCAAAGGCTGCCCCAAAAGGTCTGCAGTCAAGAGGACAGTATGAAAAACAAGCAAGCATGGTCTACAGTAGCCTTTGGAGCCCACGCAGTGATGAAAGGTCAGGAGTACTTCACTCTCACTGAGTGGACTACTTGGAAGATCTTCCCATGGAGTCCTGAATCCTACGGCTGTGGACGGTGCTGGGATTATTTTGCAGTACCTAGGGCGGGCAACAGAAACAAGAGCAATTGTCTTTCACTCAATTGCTAGGTAAATAAGCTTTGCCCAGGACTAAAAGGGAAGCAAGAGTAAAACACGACATGGAGAAGTGACTGTCTTACTGCAACATACTGCAAAACCGGGCTTTGCAAAGATGCTGGTCTAAGAGCAGCGAGGGACTGTATTGCACGGCCTACTCAGAGATTTTCATGGAAAACCCTGGGCCAAAGCAGGCAGAATTTGAACCTGTTTCTTCTCTGAGCAGCAGGCTAGACTTGAAGTCTTCCAAGGTAATGGGCGTCCAGTCCAGCTCTTACACAGAGTTGCTTGCAAAAACCAAGATGACAAAAAGAGACTGGGGCTGCAATTCTGTGATCATTAATAACAGATCTGACCACTGGAAAATCACCTAGTCGGACTAAGTGGACTCAGGACTCAGGCACAGGCAAACAAATGCATTTCCGTCAGGTTAGTCAGAGCATGATAGGAAGTTTGTGCTGCCGTTTTTTACTTTTATACTGATTTTATGCTGATTGTAGAAAGACAGGTGATATCTGACCTCAAATAAAGCCAGGAAGTATGAAAGTTTCTGAGCAGGAATGAACTGTCAAAGTGAGTTTAAGCGTGTACATCAGTCCTGTAGACACAGCATTTTTTGATCTGCTTACTTCGGAACCCTTGAGTTACATTTTATGTCTCATTGAATCACAGCATGACTTCTTCCAACCCCAAAGTTCTACTGCCATAACCTACAAAACATAATACATGAAGTTCTGGTAGGCAGAACTACTTCCTCAGTATTTCTCTGCCCAGTGTCCACATAAGTGGGCGAAGAGAAGCAGGCAAAAACCTCCCCGTGACTTCTCAGCACGAGCAAGGCCTCCTGTGACAGCCAGAGTGGCCAGAGGGAGCTCAGTCAGCACAGCTGCACTTTACTGCTAAGACTGCTTATTACTAAGACACCATGCTCCTGGTTATACAGATCTTGACTAGAGGACTCACATTCGTTGTGGTGTTTGGTTCTGCCGTCAGTTCTCCATGGTGTAACCTTTTCCACCTTCTGTTTTTTAATTCTTTGCCTTCTCTCTATGGAGAATCCTATTCATCTGGCCCCAAACACCCACTCTTGTTACACTTGCATGAAGTCAGGATGTGGAAGGCAACTGAAAACCTTCTTTCTTAAGCTGGCTGATGGTGGTACATGTTCCCCAAGTCTCTGATAAAACCTTGGGCAGTGACCAACTTCCTCACCAGTGACATTCTCAGCAGAAACTGCTTTTCCAGCCTTTGCTGTTTGCAGTTCTTCTCCTTTACCTCTTCTCCTTTACCTTCTTGTGCCACTCGTTTTGTTTTCAAGGAAGCAGCACTGAACTTCAATGGCAGTTCCCACCCATACTAACTGCTGCAGCTGCTGCCAGCCTTCACAGCATGGGAAAGATTATCAGGAACACTTCCTTTAAAAATCTTTCTGCAAGTAAAAGGCAAAGGAATAAGGGATAGTTAATATGAAAACATAAGCTAATTCTTTAAATTTTAGTGCTTTCACTCTTTTTAGCTTTTATCTTTAAGAAAAAGTTGAAATGATTCCTGATAGTGTTGCCAAGGGACTAAGAAGTCCAAATTAAGTTCTAGGCAGTGACAAGATTTTGCTCTGCCTAGGTCTATTTTAAAATGATTTTAAAATTAAACCCCAAATCATTTGCCTAAACACTGGACCACAGGACATAAGCAGGATCTCCTCACTTCCATGTTTGTTCTGGGTATTAAAAAGGCCCCAGAATTGTCACAGATGGAAAAAAACAACAAAAAAAAATTTAACCTGAAACAGATGTGAAGCAGGAAAGTGACCTGACCCAATGCCTACTCATGTATCTGCAGCTAACGTGCTTAGTTTATCATTGCTGGTTAACCCCGTTGGGATTCTTGCCATTTGGACACAGAAACTGGAGTACAAAAGCCACCCAAATGAAAGCAGTGAAGTAGTTAGTGCTTGTTGTTTTCACCTTACCTCAGCCTAAATATATCAGAGTTGCAGTGGAAGAAAAGGCTGCCTTGCTATCAGTATTTTATTTTATTTCAAGATAGTATAAACACAGACTCAATCCTGCCTCTATATGGTAGTCTACAGAATTAAATTACTGGGAACACAAAGACACTAAAAAGAACATAATAGATATTTCACTGTAGAAAAGGATACTGTCTTAGCGATAATTAGTTATTTGATGACTTTGTGCCAGTCTAATCTCTTTTATGCCCATTTGTCGACTGACCACATATGTTTGCAAAGGAGATTCTGAAATCTCTCATGCTTTTTTTTTTCCCCTTCTTTTTTTCTTCCTTTTGACTTAAAATGGACCTTTCACCCATTTCAGCCTTTGATCACTTACGGGAGAGAAATGTGTTTGTCATATTAAAAGTGCTTGCCCTTCCCTGGTTCTACAGATCGTGCGTGTAGGGAGGCTAAGTTGTGATCCGCGAAATATCCCGAGGGTGCCCCGGTCAGGGTAGGCCAAGCCCTGGAGCCAGCAACACACACGAGAACTGTCTTAGAGCCTCGCCAGCCATCAGATGGCAGCTGCTGAAGCCCAGTCCAACCTGTGAAATACGTTTCACCGCTGGGTAGCCCCAGTGTGAGGCGAGCTAGATGTCTTACCCGCCTCAACGGCTTGGGCTCTCTCCTGAGGTATGTAGCCAGAAATGAGGGGCCGAATATGTAACAAAGACTTCATTTATCCAAAACGTTCCCTTCTCCTTGTAGACAAGTAGGTGCTAATAAGTACCAGAAAAACACCAATAGTTTAAATAGTATTAGCAGATATCCTTTCCTCTCTTAATTGGTGGGTGCTGCACAGGAACAGGAGCTGACTTTTGAATGTAGAACCAAATGGGAAAAAGTTGTTTCCAGCCTTACTCTCTCCTCAATGAGACATCAAGCTGTTGTCACCCAATCTTTTATACTTTATTTTTTAGTTCAATACTTTGATCATTCGCCTCTGACATGGTTCCTGCTGTACCAGATTAGCTAGCAGCAAGTTGCTTGCTAGATGAAAAAAAGCCTTTAATGGGGTCTGTTTAGTACTTCATCTGTAAATCATTTATGTAAAGAAAATGCAACTAAGTCACAAATTGGCAGAAAATTTCTAAGACACGTTTCTTATGAAATTATTACCCAGCTTTCCCTTGTGCTAAATGCTCTTTAAAATGTTGATATAAACATTTTAAAAAAGGCAAATAATGGACGACTGTATCAAGCCAACCTAGTATTTTTTTCCTTGAGAAAATGATTCACCTTTTAACCAAAGGAAATGCACTTTCTGTAGTTGACTAGTGCTCAGTAAAGCAACTGATATGGTGCAATAAATAAAATAAGTATTTGTGTTGGAAATATGAAAATTGGTACAAGGAATGCATAATAACTGTGTAATAGTTGAGAAAGGGAATATTTAAAAGTAGTATGTAGTGTTGAAAGGAAGGCCTAGGGAAATGATCGGAACTGTGATAGGAGACCCTTAAAGCTAAGGGAAATCCAAAAACGCCTTTTCTAGACCACAAAGGACTTGAGGAAAGAACCCTTGGTGTTATTGCTCAGTGGAGACTATTTCTACGTGCCGTGTTGTTAGTACAGGTGTTGGAAGCCTGGAGGGAAAAATAATTTGCGCTATTGAAGAAACAGGTTTGGAGAAAAGGTCTTTTTGAGGGTTGGAATCTGTTAAAGGTTAGGAAGTCTTTGGGCTTGGGCTGTAAGTTCACTTCAGAAGGAGAGTTGTAGATTGTGGATGTTCCCAGAGAACGGAGCTAGAGCCATTTTTATCCTGCGTCTTCATCAGCGATCAGGAGACGTGAACGTGTGGTGACATCCCCAAGTTTGTGGACAGCACTGAGCTCTGTCAGCTGGTCAAGAGCTGTGCTAAGGGGAAGGAACTCCAGGAGGACCTTGCAAAACGGAGTGAGGGGGCAAAAAACCATGAGCTTCACTAGAAATAAGTGTTCAGTAATGCATCTGTGGAATGCCAGATTAAATCATATTTATGTGCTGCTTGCAGTTCCAACTCTGGAAAGGGATTTGGGAGTCAGCTTTGACTTCAACTCTCTGAGCTCTCTAATTGTGCTGCGGCAGCCAGAAAAACTACCAAAATGCCAGGGCTCATCAGGGCAGGTTATCAGGCAGATGGTACCGTTTTGCTGCTCTCTGACACCTTAAAGAACCCACATGTAGACCACCATGTGCTATTCTGGTCTCTGCACCCCAACAGGACCTAGGGAACCTATAGAAGAGGACAACTGAGATGGTTGAGAGTAATAGGAAGGTAAAACCACATAAAATAAAGGGCTTTTTAATACAGTGGATGTTGTACTTGTAGGACTGTCACAGAATCACAGAATGGTTGAGGTTGGAAGGGAGCTCTAGAGATGACCCAGTCCGACGCCCTGCTCCAGCAGGGACACCCAGGCCAGATGGTTCGTGGAGAAGAGGCAGACGGGATGAGCAGGCTCAGAAGGGCCTGGACAGACCCCGCACTGGGTGCAGAGGGGCCTCCGTGGCAGCTCTGTGGGGCTTTGCTCCCGTTACAGTGCAGGGGACACACAGGTTGTGGCAGGGCTGCACAGGTAGGTAGTGAAGCACAGGGCTGGTGGCTGCCTGCGAGCCGCAGAGCGGCCGCATCGGGGCAGGCTCTGAGCAGCGGGGACACAGGAACCTGGAGGCGTTCAGGGGACTGGGTGACTCCAGCTACCAGTCGGCAAGAGGTTGTTCCAGCGAATCCTTTGGACTTGATAGGCTCCTTTAAGCCTTTCAACCACGGACACCGTTAACATATTGTTAACATTATGTATTATACAACATAATACATATTTCTATTGCTGACATACCCCCCGAAAACACCATTTTTATGCCCACTCATTATGTGTCCAGTGTTGCTTGTGGTTTTGCTGCTTAAACATACTTGTTTGCTTGGATTCTTTTTTTTCAGGTCTGGATTTTGTTCTTGTGTCTATTGTTATTGTAGTTCTCAGTAAATAAATACCATTATCATTAGATAATGTAATCACAATAAGTAATTAGTAATCAAAATAAGGAAGTTTTATAAATTTGAAGTATAAAATTTAATTTGGATTTTTATTCTTAATTCATACCACTCTTCCAAGTTGTTATGCCCTGATACAGTCCTAAACATTCCTTTCTCTTCTCAGCATTTATGCCTGTCAAGTAGCTGTTTTTGCTGTGTGGAATGTTCCCTTAAATACTGCCCATGCTCTAGCTGTATTACTGCTAGATGAAAAAGAAAAAGATTATTTGGGATCTTTCAAGGTTGCAGATGATGCGGTGCCAAAAGAGTTCCAGTATTTCACAAATATCCAGGTCCCAGGGGTTGCCATAAGGTTGCCTAAAAGTGTGTGTTTCAATTTATAAACATACACATTTAACTTGAGACACTGCTGATGTTAGTCACGAAGGGGTGTCTACCATGCAAGCTGAAGCAGAACATGCTTCAGGTTTCTTTGAATCTGTTTCTGTGCAACTTCCAGCATATCAACTGCAGCATTACCTGTGTTGTAGCTGCAAGAAGGTTCTGCCCTCGGCTGTTGGTACTTGCCCTGTGGCAGGGGGTAGCAGGGGCAGCACAAGGGGAAGGGGGGCAGCACCCGGGTGCTCTGTTCACAGTCCAGCATTTCTGCTTACACCGCCGGTGAGGACAGACCTGAACTAACCTGGTTCCCTCAGGTTGGTGGGTGGACAGTAGCGAGCAGGAAGGTGCCAAGGTGCCAACTGACCCCACAGCAGTTTTCTTTGCCCCACAGTCAGCCTGTTGTATCTAAGCACTGTGTTTGACTGCCCCATGCTGCTTGGACCTGCGTAGCCCTGTGAAGGTGCTGCAGACTGCTCTAGATGAGTGTGAAGCTTTGGCTTGTCCATCTAGCAGCATCCAGGCTGGGGGCACGCGACAGAGTATGCAGGCATAAAATACTGGTGTCCATGTAACAGTAAAGTGATGCTAATAGAGATCTGGTCTAGCTGAAATGTATAGACGTGGTCTGACTGAAATAGCTGTGGGATGGGAGAGCAGGGATTATGCTGCTAATTTGATTATTTCTCACTTTTCATTATGCTTACTCTTAGGAGTTGCAAGCTGCTAATTCTACATGCAAATCGCAGAATGGGATTTCACATGGTTTCCCTTCCATGGGAAGGGAAAAAGGTGAAACATCCTTAAATAAAGGTTAACAAGGTACATTTATACAACAAAAAGTCTTAGAGAAAACATCAAAATATTGGGTAGAAGCAGTACCTTGCTGCATCCTTTTTTTCCAATTACTGTGAAGCTTTTTAGTGTCATGTAACATGAATAGGGAACCAGACTGCTATTTGGATGTGATGTCTCATCCTTCAAAGGGTTACATGCCTACATTAGCTTTCTGTAGTAAAGATTGGATGTTTTTTCCCAGATTTTGTATCGTCATGGCAGCTCAGAGCAAGCTAAAAGGCTCAACCTTGAGATAGTGGCTAAATAAATAGGTAGTTGGTGGCACATTCTGTGTTGCAGCAGCTGCATTATGAGTGACATCTGAACTAGCTAGTTTTAATCTACCTTATGGCTGCTTTTAAGGACGACAATCACGACAGGCTAGTCAGACCTTGAATCAGGCTGAGGGGCAGGTCTGCCTGAACTGCCTCTATAGCATTCCTTAATGAAGGAAACCAGAAGGGCGTTTGTGTAAATTTTGCCCATGAATGCTCCTAAATTCCCGGATTTTGGGGCATTCTGGGCACACGTCCCTCAGGCGCAGCAGGGAGGCTCTGCTCGTGCTGGCGGTGGTGCCTCGGCATGGACGCTGCTTCGGTGCCGTCACCTCCCCTCCATGCTCCGGGTTTCCCATTTTAATGGAGAAGTGCAGCCCGAGCTGTTAGCCCTGAAATAGGCTCTGGATGCAGCGCCTGCAGCAACAGCTCTGATGGACATGATGGACCCGTGCACTTCAACAGCATTATGTGCTCTTACTGTCAGCCTTGCTCACTGTTTCACTGCTCACCACAAGAGGCTAAAGCAGGACTCTAAACAGCTGCAAAACTTATTAGGAGCCACAGCTCAGCTGGTATCGCTCGTGAGGGCAGGGTGGGAGATATTTCACCTCTTCACCTTAACCAAGAAGGAGCCCACGATCCCACCGGGGCAGTAAGGCATCCCACTCTTATTTCCTTCTCTTTCATGTTAGTCCTCATTGTTCCTGCTGCTTTACGAAGGCTAAGAAGCATCCTGAGACACACAAAGTTTATTGAGATGGCAAAAAATGAGGAGTCGCCCAAACTGATCAAAATAGACAAATCCAAGTGATGAGAGTCACCAGTAGGTGACTTCTACAGTAGGTGGAAGAGATGGATTAAATAATCTGTCAAATGTCAACATACGGAAGAGCAACGTGCTGCTCTGATGCTGTTGGGGTCCATAGGCTCAAAAAATAACACGGCCTTGCCCAGTGCTGAGAGTACAACTGTAGGGAAATGCCTAACTGAGAAAAGAGAAACTGGGGTGACAATATCTGAACTGAATTCCAGGTGAATTCTTCGTAGAAAAACATTGTAGCTAACTAAAACTGGTCAGAATAACTAGATTTTGCTGAATTATTAGAGTACACCGTACAGGGTTAAACTACTAACTAATATGCTGCAAGACTCCCTGCTTTTCCTCTCTGTTTTCCATGGATATGCCCAGGGTAATGATACTCTAGAGAAGTTGCTGTTTCCTTTTGGCTGCCCGTGTTGGCAATGGGAAAGGACGAGCCCTGTTTCTGTTGCCTGCCGCTTCTGCGGCCTTGCCCTGCCCCTGCACAGATCGACTCCTCTCAGGCCTTTGGGCGGGAGGAATTTCTCCTTTACTGCTGCTTTCACAGGTATCAGCGAGGAAACTCATTACTGGCCAGGAATCAGAGGAGTTGTCTTCTTTCGGTTTTGCTTCTTATCTGGTTCTTCATGATCAGTGTTTAATTTTCTTTCTTAATTGATGCACTTGTAGTACCAGGAAGATTCACGGGGACCCCTTCCCCTCTTTGATAAACCAGGAGGAGCGAAGTAAAGTTACTAAATATGTGCAGGGCCTCAGTGGTAAGGCATGTGGTTTTAATTAAGTTTTAACTAATTCCCTTTATCTTGTCATAGTAATTATGACTGTTCAAGTCATGTCACATTAATATGTGAAAGCAGCTCTTTGGCATGGCTGGTCAAGGAACAAAGCCTTCCTGACCTGCCTTGTTAAATTAAGCCAGAGAGACTGATCAACTTGTATTTTACTACCTTCTTTGATAGATTATGTTAAAGGTGAAGTGCTAAAGGGCCAACACGCATTGGTGGTGAATATTGCTGAACTACATCAGCAAACAAACCGAGAAGGGAGATCTTGCAGACCTTTTAACTTTATGCCCCAGGCATTGATAATGAAAAATGGAATATGTAGCAGTGAAGTAGCTTGAGTGACTGATAATGCTTGAACAGTTCCAAACTAGGAACTGTTTTATGTGATGGAGTTGGATCTTTCCAACTAATTCTTCTCTCTTCCGTTGAAGCTGAGGGCGTGTTTGCAGTACAGCAGGTAGCTCTGAGGTGGGCTAGGATGGGAAACCTCCTGGCTGGCTTCTGAGCTGGGCTCTGTGGCCCTTTGATACTAAGGACTTTAATCAGTTTTGAAATTCCAACCTCCATGGCTGAGGAGGAGGTTTTTAGGAATATATGAGTATTGAGGAACATGCTGAGTCACAGCAGCATGTTGTGGTCACAGCAGCTTGCAGGTAGGTGCAGAAGACATCCCCGTTTTTCTTTCCATATATTTCAATATGTTGGGGCTTAAAGGAACAAGGAGGTTTTGTTTTGTTTGTTTTTTCTTGCAAAAGGGCATCCAGAGAAGTGCAATGCTTTAAGTCCCTGAGTACCTAATGGTCACTGGGGGGTGGCATTTTTGGAAAGATGGATAGATAATGTAGGGAATTGCACTGTGGCTGCATTTTGACCCGTAGAGATTTTAGCACGGTATACTTCAGTTCTGTGTACTTTTTTAAAGTAAAAATGAGCACTGCAGACCAATGTGGGAAATGTAACCCTGGAAAGTAAATAACCAGAGAAAAAGAGCTAAGCGCAGGGGGCTAACGCAGGAGCCCGGGAAAGCAGCCGGGCGGCCGCCTGCTCCTCCACCCCGGCCTCGGGATGTTACCCCTGATGGAGCAGCACCAAGGGACTCTGAGGACCTTCATTTCATTTAATGAGGACCTTTATTTCATTAAAAACCCAGCAAGCACCACAGAGTGCAGTCGAGAGAACATCCTCATTTGGAGACACTTCAGCTGGGCCTTTTAAAGACTATGAGCAAGCAGGTTGCTGGTGTGAGCTTAAAAACACACACACAAAACCCCCTTGGTTGCTTTTCACCTCGGCGGTTCTGACCATTGCAGATGGCAATTCCTAAAGCAACGGGCACAGTTCCTTTAGTATTTTTCAGATGCAAAATAGTCACCAAGGTAAAACTGATTTACTAAATTAACTGTACAGAAAATAAGGGTACACATATTTTCACGGGGTTTATTGAAGGGGTTCTGCATAAGTTTGGCATGGGGCTGCCTTAAAACAGGGTGCTTAGAAAGCATTAATCAGCCTTTCCTGCATTTCCTTCTCAAGTTCATTTAGTAGTTAAATGACCCAAGGGTAACTTTTGTAGTGGTCAACAGAATTATTGAATGTTTTTGGTGAACTCCAGAGAATTTATTAAGCTCTGGATTCCAAGATTTTTTCCCCCTGGAACTAAATATAATGATAGCTCTTTTTTAAGTTTTCAGAGCAACATGCATAAATATCAGCCTGCTTCTCTCAGAGCTGTTCTCTAGCCCTAAGCTCCCAGCCAGCAGGACGGAGCCAGCTCTCGCGCGGCCCTGCACTGATGTTGCTGTTTATTGCTCCACAGGCTGCAAACAGGAAGCACCTGGAAGATTAAATCTCCGAGTGGGTTGTTAAAAGAGCAAGAAATTGGAGAACTTGAGAAGTTTGATGGCAGGGGACTGTTGATATATGGAGGCTATATGAATCATCAGAATTATGAATCAAGTCACTGAATGGAGAATTTCTTCCTTGAACAGAGGCAGGGGATGGAAATTAGTGGTAGGTGGTGAGTTAGAGAAGGTGAAAATTCTAGCTTAGCTAAGGAGGAAGGCAGGCCTGACTGTCCTGGAGGTGCTGGGACGTTTCTGGTCATTCCTGAACCAAGCTACTAACGTTCTTATGCTTGCTCATTGCTAATTGGGGTGGCAAAGTTTTGAAGCTGCTCTTTGATCTCCAGATAATTATCTCCTGCTAATTATTGAATTATGAAGGTTTGTGGCTATACACCCTTTTGCTTTGGGGGAAATTATATTTTGGGAGAGTTTTAAAACCATCCATAGAAATGTCATCCTTTTTCTTTCTTTCTTTTCTCTCTGCCAAGGTTTGAATTATTTGTTTTCTCATGCTTGAGTTTTAGGCAGAGAGACATTTTAGTTTTGTTTCAGGTTTGCTTTGTATTAAAGAAAGATTTTTCACCAGCCGACCCTGCATTAATCTAAGCAGTGAAAGACTTTAATCAGATGCTGCAATGTGCCCATTTCCTGCAGGCTTCTAACATGAATTAGAACCTGCTGGAAACAGCAGCCGAATTTCTGGGCCAGGCGCTGTTCAAAGCGAGCAGGAGGTTCCAGGAGTGGCACCTTTTATTCCCCAGCGGGAGCTGGGCCCCGGCCTCACTACAGCAAAAGACTAACGCAGAAACACTAAAAGTAAAATCAAAGGTTAGGGAAATAAAGCTGCACAGGGAGAATTTGGGGGGATATTTGGGTTCTGCAGCATCCCGTTCTGTGCTTCGGGCGCTGCTGTCTGCGGGCAGGGCCTGGCGCCCGCAGGGAGGTGCTGCAGGGTCCCTTGCTCCCTGCCAGCCCCGGGGCTGCTCTGCCGCAGTGTGAATCTTGCTGCCATCTCAGAGCGCCCGAGCGGTGACCAGGCTCCTAAGCAGCTCCCTCGGTTTGCCCTCTAAGTGAGCCGAAGAAACCCAAAACCTGCACCTGGGAGACTGGGCTGGGGAGGGAATCTTGAGTAATCGACATTCCAGCCAGGACTATTTTGTGATATTTTATCCCCAAATATGTTTGAATGTATTTCTTTGCAATGTATGCAGAGAAAAAAATCTCTACGTTGGAGGGTATTCTGAGCTAAAGCCAGTATAAGATTTTTTTTTCTCCTTTTGGAAGGAAGAACAAAAGCTGTTCAGCAGACATTGGCTGTACCACAGCACGTTTCATGTGAGGGGTGAATGCGTTCAAAATGAGTGGTCCTCAAAAGGAAAAAGGGCCATGTTTTCTAGACCCCCATTCTAAGTAATATTTGTTAAATAATCCCAATTAAAGGAGGGGGGAAAAAAAAGTTTTACAGTTCAGAGAATATGACATTGTGTAAATTACCTGCAGCAGAGGCTGACCAGCGTGAGACAAAGCATGAAGCCAAGGGCCTGAGAGGCAGAAGGAGCTCCTACGTACGTGCGTTCAGTGGAAGGGAACCAGCACAATAATATTCCCAATGTAAGAGGCTCCTTTCTCCTTTGTGCGGGCCCTGGAGCTGGGCAAGGCGCAGCCCCCGCTCCGTGCGCTGCTTACTCAGCTCCGCGGCAGCCGCGCCAGTAAGCGGCTTCGTGTTCAGCACCGGAGCGCTGGCTCTCTCCTTCGCGCAGGACTGCAAGCTCAACAAAACGTGCGAAAGCATGAAGCTTCATAACCCACTCTCCCCAGCGCGGCGGCCCTGGAAAACCTGCGGTAGGGCGCAGGCATTAGCTTTCCAGTAAAATCTAATTTTTCTATTTTGATGGTTTCTTTTTTTTTTCTTAATATAATAAAAATCTATTCTTTGTTTTCAAACAAAGTAATTATAAAAGAAAAAGAGATGGGGAGGACTGTTAGAAACATAGTGCTCATTTGTACCTCCCCTACGCTTGCTAATCAAATGCATTCCATATGTAGCCTGCAACCAGAAGATTATTAGCATTTATAAATAAAAATGGTGAAATAGAACATTAATCTTTACTCTCATCTTACTTGTTTCTATTTAGAAAAGCGAGATTATTTATTTCTCACGTTCTCAGAACATTAAAGCCCCATCAGTTCTAGCTGCTCTCTTGAGCGGGGTTCGCTCCAAGCTGTCTCGGTTGGGCTCCCGGTTCTGTCACTCCAGCAGCTTCCATGTGGATCTCGCCGTGTGCGTTCCACACTCTGGATGGTGGCATTTGGCTCCGCTGCTCTCTCAGGCCTGCCCTGAACCGTGGGCTCCAGAGTACTCCAGGGTTTCAGGAACCAGAATCAAAAGAATCCCAAACGGATCGTCTGTAAAATCAAAATTTGTAAAGTTTAATCTATACCTTTTTCTCCCCAAACAGCAGGGTTGCTTCCTTGGGCCTGGCACCCTCTGTGCCGACGCCACCTTTGCCTGGTTTTAGCTCTAGGTCGGTTCTTGGCCCTTTGGCCCTTTCTCCCCAGCTCCCAGGGGCTGTGGCCGCTCACGAGGGCTCTCGGGAGGCAGATTCATGGCAGTGACCTGGGCAGTAGGAAGGGGGTAGCCTGGCAAACAAGGAAGGTTTTGTGACAATAAAATGTCAGAGATGCTCCATGAAAGAGCCCTCAAAGTGTCATGAGCTCCTGCTTTTCCAGTGGGCTTCTTCTTCGGTCTGAGCACAGGTGGGAATTCAGGAATGTGATCTGTTGGCCAGCAGTGACCACCCTGGAGAAGGACATGATTGTAGGGAGGAAAATGGAAATTATGGGGAAGGAAACTGTGTCAAAGTCATCACTCCCTGGGTGCAATTGTTTCTCCCATGTTAAGCTTTTCTTAAGTGTTTAGTAGTTACACCATGAACAAATCTGGATGTGGATGAGAGCATGAGAAATGCAGTAATAAGTGATAGGTTTCTTTTTTGATATACTCCTAAAAAGGAGTATTTCAGGAGCTATATGGACAAGAAGACATCACAGTCATCTCTGTAGCTGTTACTCTCACAACCACCTCAGTGTGATCAGGTCGAAGTAAAGCTCTCCTTGTATTGGTTTTGGTCCTTGTTAACTTATTTACCATCACGGCTAAACATCTTTGGGCCAATTCCTGCAACACTTTGAGACACTGATGGAAAAGGGATTGGAAATGGAGTTGTCAGTGATTGCTGGATTGGTACAAATGAAGGACAGAAAGACACCGCATGATACAAAGACCGTTTTAGAAGATAATAGACTTTCCTGATATATGAAGAAATTTGTCTTCATTTCTTAATGACAAAGAATTCTTGGCTAACTTTTAATCAGATAATTGCAAAATATATAATAAAATTTATTTGTCCCCTCCTCCCTGTTTGTAGGTATCACAGAGCAGTAAGGTACTTAAAATTTATGTCTTGTGCTCCCTGTATAGTGCTGAAACAAGAATCAGGAGCAACATATGTTAACATGTTTATATAGAGTGTTACTTGAGTATCTGAGTACCCCATGACTGAAGTATTAGAATAGAATTTGAAAGACCCTGTTCGCTTTTTTCTTTTGTGGCTGGTTTTATTCTTCCCCTTTTGTCTTGCCTATTTGGACTATAAATTTTGGGGACTAAGGATAATCTGTTTCTGTGACGATTGCACAGTGCTGAAGCCATCAGAAATCCAGTCCTTCAGAGGGTTCTCTGGCAGTATTGTTATACATGAAGTCATCCAGCATTCAGGTACCGTCTCTTTTACTTCCTCAGCACCTTCAGAGACAAAAGCAGTGCATATCTGTATTTTTTGAACCTCATTATAGATTCAGTGGGTAACATGTGCTCCCTGTCCAGTGCTTTGTGATCTTGCTGCAGTATTAAAATAGGGACTGCTGCGCGGAGAGGTGTCGGTGCAGGCAGCAGCACAACCCACACGTCGTTGCTTTGCCCAGACTCGTGTCAGTAAGTGCATCGTTCAGAAGGGAAGAAGTTTTCAAGGTAAATTAGCTGAAGGGCCAACCTGTTGGGAATCAAGAGAGATTCAATGGCAATTTGACATGAACCAAATGAATATGACCTGCTCCCAACTGATAACGGAGTTTATGCAGAGCTGCACTGTTTTCCCTGTTCCAGTGGCACCGAGTGTGCATAACTAGCTGCAGCTTCGGAAAGACAGCGTTAAAATTAGCTCCAACTTTGCTGGTTTGCGGCAATAAGTAGTTCTTTTGATCTGAAACTGGTCAGCTAGACACAATTCTGGTTACCAGTTACTGTTTAGCCTAGGAATCTCCTTTCCTATTTCTTCTCTTCCTATTCTGAACTTGCCGTTCTGCACAAGTGCCCGTGGTGCCACCTGACATGGGGTAAATGTCAGCATGGTGACAGCAGCTTCCTTTGAGGGAGCTCTCCTATGATAGCTATTGATCAGGTGCCAGTATAGTTCAAAGGCAAGATCATTTTAATTGCTTTTTCCTTCTTCCACCCTATCATTGAATGGAAAATTGCCCTCAGATGTTGCTTTCACACTTGGGGATGAAATGCCCGTATTGGTGAAACATCCTGTGCACTCATCTATCAAGTTTTAGTTGCATGTTTGTAACTAGACCTTTTGCAAGAAGAAATCTTCCATGTGACATGAAAATGTCTCCAGACGTTATGGATACAGCTTGGGATGTGAAGATCTTGCCAATCAGGAGGATACTGTGCAGAGCCAAGGTGCTTATTTTCTCCATAAGGCTTTTTATTTTCTCTTAGCTAAAACAAATTTATTACGAAATGACTGAGTAGACACCCTGTAGGACTTCTCCTTCCTACAAGAGCCTTTCTGTTGATTGCCGTTTTATTAGAGCATTAACAATTTACTTGAAAAATATTTTTATAAAAGGAACTTATGAACAAGTCCAACTGACCTTAGCTTTTGAGAAATCCAGATCAACCCTAAACTGGCCAACAGGCTTTCATTAGGGCCTTTCGTGGAGCACATTAAAGCTGAAAAAGAGAAAGTGACACATCTGTGGAATGCCTTGCCCCAAAGGTCGTTTATCTATGCTGAATACATGTGTGTGTCCATAGAATATGTATACTTAATGGGTCCACAAAATGACTGGAGAAATTAATGGCAAAAAGTCCCGAATCCACCATCCGTTCTGCTCTGTCAGCGCCCCTGTCCCTCAGCAGCAAGTCCTTGGAGGTCAGCAGCGTGTCCTGGGGAAGCAGCGGTCCATGTTTTCACACTGTTGGCCACTGCCAGGATGCTGACAGGACTGGATGGCCCTCGGCTGCGAGCGCATTTGACTCTTATTATAGAAATATAAAAATAAACCCGTTCCCCCAGAGAATGGAAAATGATCGAGTGAAAACCAATAAAGTTGCAGTGTACAGCTACTTTCTTCTTCTGAGTGAAGAGAAAAAAAAAAACATATGTTGGACTTTCAATAAATCCTCCTGTTTGAAAAAAAAAAAAAACATATGTTGGACTTTCAATAAATCCTCCTGTTTGAAATAGGAAAGAAAATTGCAGAAAGTGCAACTCTAATTTTATGTACCTCCTAAAACCAAAAGAAAACTTGGGAAATGTGAAGATCTGACTCTCAGGCTGTTTTCTTTTCTTCTACCATTAAAAAAACCCTCAAGATGAAGAGAAGCTTGCGTGTGGTTCTGTGACTGAGGTGGTTACTTATACAGTTAATGTGAATAAGTTAGAGTCACTAGTCACTTTTGAAGAACTTTTATTTTGAATCCTTATTATACGGTTTGAAATTTTATAGGTGTGAGCCGTATTTTGCTGCTGAGGCCTGCTGAACAACAAATGATGCACATAAACATTTTTCTGCTAAATAATTTGTTGCAAAAAAACAAGAGTATTCATCAAAGAGTAATAAAATGTAACTTGATAATTTCAAAAAGCTCCAGCCCAGAACTGCCTGGAATATAATATAATATAATATAATATAATATAATATAATATAATATAATATAATATAATATAATACCTCTAAATGCTTTGGATGCCTGGGACCCAGGTCTTCTTGGCATGGCACAGATGCTCAGAGAGAAGTTTGTCCTGAAAGAGCCTGCAGGCTTGTTAAGCAGGATGCAGAGAGACGAGCTAAAGGAGAGAGAAGGGAGCTGGCTGGTAACTTCGGACCATTAAGATGTTGGCCCTGTCAAAATGCCCCATGGAGCTACCCAGGGCCTTAACCAGGGATTAATTTATAGTGAACCATAAACTAAAGATAAAACAAAATTGCTGTGAAAGTTTAATAAATAGTCTTTTTCCAAAACTACTCTGTTGAGCAAACCTCAAGAGAAGAAAATGTTCCACTGCTCAAGATTGATTAAAGGCCTAAAATGAAGAGGGAAAATCACGGCCATCCAAAGCAGTGCCCAGAAAAGAACTGCGAGTGCTAGGGATGCTAACAGCATCGCTGCTAAGTCCCCAGCTTGCACATCCCCTGTAGCTGCCTTGTCCCCTGGTCACTGAAACCAGTGAGATTCAGGGAAAATAAGGGAGGGATTAATAACCTGGTCAAGAGCAAGAAGAGCCTTTTAACCAGGATTCAAATGAATATATCTAGGGCTTGACATTACGGTGGTTATGGTGAGAAAAGAGGTTGTCTCCTTTCAGGGAATGAGCAGAGTTGACCTTGGATGGAAGTGATGGTCCAGCATTTAAGCAGACTGAAAAACCCCTCCACATGATTCATCTGGAGGGGTGAAGCTTCATTTCCTAAGGGAAGCCCAGTGTACCCGTTAAAGAACCTCAACAGGGCAGGAGACTCAGCTGGGGGCTGTAAAATGCAAGGAGCAGATTCAGTGAGTGATTATTGTGGTTGCAGTATCTTTGAAGGACAGCAAAGGAAGGCATCATAAAAGAGATCAAAGTAAGAAAGTTAGTAATTCAGTTTGTCTAAAAAAGAAGAGAAGCAAGAGAAGCTACAATGAAAAGGCAAAGCTATCAGTGCAACTGGAATGTCTACAGTATTTGGTAATACTGGGTGCATTTATCTTACAAGAACTGGAGTTAAAATCTCTTAAAACAGGAAAATATTTATGAATAATAACTCTGTATAAAATTCCAGCACAGATATGTATTTTTAGTTTTTATCTTAAAGTCAAAGCCAACTCATAACATGATGTTATGAGCCACATATTCCCAACTGTAGCTTTGGCATCCATAAACATACTTGGGATAAGTGACATTCCTGGTAGTTTGTCTTTGTAGGCTAAATAAGAAATGATAACGATGATCGCAGCAAATGCCGGGGTCCCAGGGTGTCTCGGCTGATGCAAACACATTCTTGTGCTGGTCCCACAACGTAGCCTGGACAAACAGAGCTCCAGTAAAATGAAAGCACCACAGTTTGCCTCCGCGCAGTGACCAGCACTTGGGAAGCACTAAAGCTTACCAAGACCTGCCTCAAAGCAAGGTGGTCTCAAGGGGAATATATGTCGTCCTGTGAGCTGGAGCCAAAGCACTCCTGCTTTCACTGAAACACAGCATGACTATTCTCTAAGAGGTTAATTACGTCTAGGGAATGAAGGTTTTCTTGGTGGTGGTTTGTTGGTTTTCCAGTACTGAAAATGAGAGATGTAGTCCAGAAGAACGCAGTGAGATGGCCCCATCCGCAGGGATGTGGGGCCTGGGAGCCGTGCAGGACAGCTGTGCGGGGCAGCTCAGAGCCTGGCACGTCTGGAGAGGCCGAGGAGGAGGAGCAGGAGCATCTCCAGCAGAGCCCTCGTGCCTGGGAGTTGCTCACTTGCCCACACTAGTCTGCGTCCCCGCCTTGGTCCCGTGCACTTGATTTTTCAGGACCCACCATGGGACCAGTGTAATTTCTCTTTGAGATTTTGGGGGTTCCTAGAGAAGAGGGAAATGTTTAGATTTTTTAATTGAAACCAATAAGAGACTCTAGTTCTAATATCGATAAGTTTAGCCCCTAACTGTACTGACTCCTTCATTCACTTCAGAAAGGAGACATTGATGGAGCTTGGTGACTTGAGGAGACAAGTGGACTCTGGATTCTTTGGGTTCCTGTGCACACTATTAAAGAGGGAATTATTGTGCCTTGCAGCCTTTTAAAATTTCTTTCTCGTTCCCTGTTTAAATCAGACATCAGGTGGTTTCCCTGACCGCCCTGAAATAGATTGAGCAAAAGAAAACAGCCTCTGCTGCTGCCAGCCTGTGGAAAATCAATGAGCCTCCTCGGCGAGGCAGCAGGGAAAGAGAAAGGAAAAACACACACAAAAAGAAAAGAACACAAAAAACACCCTTGGACTTCCTTGGAGTTTCACAGACTTAGCCCAGCTGGGCAGCCATATGGCAGAATATGTAGTACCACTTTTGGGAAAGAGCCAAGCATTGTGGCTGCTGCTGCTGCTGAAGGAAAAACGTCCTCTTTGGGGGCATCCTCCACAGCTGCATATTCAGGCCAGCAGCATTAAACATCTTTCTAAATGTGAACATGGTATGTTGCTTCCCATATGTATCTTATACCTCTGAAAAAATACTGCCCTGAAAAGAAGGATAGCTTAGCTATTTAGGTGCATTCATTATGAAACCTATTTCTGTCAAAACTTGCCTGCAGGAAGATTAAATAAAACCACTTTTTTTAAAAGTCAAATGAAATAGTTCAATAAATGAAGTAAATTGCACATAGCAAAAACAGTTGCCTGAACTACAAAGATCGCATATTTTTAACCATTTTTGACTGTACAGACATTCAAATGATGTCTTTATATTTTTAATATAAAGCCTCAAGCAGAAGCACAAGGTGAGGGCCAGGGATGAAGGGCTTGGGTGTGGAATGAACCTCCACCAGGGAAGGGCTGAACAGAGACCAGCTGCCTTTAGGGAAGCCTCTAAAACCTCCCCATCTGATAACGTTTTCCCATCAAAGCTAGAGTGCCACTCTCAACACCAACCACTCACAGCTCTTAAATAATCACAATTTTCTAAAATCTGAACAGGAGCAGAGCTTTTCCACAGCCTCAACAGACAGAAGGGCCAGCAATTCCACATGGCTTACCAGAGACTTCATTAGCACTAATCTGTTTTATGTAGAAACATGCACATTTTCCAATGGCTGGTGACAGTACAAACACTCAAATCAGAGGGAGAAGGTTTTTAATGTATTATTATTTTTTTTTATTAGCTTGCCTTGCGGTCTGAATTCTGTAGGTTTTCACAAGAACTTACAGCATGAGGGAGGTTGAGGTCTTGTGCTGGATGAAATCATTTTGAAATGTCTCACCTTGATATATACAAAAAAAGACAAAAACGTGGTGACTTTTTATGGAATTATTTTAAGTAGGATTATGTTTTCTTAAATATTTTATATACAAGGAAAGCGAAACTGGGTAGAAAAACACTTGGCTTAGAGCCAAGTCCTTTCTCCAGGGTCATGCCTTTATAGCTAAACTTAATGCAGAATTATTTCATGGATACTGGAAAAAAAAAAAAAAAAAGAAGTAATAATCCTTCTGCTACTTGCTGAACAAGGGCAGAAATCTGTGCTTGAATCCCGGGGCTGGTGCGTGCGGCTCTGCAGAAGGCGCCGGGGGTTGGAGCGGCTCCTGCCTCCGCTTCTCCTCCGTGCCCGCTCCGCCCGCCACGGCTTCTGCTGCAGAGCACGTTCAAAGGAGGATAGAGAGGTAATTTTGCAGATGCCTTGGGGAACTCTTGGGAACCTGGGAAAAAGTGCCAAGGTGTTTGTTTGAAAACGCAACAAATGGTCAGGGAAGGCAGCTATAATGCATGAAGTCCAGTCGTCTTCTCAGCAGTCAACAGAAGGATTTGTAAGTGGTAGGCAATAAATAGTCATTTATTTTTTAAAGGTTTTATTTTGCCCTGAAGTTCATAAAAGTGGTCTTTGACCTCGTGGTCTCTTCCTGTCTTTCCGGTGTGGCTTTTGCACTTGAGCACCTTCCTGGATAGTGATAAAGGTGATGGGAGTTTCAGAGGCTCCAGCTCTCTCTCCAGCAGAGAGAGGGTGAATGAGGAGGGCAGAAGAAAAAATGAGGACAACTGAAAGAGTCCAGGTGTGGCAGAGAATAAAAAGGCACTGCTTAAATCTTGAAACGTTTCTTCTGGATTGCCATTAATAGCAACTGCCAGTTATGTGAGTCCCTTCCACACTTTGCTGTAGGGAAATGCAAGACACGAACCTGTTTTTCTTACATCTGCTGCAGCGGGTTGGAGATGAGCGTCACACTGGAGGAGTCTGCTGTGTCCCTTGTGCTCTGCTCATCACGCTGCTCACAGTGTACCCGGGGCAGCGACTCTGCAGCTCTCCTCTCTTCAGACTTTGGGAGCTGAGCATTGCCACAGGATACATGGTCTTTTCTTACACGACCTCAGTCCGGGGTGGGAGCCTGGTGAGCACTTTGCTCGTGATCCTTTGGGAAGGCAGCATGGGGACGAGGCGTGTGCGGCGCTGTGGCAGGTAGTGCTGCAGACCTCCGGCCAGCTGGAGTTTCCTAAACGTTCACAGCTTTAGGTAACCTGGTGGTTTTATCACAAAGAGAGTAAGGAAATATTACGCAGAGGTCTAATACCACATCTAAAATAATACTACCGAGCTTTGCACTGAATTGTGTTTAAGAGGAGGAGTTATTTCCAGTAAGCTCTACAGCCAGCCCTTTAGTGGGGTAGCAAATAACTTGATATTAATTTAACACATAACCTCATTGGAAGTGCAGGATAGTCAAATCTAGCAATTAAATCTTGAGGCAGACTTCCAAAGAGCTGTGAAATGGGGGGCTTCTAAATGGGGGGCTGCCTACATGCATGCATTTATATGTGAATATAGGAATTAGTGTGTGTTTCAGCTGGTTAGATGTATCAGGCTATTTTTGGTGTGTCTTTGGGTCTGAATCCCCCTGCCTACCCCCAGTACAGCAGGGTTACCAGCTGCTGTCTCTGCCTGATGTTCTAAAACTTCCAAAATTGTAATGAATTCTGTGTCTCTCCCATCCTGCAGCAGGATTGACATCTGCCTGTCCTCAACCCCATGCCCATTCTGAGAGAGGACTGCAGTTCTCCTACTATTAACAGGCTGTGTAGCTCCCATTTAGTTCTGTCTCCTGTCTCTGCAACCACAAGATCTTACATTATTTTTTATTCCTTTCCCCAGTATATTAATTTCTTGCTCACAGCACTGTCTCTTTCAGTCACATCATTGTTCTTCCTTCAGGTTTTGCGCTCCTCCAACTACTTGAAAGGCCTTGAAGAACTGATTATGATCCCCATCTTGTCCTTAAATCCCAGTCTGGAAAAAGAACCTTTTTTCTCAACAAAAATCACATAAAAAAAAGCCTTAAAACTATGGTCATCTTCTGCTGCCTGGTACAGTCCCCCCCCCGTGAGAACAGTGTCAGCCTCTGAGAACTTCGTGGGGAGAAGGAACCTACGTCGACCTTCTGCTTCTGCATCTGCTTGTTTACTTGGCTCCAGAAAGTGGACAGGTCTATAAAAAAGGTGTCAAAAAGAGATTCCTCCACTCTGGTCAGGTTTGGTACAGGTTGGAGCTTTTCTTCTCATTGCCCGGCTAACTTGTCTCTACCTGCGTTTGCCTAACTTGCACAGGGATCATGAGGGTTATATAATTTTGGAGCCTTTTAAGGTTCATTTGCTCATTGTGAACTTAGATAACATATCAATTAACGGCCCAATAAAACATCTCTGCTACACAGGGAATGTGTGACATCCCTGTCAAAGTGGAGATGGGCTGGGGTAGAGGTGTGATCTGTCTGTGAGACACTTTGTGATGATGCCACTCGATTTAAACAGTAGCAACCAGGCCTGAATGTCAGAGGGAAGGGCCCTTCAAGGGCAGCCACTTTGGGTCATGGAATTCTTGCATATCCTTGAAAAACCAGAATCATTTCCTTTACTGCTCAACAAAATGGATGGTTGCAAGACAAAAGTAACTAGAGTTCCTATTGCATATGTGAGACCTGCACACACAGCATGCTGCAGAAGTACATTGCAGGCGTGTAATGTGGTATATAAGCAGTAAGAGTAGTCACAAGTCTGCTCATAGTAAAGATCTTCAAGGATTCAGGAGATGTCGCCATGTGAAACTGGACGAAAAGCTCAGTGGTTGCATATGTGGAATAAAAAGTGATTGTAGGGGAGCTATTTTAATTTACGTGAAATATTAAATGGGGTCCCCAGGGATCAATACTTGGATTTGTGTTGTTTCTCATCTGTAGGTGCCTTAGGTGGAGAACCTAGCTGCAAACCCGTGCAATTTTCTGGTGATATAAACCTGGGAAAAGGTGGAGGACAGAACAGCCAGGGAGAAGAAGTGACTTTGAACTAGATCAGCACAGAGCAAACAGAATCTGTTAAAGATCCATAGCAAGGTATGTGGGATCTCAGTACTCAGTGAATCCTTCAGGAATGGAGCTGTATGTGGTTAAGAAAAATTTAGAAAGAAACACAAATGAATTGTGGGGTTTCCTGCTAAAAGAGAAGGCAAGAAGAATCCAGTCATGCAGGCAGGATTAGATGCTGGAGCTTTCCTATACTGAACATTACAGTGTCAAAACACAGGAGTTCATCTCCAGCAAAGGAAAGCAGGGAGACTTGCACACTCCAGTCACTTTTGGAAAAAGCAATTCCACATTAATTTAAACATGAAATCTGATCCAGCTTACATTGTACCATGGAGAAAGCCAGGGAAGTCTGAGTGTTGGCAAAATCTGCTGCAGACCAATTCAGAAAGTCTTTGGCGAGCTATTCCACCAAGCAGAGCCAGAGGAAGCCAAATTCTGCAGTGCCTCCAGCAAACCCGAGCAGGGGCTCCTGCGAGAAGCAAGGGAAGCATCAGACTGCTACCCGCTACACTCAGCAGCAATGCACAGTTTGCTCCCATGCTTTGCTGAGTTAATGCCTTGCCTGCCTTTTTCTTCTGTTCACAAGGGTTTGGATTTTTGCCATTGTGCTTTGTCCTAGGAGCTCTAGCTCTGCCCAAATTGCCTAGGGTAGCCAGTCATGACCAGTCATTCTACTGGTTTTGACCAGTTTAAAATATAATCTAAATAAACTTAAGCATTTTCTGTATCATCCAAACTTTTGGATTTTCAGATACGACTTGGGGTATTGACTGGAATCCACCTATGAATGTGCAAAAATGGTGTGCAGGGAGGACTGTGATTGTATGTAGGTATGAACTTTTTCCAAGAATACTCGTTAGGAAAACCTTTCACATCATGCATGAAAAGTATTCGGAATATGCTATAACTCTTCTCTTCTACTGCTTTATTCACTCCTGGATGACCTGAACTTTTGTCTTTGGCTCCTCTTTTGGCCTCTGGGTTCTGGAAGAGCAACGTTTCTACAGGTAATGCAGGTAGCTGTGTTTTGTTTTCTGGAGAAGGTTAGATTCCTTAATCCTTTTGGCCTTTGCTTGTCCAGTCTGTTTATATGCTTGATGAATGACTTTCTAACACAGTAAGGATAGCTTTTTTTCACTGGTGTTATTGCACTTTCTCTCCCACCATGTGCTTAGTGCACATAAACCCCCAGAGGGAACACACACTCCTGCAAGTTGCCTGTTTTTACCCATTCACTTTCTCTTACCTATTCCCACCTGCTTGTTGGTTCATGGACACGTAAGGAATATCCCACTGGATTAAAATTGGGTTGTAGTTAATTCTTCTGTATTGACCTGATGGACAACCTGACTTAGCCGATGTTGTGTCTTGCTACCAGCTCATGTTGTGGGAACTTGCCAGCTATGACAACGTGATAAGATCCATTTCATTGCATTTCTTCCCTTGCTCCGTTGCTGTAACTTACATCAATTGTCATAGTGGGTGCAAACTTGCACCAAACTTGCAAAGTCCCCTCGCCTCTCTAGCAAAGTCCTTCTTCTGTTCCATATCTTCAGTGTCAGAGAGTTGCTTATCTTTCATAGTCTCAAAAATGTCATTATATATTAGACAACTATGGCTGCACTGCAAATTCTAATCGCCTTGTTCATGGTTCGCTCTGGGTATTCCAGTGAACACTGACTTTTTCTTCCAGGTCTCAATTACAGTCTTATCTCATATCTGGTCCTAGTTAGACTTACAAAATTGGCTTAGATTGATCACAACCCCCTCTGTAATTTTGCATTCTTCTGTGCCCTGATTAAAAGCACATACTTCATGTGTTTCATTTTTACAAGGAATGCAGCGCTCCTCAAATTTCTGTTACGGTTTCATAGTTAGATTGCTGGGTCTCTGATAGCTGAAAACTATTAAACACTCTCGCTCAGACATTGCCAATGCCATGTGAAAAGTCAAGCCATGTTTTGTTTATCTTCTGGTCTTGTGCATTCAATATAGGGAACACACTATATTCCTTCTACTTCTTTGTGTACAAGTTCCTAACAGAGTGCGGAGTGAAATTCTTTTCTGTTTTTCTTTCTGTAGATACTTACAGCTTTCCTGGTGCTTTAGTCACTTCATTCTTCCAGTGTACATGCAATTAAAAAAGGCCCCAAAGTGTCTTTATTTTGTTGCTGTCCAGAAGTGAGTGCAGTGCAGAACATCCCAGAAGCCTGAGCAGACCAAGGTGGCACCTCCAGCGAAGGTCATCCCTGGTGCTGGGCAGGATCCCTGCGCCCTCAGCCAGGCCCGCTCGCCAGTCCCACTGCACGGGGGGTGAGGAAGGAGCTCGATGCCTTCTCCTAGATGAGCGGGCCTGTGGGTCTGGCAGCAGAGGCAGGAACCTGCCCTGCGCTGGGACACAAAACGCTGCCTCACAACCTGCCCTTGGCCTGTTGGTGCCTCCCATGCAGAACTGCCTCTTCGCTGAGGAGCTCCGGGCTGCTGCGGGCTTACAGGGCTTCAAAAAAGGCTTTATACAGCTAATGTTGGCAAGTGCTTGAGCAGCGTGGGGTTTCTTGCTGAGAAACTCTTTCCTTTTCTGTTGATTGTTTTCTTTTTTAAAACTCTTGACAATATTTCTGGAGTTGACCAAGTAGGAAAGCAGCCTCCACATAGAGAGTAGGGCTGAACAGCCTCCACATAGAGTGGGGCCGAACCATTCTTACCTGTATTACCTCTTCTGTTGGAAATTCTTTTCTGATGGGGCATATTTATAAGTAAAAACAAACAAACAAACAGAAAACTTAGAACTACAAGGTTTTTTGTTGTTCTGTAATGTCATGGCAGAGCTGTAGAGATGCATGAACCAATGCTGAGGTGATGTTTATTCTCCAGGGTGAAGAAAAATAAATGAAAGAACATTTCTCCTAGCATTCACATTTTTTCTAAAACTTTGCCTAATTTATCCATGAAAAGCACATGTTAGAGAATTACTTCACAGCTGAGTACAATTCTAAAATTTAAAATCAAGTTCTTACTATTCTTCTGATGAAATGAAGTGCAAGACGTGGAAAAAAATAAAGCCAACTCTGGTGTGCAGCTGTTATTCACACTGGAGCTAGGGAAAACGGAATGAAACATGAAAAACATTTTTTGTTCAGAACACTTTTAAGATCCCGTGTGACATGTGTCACATGTGTGACATGTACCCATGCTCCTGGTGCTCTGAAGCCCCGTCCTCGTTCCTTTGAAGTGGCAGATCCCAACTTTGCCGACACTGGAGCAAGCCGGAGGACTGTGGCTGCGGCTGGGGAGAGCAGCGGTCCCCGTGAAGCTGCTCTGAGCAGAGCCGCCCGCGCACGTCGCGGGGCCGCTGCCCGATTCCGGAGCCACATGTGGGACACAGCTGGCTGCAGCCTGGCGGGACCTGGGTGGCCTGGGGGCTCTGGAGCGGGAGAGACGGCTCCGCGCCGGGCTGGGAGCGCGGAGGCTGCCGGCGGCTCCGCGGGGGACGGGGAGACGGGGCCTGCGTGGGACATCTCCCCTAGCAGGGGACATTCAAAGCCGATTTCCAATCAGTGGGACTCGAGAACAGCCTCCTGATGGGACTAGTGGGACAGGAAACCTAACTTGTTTCTACATCCATGTGTGTAAATGTATGAGAATCATTATACACCGTCACTACATAGTAGCAGGGAATGGGATTTAGTGATCAAATATGTTCCTGCTAGGTTTAGTTGCTAAAGCTAATAAAAAATATTTTTTTTCCAATTGGAATCCGCAGATGGAATAGGGTGAAGGACTCGGAAGCAGCTTTCTGCAGCCCTGAGCAGGCTTCCTTACAGGCTCAGCCAAAGGGTAACTCTGGAACATAATTAATGCTTGCTCTGCATTGATGACTTTGTTACTGATAGATACATCAATAACTGCTACAGGATATTGTGTCCTGTTATCTGAAACCTCCTATTACACCTGGTTTATCTGCTAGCCACCCCATTACGTGGCCAGTTTTAGTTTAGCAGTTCCCTGTATTGCTATAACGTAAAATGGTAGGGCAGACTGGGCACTGCACATTTGAGAGGACTGTAAAATAACATCTACTGCTGAGTGAAAAAAAAAAATCCATGGGAAATCATTAATTTTCATGTTTAAAAAGATCTGATTTGTGGGAGGCTGCAGAATTTTTAGTTGACTACACCAGAATTGCAGAAAAATTCAGGCACTTCCAATGGAATATCTATTTGCTTGGTGTGTGTTTTAGGCCCTGACTATTAAATCTGCCTTGTTTCCTGTGAGCAGACAGAGAATTGCCTGGGCTGCTTTTTGCCCTGCAGTGAGGGAATTACAAGAATGTCTTGAAGTATTTACAGAAAAAGAGTGAAAAGGAGGAAGGAGGACTGAACAGATGCAGTTTTGGCCACATTGAAGCTAAAACTTCATTAGAAATAGCCAAATACTCATTCTAAATTAAATATTTGCTACAAATATTCAGAAATATGCATGTTAGAACTTATTGTTACATAAGCCTAGCTAAAACTTTATTTTAATTGTGCCAAATATACAGTTTAAGATTTCCTTTAAAAGATATTGCTTTACTGTGAGCATCTCTCAGAACAATCATTTATTTTAAATGCAGGGAGCTCTGATAGAAAGACTGTGAAGTGCAAGTTTACATGCAGTGCTGAAGATATTCATTAAAATTGTAATTAGACTCACGATTAAATTCAGTCGCAGTAGAAACTTTGTTTGTAAGTGTTGCTACAGGAAGAACCTCCAGTCTGAAAATTAGTTCAGCAGTCTGAGCTATTTTAATTATGCAGAGTTGATTATCATTGGAGAAAGAAACCTTTATTACTACCACAGAATGCTGATTCGCTTCCCCCCACGCACACAGCCTGTTTTCTGGGCTACACTCTGGTATGTTTTGATAATCTAATGATGTTCTAGGTAAATAACAGGAAAGTTAATCTGAGTAAGTTCACTGTCCTCATATTTACATTTTATTAAATGACCACTCATACGGTCATTTAATGTAGCACATTTCTTGCTTATTGTGTTACGGTGGTAGCTCACAGTTGCTTATGGAAACTTGGGCTTGCAGTGAGATGTTTTTTAATCTGCAGAATTTCACAACGCTGAAGGCAACATCTTGTTTCCATTTTTGCAAACCCAAAGCTAGTGACAGAGACGCTGATGGATGGCTCTAACTGTCTAAAATGTCACAAATATACCTAAATTTGGCAAATGTGAGTATAGCAGAAGGAAGTATCCCTCCCCCTATTCATATCTAATTTGATTATCGAGATCCCCTATCTTAGCAGCAGATTTTATGCATGAGTTTAGAAGAGCTCGCCTCTCTGGAATGAAACTGGATTTTATTTCAAGGCGAAAAGCAGAGGGTTCAACACATCCTGCCTTGCCAGCCCCCTCCCTCGTGCCCACGTATGGGGTGCAGGTGCTGAGCGGCCTTGCGGGGATTTTTGGGCATGGGGATTTGATTGCAATTCTGTGCCTCACACCCAGGCAGAGTAGCTCAGACTGCAGGGCCTAAGCAAGGGAGGTCATTATTGCCCTGCATTTTTGCATTAATAATAATAATAATGCATATTTGCATTATTGTCACAAAGGAGGCCTCTGTCCCTCCCTGGTTTTCACCCATTGCTCTGGAGTTTAGTATCAAAACGTCACACTAAATCCATTGTTTTGTTTTCAGACCTGTAAGTTTTAAGAATTCTCTTGAGATTCCTTTGTTTCTGAATATGACCTGTGATATGTGAAATGACAGATTTCATGTATTCATGCACGAATTCATGGTCAAACCACCTGTTTAGGTACTCTGATGCGATAAATTGTACTCTTCCTTTATTCTCTAAAATAGGGGCTCAAGATTATATAATTTGATTTAAAAATAGAAACCTGGAGGAGGATACGGGTCATCCAAGTGGGCTAGTGCATGTGGCAAGACATGATTGTCAGGCCAAATTAAAGAGCAGGCAATAATGGAAGGGGTTGGGAGGCTCGTTGTGTGGTGCAGTGCCCAACTGCAGGCATCCTCCATGCACGTGCTGTGGTTTAAAGCAGAGAAAATCCTTCGTTAAGACATGGGACCAACTCAGAAAAACAGAATATACAACTAGGAAGTGCTATGGAGCAAACTACCTTTATTTCAGGTTTGTTTCTGTCTCAGTGGTTTTCACTAGAGCAACCCCACCCAAAGGGAGTCTGTCCTCTCCATCCCTTGGGGATGTCTGTTTTTGCTGTTGTTCTCTGTGCCCACTGGCACGACCTAATGCCAAGGGGGATCAGAGGTGGCCGAGCTCCCCTGGTTCCTTAGGCCCGGCTCAGAGGTGGCCGAGCTCCCCTGGTTCCTTAGGCCTGGCTCAGAGGTGGCTGAGCATCCCTGGTTCCTTAGGCCCGGCTCAGAGGTGGCCGAGCTCCTCCCAGCCCCGAGCTCCCTTGACACCTTCTCCACAGACGCTCTTTGGCAGTTCCATTTCCTTGCTTTTTACCTGTGTTTCACCTTTATACAACCCTAACCATGTGATGCAGCCTTTTTAAAAACTGATCTGCGAAATGCACTATTTTCTCTTCTCTTCTCTTCTCTTCTCTTCTCTTCTCTTCTCTTCTCTTCTCTTCTCTTCTCTTCTCTTCTCTTCTCTTCTCTTCTCTCTCGCTGTCTCTTTTGGAGAAATCAGTGCCACCTGCACGGTGTATTTGCCACCTGCACGGTGGGCAGTTGTCACTGCTACATTTTATTATAACAACAGAAGCTTTAGTCCTATGTGGGCTCCTCAAGATGGTTTTTGAATGCATTTTTTTTTGCCTTTATTCCAGCAAATAAACAATCATTTGTGTTTATAATAGCCTATATATCTTTTCCATTGAAGTACACAGCATAGCAAAAATATGAATTTTAAAGAAATATTAGTATAGCTGGATAAATATGAGTCCTACCAGCTTTGGCAGTAACCCAAGTGAAGATATTTTTTACCCTGTCTCTTTGTCTTCTTAAACGACTCTCTCCATATTGTGGTGGATGGATTGACATGAAAGTAATTTAAATAGCCATTTTTATTACTGATTTAAAACCTGAAGCAGGAAAACTTGTTTTAAGTAATAGATTTTTGAGGATCTTTCTTTTCCCCTGCCACTTCTCAGCTGCTTTCCCAAAGAAGAGTCAGTCTGTTCTTAGCCAAGGCAATTTTATTTTGAGAGTTGAAGTTGCCATTTCATGTTGCTTTGCCACAAAATATTGCCTTTCCAGTAAAAGAGACACTTGCCTGATAGTCCTATACACTTTATTTATTTTATTCATAAATAAAAAAGCATTTTTTTTTCTTATTATAATTATCTGAAGTAATTTCAAGCATTGATTGTCTTATTATTCTCTTGATCTGTATTTTAGGCACCTTTGTGGGGGGAAATTAGAATTCAGTTAATAGACACCAAACTGTCTTTTGAATTTAAAAAATCAGTTAATTTAACATACTGAATATATAAGAAAAGTAAGTTTATCCAAACATGTTTCACTTATAAAATACAATTATGTTATAAAATAAGTGTCTTCTGTGTCTTAAGGAGTTGCTCTAATGGCTTCTGATGGCTGAGTCTGCCAGGGCCTTAGAATTAGTAGATCTCATTCATTCCTGCCTCATGCCAGCCTTTAAAGTGGAAGGGGAAAGGAAATTTATGTTTTCTCAGGTTACAGGTGGTTGCTCTGTTTTTCATCATCTAGTCACTGAGCTTGAAGTTGAATAAGAAGAAGTGAAGAAAATAGCCCCTCTCTGCTGGTCTGCAGAGCCTGATGTAGTAAAAGGCTGATTGAAAAACAAAATGTAATATTAAAGTTTTAATGAGACACTTTAACCCTGCCCTTGGGCCCTTCCCATAGATTATCATAATTTCAAATTTAATATTAAGTAGGCCTATTTTAAAAATGAAAACATTATTTCATCCTAAAATACCGTTTTTACATCAACTACTTAAATGTAGCTTAATTAATCCTGTTAGATATTAATTTGGCTTGGTTTCAGTAGGTGTCCCGACACCGACAGGCAGCGTTGGTGCCGGCACTCACCGGAGTTAAGGATAAATGAAGCTGCGGAGCGAGCGGCAGCACGAGGTGGGAGCTGTGCTGCTGCTGTCCTGCCGCTGCCCTGCTGTTGTCCTGCCCGCTGTCCTATCTGTTGTCCTATCTGTTGTCCTGCCGCTGTCCTACCCACTGTCCTGCCCGCTGCTTGTCTGCAGCAGGGCAGAAGGAGCCCGGGGCAGCTCCGAGCATCCGACTGCGCTGCCAGGGCCACAGCCACCGGGATCCACAGCCAAACGCAGTCCGTTTCCTCAGCATCAGCTCTTTGCCCGGAGCGAACCTGGATCCTCGGCTCACAGCTTGTAGGGAGAGTGTGAGGAGCACACAGGGCTTTCACTGGCGTGGATGGGGTGTTTCTTGCTCAGAGGGCCCTCCAGCTTGGGCCCGTGGTGCTGAAGTGAAAATGCAGCCACCCTGAACCATCTGCCGGCAGCGGCCTCGACACCTCATCCCGCAGCAAGGAAGTGGGGCAGGAACGAGGTGGAAACAGGCCCAGAGCCCCGTCCCCATCCAAGCAAAGCGAGGCAGCCGCTCTGGGCGCAGTCGCGATGTCAGTGAAGGAACTTTCACACAAATCACCGTGTTTGAAGAAAAGCATGTTGTAAAACTGTGTTTTCTGGTTAAGCGTCTCGTTTTTCTTGCTGAACAGAAAAATCTTGAGTAGGTGTTAGGGAAGGAAGAAAGAAGGCATCCTGGACTAAGGCCTCCCAGCTACTTGACAGTGCATATTAAAAGATTCTTTTGCTTTTCTAATTTTTGATTTTGCTTTCAAGTTTCTCTTGGTATCTCAGTGGAATTGGGGGGAAATTATTAACATCATACAGCAAGGGGCAATTGCCAGAAAACTGGATGTGTGCAGGTAGGCTAAAAATGGCTTAAGGGAGTAGCAAATATTTTTGGTATGTGTTTAAGGGCTGGAGAGAAGAAGATGTCTGAAAAGCACTGAGGGAAATAATGAAGCAGCCAAAACGTGTCTGAATATTTATTTTTCCTCAGCCATGTTTCTGTGCTTGCCGGTCCATTTATTATTTATTTATTTCAAAACTGCCTCGTAACTGCTTCCCCCTGGTCGCTTCCCTTGGAGGTTTTCCCTTACGGGCAGAATTTTGCCCCTTTTCCTCCTGTTAGGAAGGGTCTCTGCCGCGGCACTGCGCAGCTCTGCCCTCTTAGACCGAGCTGGGTTTGAGGTGCCCGAAGGGGCACGGCCTGCGTGTGGTGACACAGTGCGGGGAAGGAAACGCTTCAGGGAAGTGCTGAGCACTGCCCTGCGCTCGGGCCCTGCCACCGAGAGGAGCTCGGGCAGGAGCAGGGCATGGGTGAGACTTCAAAATAAAGAGTTTTAATTGTAAACCTGAAAGCTAAGGAGGATAAACACCTGGAGCAAACAGGAACTTGCCCTTCTTGAGTCAGGGCTTTTAGCTCAGGGTGGGCATCGGGGTCCAAAATCCATTGCAGTCACCCCCACCTGCCCAGCACCTGCGCTTTATGTTAGGGGGAAGCCGTGTCTGCAGATCACCAGGGTAAAACAGCGGTGATGCTGGACATGACAGGGTGTTGCCTCATTTGTTTTGGCTTTGGATGATGGGAATGAGACCTGGAAAGTGACGGTCGAAGAGGGATTGTGTCTGTAAACCAGCGTCTCTCTCAGGCTTGTGGGAGATGCTCCTTCCCCTTGCCTCAATCGTTTACAACCATTTACAACCATCATTTACAACCATTACTCCATGTACCGGTCCATCTTCACTGCACTTACTGCTTGTTTGTGTTAGGGCCTGTTGCCTCCCCAGGGCCCCATAATACTTCATACTCCTCCCTTTCTCCTGCTGGAAGCTGCTCACCTCAAGGGAAAAAGAGGCACCCACGCTCTGTGACTTCCCAGTTTCTGCTAAAATTATTATCACTCGGGAAGAAAATATAAGAACAGGTATCCAGAGCCCATCAGCTCCCACTGACACTTACTGGAATGCTTAACCCTCTGAAAATACCATTTGACATTTCTTCACCTACTTTGCACTGGTAGTGACATCTTGATTGGTAGGTGGGAAGGCCTTGTGGCTTCCCAGCTCTCATTAGTTCTGAACTTACATGGCAAGTGCTGCCTGTTTCCCTCCGAGATGAATTCCCAGGGAAGTCTCAGGAGGAGGTGCCTCTGTAGCCCTGCTGGCAGCACGCAGCCACAGTGAATTCTCGTTGTGTTACGCATACACGGAAGCCCAGCACTTCAGAAAAAATGGATGTTAGAAAGGGGAATAACATTTACTCTTCAGAAATCTGGAGCACAGAATGCACTTTGCTTTTCTGAAACTGTCTGCAAACAAAATTTTAAGCTGAAATATAGACAAAGTCCTCCTGCTACCAGCAAAGAAGCTGGTTCCTTCTTTGCCAGCTCTTCAAATCCAAGGGTAACTCATCTGACAGTCTCTAATGATTCATCTCCTTGCTGGATGGGTGACCAAAGGATCATTTCAGCGATTAAGTGATTTTAGTGATTTTGCAGGGGCCAGGTTATCACTGCAAGGCTGCCTCTCCGTACTCTAAAGCCAAATTAATAGAAGCAAGTAAAACAGCACTTGTAGAGAGTGAGTGTAATGTAATGAACCCGTGAAGTTTTACCATCCCCTTTTGCTGTGATTCAGGTAAGTTTAGAAGACTCAAAGAATAGGCATGTTTTATTCGGCTGTTTAAGTGCTCAAGGTATCACAAAGCAGTTTTGGAATGGGAAAGAAAAATAAGCAGTAAAAGACTGAATTCTTTTTTTGTTGTTGTTGCAGTTGATTGATATTACTGTGTTAGGCAGCTCAGCTGGACTCTCTTTTTCAGACAAAAAAATCGAAAGAAACAAACATGATAATACAAGATTTTCTTAAACCCCAGGCTTGTTCTACTTCCCATTCCAATGACTACTTAAAAAGAATTCACCAGTCTGATTAGAGGTGTTGTTAGCACAGGCTGTGGCCTTTGTCAATTTTGGAAATGAGCATTTAATAGTATACTGCTATATTAACCCTTTACGTGTTATATTCCATGCAAAACAGCCTGCAGGCTGAATTTCTCTGAATTTACGAATCTGTAGAGAAAATGATAAAATAGAAACATAATTATGGGTGTTTAAAGGAGAAAAGAGTTCAGTTCAGCACAGAGTTAGATGTCAGAACAAAAAATCAGGCAGGTTGGGATCAGCTGCAGCTTCCCCGGGCAGCCCAACAAGAGCAGCACAGCCTGGTGCAGCACTTACCCTGCCAGACCCCTTGGCTCTCTGCACTCACCTCCTGCCTCAGCACAGCTTGCAAAGGCCTCCCGAGGCAGCAATTCCTTCTCTGGGAAAATCTCCTCTAGGGAGTTTATGTCACTTGATTCCCTTTATGCTCAAATGCTCCTCCTTTCTGTGGAGAGAAGGAAATTCTTCCCTTGAAGTTTTGTCGTTGAACTAGATAAAATAAAATTTTCTACAGTTCTAATCCTGGTGGAAAACAGGTAGGAACCATACTGGTTTTCATAGCTGTGGGATGTATGTTTTTCAGCATCATTGCCCAAAATCAAGAGTACAAGACTAGTGTAAACTACAGGTCTCAAGAATCAACCGTGGTGCTCTCCTATCCACAGCTTGAATTTAGACCTGACTTGAAATATGAAGGGTTTTCTGATTGGAGTGGTTGCTTATAGCTCCTAAGCAGGCCACGTTAAATCCAGGAAAAGGAATTATTTTCCAACATCTACATTTTAAAATTAGGATTGAAAAATCTCTTGGAGATAGTTTTAAATTATTTTGTGAAGTCCTTACCTTTCTAGAATTGCTTATTTCAATATTTAAAAGATCTCCAAATATAAAACCTCCTGGAAAAACAACTCAGAAGGCTTTGTTTTTTAATTATTTTTTTACCCCTTACTTCAAATGCATAATGATATAAGGGAATATTTTGACCAGGAAGAACAAATTGAGATAAATGAAGAATACTTTCTCATTTAAGGTATCCCAGTTACATGAACTAAATATTCTGGGATCAGATAATAGTACAAAATACTTTTGTAAGCACCTTTGATACTGGTATGAGTAATCCTGACTTGCTTTAAGGAAACACTGGGGATGACACACATCACTATCAGCATGTATAGCTTCCCATAAAATAACTATTCGATTGGCACGTACAGCATTACCGAAATGCTACCTCCTCTTTGGGTCAAATATTGAAAATATTCTCCCATTCCATCCTGCTCGCGTCTTGTCCCCACAACACTCGCATTATTTCTGAAAGATTAATAAACACACAGTGGTAGCAGCATAATTAATATTCATAGGAAATAATTGTCAAGGGACTCTGTTGATCTCGCAATCGGAATGAAACAGAAAGTAGGTTTCTGCTGGAAGTTTTAAAATGCAAGCTGCATGCTTCTTTTTTTCCTCATAAATTAAAAAAACAACCAAACCAAGAAAAAGGAGCTGAGAAAGACTGTCCTAGCGCTGGTGCTCCCAGCTGTCTGGCCACGTAAGTAATGTGAGGGATGCAGAGCCAGAGCACTCTGCCATCCTTCTTCTCCTCCTTGCAGTTAAGCTCTTTCTTATTAAGGAAAAAATATATTCCCTTTTTAAGAATTTGTAGTCTGAAATAAAAAGGAGGATGAATTTCCAAGGAGGAGGATACTGTCATAATCACTGCAACTCTGGTATTTTGCATCATCTTTATGATAAATGGCAGTAAAGCAACAGAAGTTCAGGGGCTCTGTGCAGCTCTGTGTGTTGCTGTGGAAGGCTTCTCTCTCTCTTTTCTTTCTCTCTAGAATATTAAATAGAAGCCCGAGCTTGGGAATCGATAGTTCAATTAGATTATATGGTAGGTTTCTGGATGACTCTCAGCATAGCCCGGAGATTACTTTCCTGGGATATGGGGATGAAGCTGCTCGGGAATGGGAGGCAGTAACTGCACCTTTAGCTCGTCTGCACTGGGACAAACCTGCAGTAAGCAGCAGCCATAAGCTTGTGGTTTTATATTATGTGTGCGGCGTGCCCAGGGACTAAAACATAATTAGCTACCCCATATCTAGAAGGAAACAGAAACCACTTGCAATCCGTACAGACAGCGAAAGGAAGTATTAGGCCCAGATCCCAAAAAGTATGTACTTAACTTTAAGTATGCAAATTGTTGCACTGGAGTCAACAATGCCATTTAAGTGCTGTAGTGTATGGGAACATTAGTGCCATAAAATGACACTGCACAGACATTACGGCATAGCTGACTGGAAGACTTCATTTTGAAAAGAACCAAAATTCTGTTTTGCGTTGGGTTAAAATTTAAATTAGAGTTTGCTTCTTTAAATTGTTCAGAAGTATAGCTGTGTGCAAGCAACCCTGCCTAACAGCACCACGAGCAGCTTGGCCAGAAGAGAGAATGCAGTGTTGACTTCCTAAAATAAATATTTGTAAATTCTCTTTTCCCCAAAACTTCAAGCATAATGTCTGTTGTTCCATAACATCAACATCCATGTGCATTGCGCAAATGCCATTTGAGTATTTGTTGGATACCTGACACTGAAATGTTTCAGCATGAACTTATTTTGCGGCTATGAGATCATCCATATAAATTACACTGGATTAAATAGGCTTTAGTTTGCAGTTTTCTGTCTCCTCACACATAGACAAGAATATTTCATGATGGGAAGCTTACTTTTTTATAAAGATTATTCCTGGAAAAATGTTGCATGTATTGGAGTAGAGATAGGCATCTCTTTTTATCAAATAGCAAGGTGTCTTTTCTAACACAAATGTTATTATCTAGGTGTTCTCCTGGTAAATTCATAAAAGAAGAAATAAGCCCAAATTGTAGACTTAGAGAGGGCTAAACATTTCCATAAAGATGCCTTTCTGGGAGCGACCATTTTCCTCTCCCAAGTGATCTGCCTTCTCGGCAGCACCGCGCTCCTGCAGGCAGCCTTTGTGAAGCTCCAGCACTGCTCATTATCATAATATTTCTGGCTGAGAGGTTTGAAAAGGTTAGTCTTTATTCCTAGAGTAACCAATTTAGAGAAGCTGTAACGAATTACAATTAGAAAAATCACAGATTTTGTATTGATCAAACCCCAATTGCTCACTCAAAAGAATTAATTAGAAGGAAGCACGAGCAGCACAAGGTGCCAGAGAAGTTGGAAGCACAGGGAGCATCAGAGGGGGACCTGATATCCTATGGAATTGTGGCTGCTTATCTTGGCATAATCACCCTGTTTCCCAATGTGTCTGCGAGTGCCCCACGTTCTCTACAGAGGGCCCTAGGATTGTGAAGGCAGGAATGCACTTGCAGGGGCTGTTGGCAGCTTCTCTTCCCTGAGGGAGAGGAGAAATGCCACGGAAAACGGAGCCATGGCTGTAGCTCGCGACACCGGCGGGAGAGGCAGGATAGTCCAAAGGGACCTCGGCCATATCCCCCACCAGCTAAAGCGGAGCTTGAGGAGTTCATGACAGAGTGGGGCTGGAAAAGCAAGGAGGGGCAAGTAGAAACAATAATATTAACAGCAAATGCCACAGAAAAATACCCCTTTGCTGTCTCCAACTAAGCTACCCATGAGTGCAAGGGCATACGGCAGTATTTTCCCTGTTGCACACTGCTTGGAAGTACTCTTCTCTTGCTGTCTCCGCAAACACAGCATAACGTAAAATATAAATGTATTATCTAGTTAGAACCTTTAAAGTACCTTTGAGCCTAGAGCCGCGCTGCGTGCAGTGACAATTGTCAGTGTTTATATGAACAACTTATGAACTCGGTGTTACTGAGTCTCCATAAGTGCCAATCTCTATTTTGATTGCACATCTATTTACTTGCTTTTGTCTTTTTGCCTTGGGCCAAAAATCAAAGACAAACCATGACTGTTTACATGGCAACAACCTGTAAATATAAATAGCAAAGAATCGGCGAGGTGGTTCCTAAAATAAAAGTTATCTGCTCAGGAATGCCAACTGTTTCTTATCAAATCTTGGCAAAAGAAATGGAAAGTATATGAGGAGAAATCCTGTATGATGTGGAGGGGCAGATGGCCAGACATGAGGCTGCACGGAGCACCAGAACCAAAGGCGGCTGCATGAGGCCGAACAGGTGTGTTCAGGGAGGCGATCCCGGAGGCTCCTTAGAGGATACTGGGCAAAAGCCTTGAGTGTGGTATTCACACAGAGAATATATGGATATTGTACCCGATTTCTCTACCTCTGTATATTCCTTGTGCAAAAATAATCATGTTAGAAACCTTGATAAAATCTGTGAGTTCTACATTTAGACTAATACATATCCCCGGACAGGAGAATGATAAACCTAAGGAATGAAGCTGTGCTTAAGCTGCAAAATGTGCTGGAGAACCCAAGAAATAAACTGCAGAAGCCTGTAGAGAAAGCTAAAATCCCCAGCACACAGTGTGCTGGCATTCAAACACCCTGTGTATCTGGCCACAGGAAGTACAGTGGACCTGTTACCATACGTGCATTTCACTGCATTGGTTGGCCAAATAAGAGAAGTTCTTTGGTTGTCAATAAAATGGAAAGATTCGTCATTTAGCCTGTTAAGCTGTTTGTAGATAAAAAAGAAGTGTCTCCGTGTTGTCATTTCACATTACTTTCACAACAAGGTGGAGATGAACCCAAGCAAGAGAGTTCATGGAATGAACTTCCCCAGAGACTGGGAGGTCTCCTTTCTGCCTATGCAGTGATGTGAAGAACCAATAAGGGTTGGTCTACAGTTGTCCTATATATTTATATGACAGATCAGGTAAGACAAATCTTGTTCTGTCATTCCCCTAAGCAGTTTGCTTGTATCAAAGCTTAGCTTTAAAAAAAAGTTGAAAAAAAACCCCACCAATAAAATCACAGGAATTAATTGGCCACTGCAGCTCTCACGGGTCAGGCCCTTATAGGCTCTGCAGGCAGGTTCTTCCAGTTCACCACGCGCAACCATGGAGAGAGTTGGGCAGCCACCTCTCCCGCAGTGACTTGTGCCCTGTCCAGTGTCACTGGGTTATTCTCCCTCAAGAAAACACCAGGTGTAAAACAACCTCTTGTCAGTGCGGCTGCCACTGCGCGAGTGAGAACCTGTCATGCTGCTGAAAGATGCCACCGGTGACAATGGATGCGTGTCCCTTTCTTCTGCTCCCTCCACTGGAAACGGCTGAAAGGCGAAGGCCATGTTAGCAGCAGAGTGGATATATGAAGCTGAGGAACAAGTAGATTGAGTGTGAATTATAGTTTCAGGTTTTTGGCTACAAAATCAATGAGCGATACAAATTGAGCATATCTCTCTAAATAATATTTTAGCCAACCTACAAGGAAAACCCATGATTTGTTTGACTGCATGTTATCTCTTTAGAAATGATGAATATTTCATGGTATCAGGGCTGTAAGTCAAACTAGAGACATTATTAAAAATCTAGGAGAAACAACTTGAAAAAAGATGCATGTGATAAAACTTCAAATCCAAAATGGTATTAGAATGGTTAGGTCCGATCATTTTCTCATTAATCTAAACATTTCATGACATAAACAGTCTGATCCCAAGAGGTACTGAATGTAGCTTGGCAGCTGTTTTGTACACGAACCAATTCTGCAGCCTCAGTTCTGTGATGTTCCTGTCCTTGGGTTGCCCTGGCAGCTAAGGGCTGTGTCTCACTCTTGCACATGAACTTAGTGTCTTCCCTTCTGCATCTTCCTGCTCATTCGGGGCTGTGTTGGCCACTCTTATGGTCTCCACAGTTCAACACCTATGGTAGCTTTGTGGAGAAGCCACTTCCCCTCTGTTGCCAACAAACAGTTATAGATGTTGTGTTGGGAGTGTGCTGCCATGCCCACCTTCCCTTCCCAGAAAAAGTGGTAGCTCTGAGAATTCCTGGAATTCTTCCTTTCAGTATTTTAAGGCCTGAAGGCTTTCAGGGAGATGTGGCAGGAGCTCTGAAGCAGGCAGTTGTACCACTGTTCAAGTAGTAATTTTATGTTAGCTAAAAGGTACTGTGACCTGGTTGGAAATGTCCTATAAATCCTGAAGCCTGCCTATTGGGTCTCATGGATCTGAAAATACTTCCAAAAGAAAAACCACCAGTGTTCTTCAAAGTCCACTCCAAGACTGCAGTAAGAAATAAGCAGCTCATTCACAAGGCCACATTGCCTAATAGCTGTGAATTTAGAAAAAGGGCATCGGTTGCTGCACAAGAAATGTTGAGATCTCACTACAGGTCCATCACTCAGGGGCTTTGGAAATCAAAACTGATCCAGACTGAAGATCTGGCACATGCTCACAGAAAGGATACTTGTCATTAGAGAGCTATGAATATTGAAAGGATTTTCAAATATCATAGACATCTTGAAAGAAAGCCAAAAATTGCCAATGGGGAAATGAAGTATGTGAGGCTGATGTTGTAGCCCTGATAACCAAAGTAGAGGAGATAAGAAGGAAGGCCCACATCCAGGAAAGAAGCAGAGCTAAGCAGGCTCTTGAAGCAAAGTCCAGGTATTATGAAAAAAATGCAGCTAGTTGCTGGTAGATGGACTTAAAATGACTTCAGAAAATTCAGAGCAGGTATTTATTGGGCAGAGATGAGTGGCAAGTGCAGATGCATAGCTCTGAGCTGCCAGCAAGGTGTTGGCAGGCAGAGCATGGAAATGGTTAACTCCAACCCAGGCAAGGACGTGGGCAAGAGCAAGCAAAGAGGGAAGGTGATTTAGTGATGTATGTAGAGCCATGGCTTGGGCTTCTCTCTCAGATGTCTCTCAGTCCCTGTCCTGCTGTGTGATACTAGACAAGCCATTTACATCTGTGTCTTGTCCTATCCTGTGTCTTTATATAATTCACAAATACTGTGAAAAGTATGCATCTGTTTTTAAAACTGTCTGTATGTACAAAGCTTAGCCCAGTTGGCCTTGCTTTCAGTGGTGGGCTTTGAATGCTACCTAAATATATTTGCCCCAGAAAAAAGAACAAAAGAGGTGAAAAAAATCCCATGGCTGGGGGTATCCCAAAGTTGTCTCTCCACTCTTAGCTCTCTGTACTGACACTCCCTGCCTTAGGAAGACTCCTCCTTGTGTCCCGCTGTTTGAATGACCCGTTCCCATTCCTCTTGCAGCATGATGGGAAGCCTTCCCCCGCTCAGCTCATGTGGAGGTTGCCTGGGACTGACCAGCTTGACTCCAAGTCTTGCTGTTGGTTTGTGCTCTCTCTGAAGTGTAAAAGCACTCTGGATTTATTAGATTTAAGAACAAAACCTTAATTACTAAGTTTGAAAGGGAAAATTCTGCAGAGCTGCTTGTGCTAGAACAAATATTTGCTTATTCTAGCCAATCGAAAGATGTTCTTGATTACAAAATAGGAAGTAAAGTTGCTAATGAAGAGAACCCCAGTGACCGGCGGTTCTGCTGTGTTCTTGCCCAGTGAGGCCTGCATTTGCGTCAGGATCTCAGCTGGTTTCTGGGAGGCCAGCATGGCGGCTCAGGCCTCTCTCCCTCAGTTTGGGCTAGCTTTTCTTGCACAAGTTTTCTAAGGCTACACATTCACTGAAGATTTTTCCCATCCAATTTCATTCCAATGAAATTCCCATCTAATTTCATTCCAATGAAATTCCCATCCAATTCCATTCTTCGAAAGAAGACCATATTAAAGATCCAGCACGTTCCACAGCCAGCATTGCTCGTGGCCATTCCCACTTTAGGAAGCGGGGGCAGCCATTCCTTTCAATGCACTGACAGCCTGGAGAAGCCACAAGCCGGGATGCTCTTCAGGAGGGGGAGAAGCAGGTGAACAGAAACTCGGCACGAATCCAGCTGAGCGGGGCCAGAGGAGGCCCCGAGCTGAGTCCAGGACTCCCGCCGCCATTTGCTCGTGTTCCGGAGGCCGCCGACCCTTCAGACGCCATCGCTTCACACCAGTGCCTGGTACCCTGGGCCTACCCAAATCACTGCTTTATCTACCCAGAATTACCTACCCAGAGCTACTGCTGAGACACAGTGAGTAATTACGGCCCCATAACTCTGGGGGCTCGGATGGTTTTAGGTGTCCCCAGTAAAGCAGCCTATGTATTTTTTGGCGCCCTGTATAGTCTGCTGTTGCTTGGAGTTCATCGTAGTGCAGTGTAAGGCTGCCGTGCTGGTGTGGCGTGATAGCAGGTGACAAAATAAGCTGGAAAATAGGTTGCAATGCTTCCTCAAATTTTGCTTTTGAGCCCTGGGCAGCACAAGAAATCTCTCTCTCTTTTTTTTTTTTTTTTTTAATATGACATTACAAAGGAAAAAATACATTTTATTTTACCTATTTAAATGTAAGCATGATCTTTGTGTTTCTTTAAAACAGCTCTTTCTTTAAATAAATACCTTTGGATGATAAGGCTGCTACCTAAGGAGTTAATATCTGGCAGCGTGTATGCAGAGCCAGAATTCTCCTTGACCGATAAAAAACAGATTGAATTACTACTTTATTGCTTAATAACCTAGTAGGTTTTGCTCCGATATTTCTTCTTTTGGTAACTGAGAAATTCAGTTATTTCTTCAAGAATTATGCACAATAGACTAGGTTTTTCTTATTATTTCTTCAGATGCTGTTTCCATTTTTCATACTGGAGTCTCCACTGGTCTAGGGACAGAGCAAACTTATGACTCCAGGTTTGTGGCAATTATTTTAAATACTTTTGACTATCATTACTACATGAGCAGAACTTTATGCACCATCAATATTTCAAATGTAAATAAAATAGTTCTTTAAAAATGAAGATCACTTAAAACATAGTGCTGCTCGAATGCTGAGGAGCCATTATGTTTAATAGCATTTTTAAACTATTAAAGTTGAGTGGTTACTTTTTATTTTGCATTTAGTCACTCATGGGAGACATTTATTTTGTCTCATACTCTGCAAATAGTGATGCTGTTAGTAGAGAAGGTTCTCATTTTGAATAATGGTCTCATTTATGTAATATCTCTTAGTATAATATATTCATATCTTAGAGAGGAATGAAAATTCACAAACTGTTAAGGGGTGTACAGAAAATCAAATGAAATGCATGTCTATAAAAATCATGGGGGAAGGGAGACAAAAAGGTGACTGTCCTATCCAGTAATTATTTGGTTTGAAGTTATCACCCATTCCTAGTAACGATGACACCAATAGGAAATAATGATAATAAAAACATAATTTGTGTTATGGATTAGATTAGATTTTTTTGCAATATCCTTGGACAGTGAACTCCAGGACAATTCAGAATGGCTGACTGCATGAAAACACAGAAAGAAATTATGGAATTAGATGCAGCAGTTTTTATAGCCCTGACTTAGCTTTATGTAGGCATTTGAGAGCCATTCTTGCTATTTTTTATTCACTTTTTATGGCTATTCCAGCATGTTCCAGTGATTCTCTTTTTATGCTGTGGTAGCACCAAAAAGAAAGGCTCATTTATTTGCTACAATCCTTGCAGAAAAAAATGAATAAAAGACTGATTCATCGTTTGTTCCACACAACGTATTTTTTTCTATTACTTTTGGGTTCCTTGCCAAACGCCTGGCTTTATATTTCCTGATCCTGAGTACTTTGAAATTTGAACCCAAGAAGTGGGCAAACTGTAGGTATGCACTGGAGGTGTGCTGGTCCTTTTGGACCCTCCTGATGAAGACAAAGTGGTACAAGCAGGAAGCAGAAGCTGCTGCAAGTTTGGAAGTGGTTAAATGGGTGCTGGGGTGATGGCTGCCCAGCTGAGCTACTGAGGCACGTGCAGACACGTGCAAAGTCAGACGCTCTGTTAGCTGCCCTCGTGCAGGTGGCCCTGCTATTGCTTGCAAAGGGACTTTGACCAGGATCGTACCTGGCTGCAGCAATTGAAATGAATATTGTGGAAAGGCAGCGAGAAATTTGGGAGGTTTCAGCATGGTGCTGCACCCAACATTTTGCTTGACTCGGCTAATGTCAGAGGGGACAAGAAGTACATTTTAGCTTAACTCATACTGACCAATAAAGATTCTTTGCAAGAAAGAGAAAGAGATGAAAAATCTGCGCTATAAGACTATCTTTTGATCTGTTATGCCTTTGTAAATTTTAAAAATATATTTTAGTTTTAAAGAAGCAAACCTTGTAAATTCCTTTTTTTTTTCTACTAAGGCAATCAAAACCTGAATGGATTCAGGCAATACATTTTTTCAGTAACAACATATCATTTAGCTACCCATTTGTGCTCTGTAAGCTTGACTTGATAAAGCTGTTTAAAAAGTTTTAAGCAATCTTTTGTATAGAGGATTGTTAATACATGGAAAAGATCCTATTACTTTATCTAAAGACTAATGCACTACAGTAGCCTTTTCAGTGAATATAAGCTATCTTCTCCAACATGTCTGTAATTCTGTTAAATACCTATTTAAAAGATGTCTAACAGGGTTACTAAAGTGATAGATGTTATTTTTAAAACTAAAAAGTCCAGCACCTTCTGAAATACTTTAAGACCGTTTATGTGCAAAATGAATGCGTGCTATAGTTGAAAGAATAGATTTTTCACTCGGTAATTTTTGCGCTCTTTGAGATTGTTTCAATTGCTACAATAAGGGAATTTGAACACCAAATAATTGGCACAGCATTGTGAGTTTTATATGGAATCTGTGGTCTTTTGAGCATGAAACATAATTGTCCTTGGCTTTTGGAAAGGTTTTCTTTCAATAGCATATTTTCTTGTTCTCATTAATGGAAATTAAACACTTTTTTCTTTCAACTTGCAAAGTTGAGGCAAATTTCTGTCTAAATGTATACCTGTTTTATCTTTCTGATTCATATATTATCTTTTTTTCTGCATTTTGACTATTAGCATAGCATACAAATGCCATGGCTAATGATGCATTTGCATTGTGCTGTATGGCTCAGTGTAAAACTTTAATATAAACAGAAATTTTAAAACAAAATCTTAAAGGAAATGATCTGATATTAATATTTAAAGATATTTGACCTTTAGTGCAGATGCTACATTGTATACAGACATATGAATAAATGCTCGATGCATATTTCTGTCTATTAAAAATAAGTTCTACAGAAACAGAGCTGTCATAGAAATTGTTAACCAGCTTCCTTACTTCTTTTGTGTTTCCCTATGTGTTGGAGAGCTTTTAAGCAGGTAGATTCATGGTGAATCTCACTTTTATAATGCAAATAAAACAAATGTTATTTGTATCTCTGTAATTACTCGAGCCCTGAAGCTGGACTCTGTTGACTACAGCGTGCACTTCTCACTGCCAAGAGATGGCCCTTATCCAATGTATACAATCTACAGAAGAGTTTATACTGCAGCGCAGTTTTACACCTTAAAATGCCTACAGCTTTGGATATCTGCAGTGTGTTGCACAGCAATTGCTAACCAGCATTTTTGCTTGCACACATTGGGCAGTGCTCGGAGATTAGCAGATGTCCTGGTCCAGGGTTGGCACACAGCAAACACTCTTTCAGTACCCCACCATAGCAGTGCTATAGGGCTAGGGCTGCTCGTAGGGCTCGGTTTTGGGATCTGTACCTGCAGCTGAGGGCTGCGAGCCCTGGAGCCGCGCCGGCAGGAGCTGGGGCCGCCTGCTCTCCGCAGTCACAGCCTCCTTCCCACCCACCGTTTGCTGTTCATTAGACAGGCGGTGGATGTCCACCCTCAAATAACGCAGCTGTGCTCTGCTTCTCAAGAGGATGGTGTCTGTTCCCTTCCACATTTCTCCCTCTACTCCCACTCACAAACATTTTAAAACACTCTTACTTTTTAATGTTTTTTAAAGAGATTTGGAATTTTTGGAGAAAATCTTAGTGACTCTGGAAGAAAATTGAATGTCTAGGGCACAAGCGGATGGAGATGTCTAGAGGGTTTTGGTGAGTATAGCCCATATGTACCGTCTTGCTGCCTAATGTCAAACTTATGACAGAAAAAGGAAGTTTTCAATGGAGACATGAAATGCCCACATTTTAGTGGTTTCTGTGCAGGATAATCTGGGAAGGTCCATGCTCCCAGAATAGCTTGAGATATTTTGAGTATTAGATGAGACCTGGATATTTTGAGAATTTTATGTGGCAATAGAACATCTTCTGTTCATAGACTTTAATAGTGTGATCATTGTTTCAACTTAACCTCTTGTTAACTTAGGACACCCTTCATTGGATGTGTAGATTAAAGAAAGGAACCGTTTAAATACATGGATATATAAATATTGTAAGGAGCTGTAGAATGACTGTGTAGACTGGAAGATATATAAAAATCTTGAGCTTAAGTACTAGCAGGGACCGCCTTTTGTGTGTCCTACTTTTGTTGAGATTTTTAGGCAGCCTTCATGAGAAGGAAAGATGTAGAGAGGACGAGGACCCTTCTGGTGGCCAGATTGCTGGTGGTCTGAAAAAATAGGGGAATTGGGACCTCCCCACATGGGCACAGAGCAGCCCAGCATAACAGCAATCCGACGTGTGGACATGGAGTGTTAAGTCCTCTTTTTTGCCTGGAGGTGCAGTGTGCCATTCTGAGTAACTCACTCCTTGCACATGTAGGGTGCCTCTGCAGCAAAACACAGGGCAGGATGGACGAGAAAACACTCCCTGCAAACTGTCCACAGCAAAAAAGCCATTTTAAAATACGTCACCGCCGTTAATAACCCGCCTCTTGTTGCCGCTGTTTTGTGGTAAAGGTGTGACACTCTGGGGAGAACTGAAGAAGTGCTGGGGTAGGGTGATGTATGGAGGTGCGTAGGAAGATACTCACTGTTCCGTCTTTCCTCGTTATCATGTGAAGGAGTGGAGAGTTCATATTGCTTTTTTGGCCACTTCAGTTAATGTCAGTTTAAATGCCCCAGAGGCAGAGCAAAATTAGACTGCCAGCTCCCAGGCAGGCTTAAACTCTCCCCTACCCCTCATTAAGCTTTATTACAATGCATCATGTAGCACTTACTGGAGTGTCTACCCAGGGTTCAGGCTAACACACCAGCTGGGATCCGCTTTGGGCAGGTTCAGCATCCCAGCAGTTCTACTGTGGCCTGGGTAGGGCCCGCCTGGGCGAGGGCTGCGGGTGTCAGCGCGGGTGCCAAAGCAGCGTGAGGGCAGTGGTCATGTTTCACACTCCTGCTGGAGGAAGGGGCACATTCGCAGCCATCTTCCTGCCCCCAGGGTGTGTTTTCAAGTGAACGTCAGGATTGTCAATAACAAAGACTTCTAAAAGGGTGTTTTCCATTGGGGAGCACCCTAAGACAGTTCAAATATGCATGTACCTTAAGAGCTTAGCTCCCTAAAATAGAAACATTCGAGTTGAAAGCTAAACAAAATGAATTAAAAACCTTTTATTTTTCTATTTGAGCGAGTGTGCTTTTCTGATCGGAAGTTTATCAGTAATGTAAAATGACCTCTTCTATGTAGGCCGTTAGAATTTCACTGCTTACCCCATCAATAATCCCAATACTGTGTTTGGCTTGAGCAGAGTTTTTGGTTGGTTTTGATACAGAGGTGTCAGGACACAGGGAATTTCTCTCTATACTTCAGTACTTCAAGGAATCAGTTGCTGTGCTGACAGTTGTGCCTTCCTTCCAGCTTTTATTTTATCGGGATTTAAATCTCAGTCATTGTTTTTTTGTTCCATTTCTTCCAGTGGAATTCAATGAACCGTTTACAACTTGGCAATTTCTTCTTTTTAAGGTGCTCAGATGTTTCTGTCTTCTTCTGATAATCTGAACAGACCAAGTCAAACACTCATTGAAAGTTCTGCACCCCTCACATCATTTCGGTAGCTCTCTTCTATATCCACTTTCAATACTATTTAAAAACTACGGTCACCAGAACATACATAGTCTCCCACTGCTGTTCTTATTGTCACTGTAAGACAGGTAAAATACCGTCCTGCTACTTCATAAAGTGAAAGTTTCTGGTATGTCATCTTATTTGGGGATATTTGCTTGTTTAAGGATAAGGTTTTTGGCATGTTTGTTTGTTAACTGTTGTTAAAGAGTTCCCTTTCCAAAAGATGTGATCATCTAAAAGCTGAGCTTTGCAAAGCCCTCGTCCCCGTCACCAACCCCACCGGCATCACGGAGAGCCGCCCATGCCCATGGGCCTTGGAAGCAATAGAGGGATGTCTAGCCTGAAGATGAACGGCAGCCATCGAAACCTCTGAGGGGAAGGACTGTTGTTTAATAAGGGGGTTTAAAGTAGTACCTGGCACTGTGGGTCACAGCCCAGTTGCAACTGTTAGTTACTAGGACAATAGAAAGGTGAATTGCATTATGATAATAAAAGGTTGTGGGAGCTGCGCTGCTGACATACATCATGATAAGCGTAGGCAGCACAAAGCTGGTTCAGAGCACTCTGCAGTGGGGTGGGGGTCAATGGCCTTTGGGCTGGGCCCCAAATCAGCACTTTCTTTCTTACATTAGATTTAAAATTTTCTCTGTAGATCTCCTACACATTTTTTCCAAGTCTCTATATGAAATAAAAACTTTAAAAATCATCAGCTTTCTTAGGCTATTTGAAAGCGTGTTTTTTATTAAACCAGCGACACAAACTTAAGAACTCATTAAAAAGCATCTTTCGCTTTTGTAAAATGTTGCAGAATGGCACCTGCCTGTGCGAGCATCAGGAAGGCTGCCTGCGTGTGCAGGGGGAAGGGGCGATGCATTGATCGGCTGCAGAGCCTGTAACCTGAAAGTCAGGAGAGGAGGAGGAAAGAACAACAACAAGAAATCAGAGGAAAAGACATAGCAGCAGCAAATCCATTGAAAATACACCCCTGTTTTCTTCTCCTCAGCCTTTATCCCCAAATTAGACTGTATCTCAGTTTGCTTCCTTTGACCGGCCATAACAAACCTTAAACATTTGGTTTGTATTTTCCCCTCGTGGAACTTTGAAGGAATTATAGAGAAAATCAAGGCATGTCTTTAAAAATTCCGGTCAGGTTTCCTCGGGAGCCTTGCTGCTGCAGGAATGTCTTCTGGGTAAATTTCCACTCTCTCAGCGGGGCAGTGTTTTGCATGAACCAACTCCCAGGAGAAAACGCCGTGTGCTCATTCCGGACCGCGGCGCTTAGGCAGCATCTCCGAATTAAACTGGCCGGAGGGAGGCAGGGGAAGCAGCTGACCTGAGGGGAAAGGGGGAGGGAGGAGAGGACGATGACCGTGTATTTCTAAAGCTGAGCGTTGCTAGTCATAAAACTAAAGAAAAAAAAAATCCCTGCAATATTTGTACAGGTTTTCAGTGTGCTTTATTACTTACAGCAGTTAAGGTATGCGAATATCGTCTTACCAGAAACATGCTCGTTAAGGGTAGGAGATAAAGCTCCTCAAACAAGGAATCCTTGTGTCAAGTAATTTTTTTAGTCTCTTGTAGAGAAAAGTCAGAAAAATACTCCTCATCTTTATTCTTTTACTGCTTGGACTTCGGGCTTTTTATGCCTCCTAAAAATTGACTTCAGTTTTCGCTCCTTTTTGAAGCTGGTTGGCAGTACAGAGCGTCTCACTAATGGAGCTTGTTGTTAGGGGGCTATTCCATGGTATAGTTCCGTGATTCAATACTTTTAATTATCTTTTTATTACAACATGTAGCAGGTCCTAACATACAGCAGATTTACTGATAAGGCCATACACCACTTGTATTGTATCCATTTATAGTCATTTTTATAATGGTATCTGGCTAATAAAATGTTATCTTATTCATTCAATTTATGTGTAATAAATCAACAGCCTGTTCGCTTTCTTCTCATGCAGATATCGGTATAAGTATGTATGACTGTGTGCATGTGCTAAACCTGGTGATGTTGCTTGCATACAAATGGAAATTAGCTTAAGAGCATTTCATTAATGAAAGTGTAGCTGTTTGCCGGTGACCTGAGTAAAATTAATACTCAAAATAAAATAACGCGGGACTTTATTTTGCATTGTGCAAGTCCTTGATGTTTATTTTTTAAAAAATACAAGCAGACCATTTTTTTTTCCACTCATCATTATTCCCACATTACAGATTACAAAATTTCAAATCTGTGCATGGTAGAGGATGCTCTCTTTCAGTGCTGTTTTCTACCATATAAGATAAATTTGGGGTTCCCTGGTGTCCCTATCTGTGTAGCAGCACTAAGATGCTGTGGAAATCACAGCAAATCTCACTTACATGTATGCAAAGGAGGGTATATTTAGCTGCTTTGCTGGAGTGGTGTCGCATTGAGGAATGCATGATATACATAATGGAAGATGAAAGAGTGCTCTATACCCTGCCTTTGAAGGTGGCTCCTAGAAAGCAGCACTTCTACATTGTGCTGCCTCTCAGAGGAACCTGAAATTGGACTAAAAATATCGCAAAGATGAGAAGACAAACACAAAAATATCTCAGATCTGATCTGAATTCTTTATAACAATACTTGTTCCTGTATAGATAGTAAAAGTTTGAAACTAGCTTTAAAATGTTTGGAGAAGGAGCAGAAATAGATATTTAAATCTTCACACTAAAAAGCTAACGCAAAAGCCCTCTGTAATTCCATTTGTTCCATTTTGGCTGTTTGTATGCAGCAATCCTTCCCCATAGAAGAATAAACCTAATAGCCATATTATTTCAAAATGACAATTGAAGAATAAAATCTATGCAGTAATAACACTTTTAGGAAAATATAAATCGGAATTCATTATTAAGAAAGCACATACATTACTGTAACTGTTACAGAATGGAGAATATATGGAAAATTCCTAAACATGTGCCAGGTCACCCAACCAAAGACTTTATACCCTACAGATAGCAACAATATGTTCAAGACAACGTCTTATAATAACTTATCTGTCTGACAGACATTTTTACCTTGATCAAATCATCTTCTGGTTGGCAAAATCAGTCTATGCAGATCTTCCTGTTGTTTGGAGTCATCTTGTGCATAGATGAAAATGTATTCCAAACAAAATGGCAACACAATTAGTGATCAGATTTCATCTAATGTTTTCTAGCATCATTATTTTGCATTAAGAACTTAGGAATGCACTGAGGTTTTGGACCGATTATCCATTTCTGTAGATCTTCCTTCTTCTAAAAAAGTATCTTTTGTTCTTGTGTGAAAAAAAACCCCATGATCAGAAGCAGGGGTAGATCTGCCTCAGAGTGTAGGGCTGCAAGTATCTGGCTTCACTGCAGGAATTGCTGAACTGCCTCCTAGTCTTGGGCACTTGGAGCCGGCATTGGCTGCTGACTCCATGCTCATCAAGAAGCAAGAATCCATTCAAGAAGAAATGGAGGATTAGGGCAAAAAGGAAGGGCAGAGATTTTCTAAAGCTTGTTCTCACAATGCATCTTATGTTGTTTTTTAGGAATCCAGTTAAATGTCTGATTTACTTGCATGTTTACACCGAGTGAGATGTATTAAAAGGTAATATGTAAAACTTAGATTAACGCATCAGTTCCTTTTCCTTCCTCCCTTCCCCTCAAATGCTGGTAACATTTTTCTTCTTTATACTGAAAAACAGGTTCTGTAAACCTCTGAATTTCTTCCTTGGTTACATTTATAATATTAGCCTCAGTAATTAAACCCTTAGGAGTTCAAACTGTAGAATTGCTATTGGTGAACTGTAATTCTTAATTCAGAGTTGCGGATGAGCTAATCAATATCTCTACAGCATTCCCGGTCTCATTATAACGGTCTGATCTTTCTCTCCGAACTCTGGGAACAGTTTTCCCTCCCAGCACAGATGATAGGGTCAAGATTAGGCCATATGCCGACCAAAAGCTATAGCTTCTGACAAAAAAAAACCCAGAAATTTCTGTTGAGGTGTATACAGGATATTTGATGATTTATGTTGCTACAGATTTTGAATCAGTATGTCCACCTGCTTACCAAAAGGTGAGTTTGAGGGAAAATCAGGCAGTATCCTTTGAGACAGCATCCAGCACGTTAACTATTAAAACATGAGGATAACTCTACATTCTTTCCTTCATGCTTTTTATTTCTTTCAGAATATTCCAGGGAGTGTCATAAACCCATAGTGATGAACTTGAGTGTGACATCTGCTCATATTTTTTTCCATCCTGTATCTGAGTGAATCCAAACAGCAAGATATTTACCATGAGTATGAATAAAGTGCTCAAGACATCAGTGTGTGCTTAGGAGCTTTTCTGGATCAGATCCGCTTTAAAGTTAACTAACCGACAGACTTTGAAATGATCAGAAAATTAACTTGTTATTTAATGATACTATTTTGGAAAGAAAATCTGTATTATTCATAACTCTCACAAGTAGGAGGAAGTGGCTAGTGATGAACATGACAGATCACTGATACATGTTGATCTGAGATTGCTTGTTAGGGTAAGTGGAAGCAGGTGATTTTAGCACGTTTTAGCACAGCCAAATACAGATAAATAAGGGATGAGGACAACACTTGGACGATGGGAGCTATTGTGGGAAGTTCTGACTTCACAAGGCTTTCAGGTTCTGGTAAATAGTCATCTGAAGTCTCAGGTAACACAGCAGGGAAACAAACGATCATCTTTTCGTATATAAATTGGGGAAATTTAAAGTAAAGGACATAAAAATGTGCCTTTTTGTGGCTAGTGAAAAAATCTTATGAGATGCTGTGTTCAGTTGTGCCTACTTTTCGGGAAAGCTGGTAATACACTGGGGAAAAAAATGCTGAGAGGAAAAAAAAGAAGAATGCTTGAAAGATTTAAAAAATATACTTCCCAATGAAGAAATCTGAGATCTCCATCTGTTTTCTTCTCAGAGGTTACTTAGTCATAGTGTACAAATACTAAAAGAGAGAAGAAAATTCCAGAGGGTTACAGACGAAAGGAAAGCAATGCCCTGAGGCTGGAAATTGAGGGCAGTTTTTTAAATTAACCATTGTAATACACTTTTTAAAATCAATGGAACAGCTCACTCAAGGTTTTTAACCCAGTGATTCCCTATCAATGGGAATGTGAAAATTAAAAGTAGGTGTTTTTGTTAAAAATCAGTGCTTCTGTTCAAACACCGTTTTGAGAGAACATCCATAGCCTTCATTGGGCAGAGGGGTCAGCTTCTGTTACAGCAGTGCTGCTCCCAGCCTGATCGTCTCCTGATAGAAATCTGTAGAAAGCAGTTTAGTCTCCACTTTTAAGTGAAAATTCATACTAGTGTTAACTTTGGAGAAATTATAAATGCTTCCCTAAAAGCAGGAGCTGCCTTCTTCCCTCGATTGCGACTGTGTGTTTACACGAACACCGTTAATAACGTGGCAGTTCCTTTGCACACACGAGGAAGGCTGCCACCGCGGAGCGACTGCAGGCGCTGGGGCTCGGCGCGGCAACACGGCACCGGCCCGAAGCCACCGCGGCGAAACCCACCACGCCAGGGCAGGAGCCACAAATACTGGTGCTCGAAGCAGGCGGGACAGGGAGACGGCGCCCCGGACGCGGGAGCGGGCAGTTCTTTCCAGAAGGGCCGAATGCGGCGGGAGCAGCGCTGGGAAGGCGGAGCTGAGGGCATGGCGGAGCTGAGGGGATGGTTTTACCTCAGCGCGAGCTTGTGGCGCTGCGCGACATGGTGCTCTGTGCCGTGGCGCTCGGTAGTGCCGTGGCGCTCCATGCTGTAGCGCTCCGGGCCGTGGCGTGAGGGACATGGGCTTGGAGCAGGACGTGCCCCGTAACAAGAGCAGAAGTCATGGAGACCGCCTGCTGCTAGTGGAATTGCCTGTGCGCTCCGATTTATGGCGCTCCCGTGTCCACACTTGAGAGCTACCCGGTGATAAGAGTGTGAGCATTTACAGGATGGGGTTTGCGCTTTGCCTCGCTTTTGAAGACCCCATAAATGGCGCAATCCCCAGGTACTGTGTTTGTTTTTATAATAATATCACTAAATCCACCACATGTTGTAGAGCAATTACTGTCTTACAGGCTTGGATTTTGTTCTTTTTCTTTGGCTTTACTTCCCTGTTTGACATCAATTCACATTAAAAATATTCCTCTCAGATTCTGCTAACATAAACTCCAAAAGTACCTACATTTTTTTCCCTTCTTTTTCCTTCCACACATTTGATACAGAATCACAGAATCACAGAACAGTGGAGGTTGGAAGGGACCTCTAGAGATCATCCAGTCCAACCCCATGCTCCAGCAGGGACACCCAGAGCATGGGGCACAGGGTGGCATCCAAGTGGGTTTGGAAGAGCTCCAGAGGAGACTCCACAACCTCCCTGGGCAGCCTGTGCCAGGGCTCTGTCACCCTCACAGTGAAGTTCCTCCTCACATGGAGATGGAACTTTTGGTGTTTCATCTTGTACCCATTGTGCCTTGTCCTGTCACTGGTCATCACTGAGAAGAGTTTTGTACCCATCTCTTTACGTTCTCCCTTCAAGTATTTGTACATGTACATCCCCTCTCAATCTTCTCTAGGCTAAACAGGCCCAGCTCGCTTAGTCTTTCCTCATAAGGTAGATGCTGCAGTCCCTTAATCATTGCTTTACTCTGGATAAGCTGCAAAAAGTCTATTTAAAGCTATGAATGGAAGATTAATATTTGTTTTTAGAAATTCTATTTGATATTTATGTTTATTCATGCTTTTTTTTTTTTTTTGTGTGGATTTCCTTTAATTATAATGTCATCTTGTCCTATTATAACATTGCCTAAACTGTGGAATAAGTTATACTGAAAGGAAAAGATCTGGGGTTTTACATTCTCACATTGCCATATATCTCTATCTTGAGTTACAAGATGAAGAAGCTTCGGAAATCAAACTTCTTTAAGGAGTTTGGTGTTCAGATCTGATCCTGAACGGTACTGAGGACTTGCTTCCTGATCCTGGGAATTTCTGGCTCCCCGTTCATGGCAGCTCTCTTGATGCTCGAGGCCTTGCAGGTCTTTAAGTGTTCTGCTGGACTGGGGCCAGGCTGCTCAGCACTGTCGCTGCAGGGTTCGAACCTGCACAGTCTGGAGTGGTTAAACTTGAAATTAGACGTCTAGCATTTTCAAGACCAGTAATTAAAATAACTTTCCAACTCCTTTGGCTAGAGTAGTAAGAAACCATCTTTAATTGTTATCAGTTAGAGACTGAACTTGCAAACAGCTGCACATCTTTCCAACCTACATAGTCCCATAGATTGCAGTGTTAACAGGCAAAGTCTTACAGTGATGTGGGGAGAAAATCATCTCTGGTAGCAGCGGGGCTGTCTCCTCCTCCCTCTCAGTGCAGGTTTTTCCAGGAGGAGAGCAGTAGGGTTTAGGTCTTCTGCTGAACGGGATTTTGGGTCAACTTCCGAATTACCTCCTGCCTTCCCTGACACAGTTGGAATTCAGGCGTGATAAGGAGGCACTTGCCTGCTGCAGTTTGTAATTTGGCAGGGGGATATTTTACCAGTTGTTAGGAGAGAAATGAGTTCTGCTTCTTAGTTAGGACTTTGTTTTCATTGGATGAGAACGAGAGCAAATATTTGGACATAAATGTTTTATGGCAGTACCATATGGTCCTTGGTATTTTATTTTTAATTTTTGCAGTTGCATTAAAATTCCTTTAATATTACCAATGTATTTCATTTAAAAGATAAATGCTGCCAGTAACCTGAGCAGCTGTTTTTCCTAAATATGCTGTGGCATCAAGAGTTTTGCTTCCCTGAACATTAGTGCTTCAAAGACAGTTTTACATCTGGTTTATTTGTGGAGATTTTTTTTTTTTTAACTGACAAATATCCTGTCAGTTGCATTGTATAGTTGCAGCTTTGCCCTTAATGGTGGTTTGTGAGTCATTGCTAATAACAATCAACAGCATTAAATAGATGGTTAATATGGGTTGTCATATTTGGTTAATTTTTCCCTCAAAAGGAGTGTCACTAAACTTTCCTCAAAGAAATTAAACCACACATAAAAAAATCCTTTCTCCCTTTTTTCTCCCTCCATCCTTCCCACCTCTCCACTCCAAAGGGAAAAAAAATCCCTCAACTAGCACTGAAGACTTGAAACTGAAGATGTAAGTTACTCTCCTCTCCCAGGGTAGTACTGCAGGGGAAATGAGCTTCAAAAGCTCAAGTCCCTCACAGCACCTGGGGACTTGCTAGGACAAATGAAACCCGGTAGGTTTTTAGGAGTAGCTTCATGGAAGAAAAATGTAAGATTGGAGGAACGTGGCTATAATGTTATCACTTAGTGGTTTTCAGTGTACAGCAGCGTGCGTGTTGTTTAGCCAAAGCAAACAGGGACTAGCAGCTCTACCCAAAGAGTGTCTGCACTAAATCTCACCCGAACGAGGTGGGAAGAAGGGTAATGGGGACAGAAGGGAATAAGAGCATGGGTTTCTCAATAAGTTGAAGGACCCATTACCCTTTAAACACTACTTGGCCCACCATCCTCTTTCTCTTTTTCTTCCTCTTTAAAAAGCTTCTCCAGTTTTGGGGAGGAGAAAGGGCAGCTTCATATCAAAATCTTCTTTTATATTTATATTCTCCAAACTTATTTTCAAGAGAAGTTAATTCAGTAATAGTCACCAGATGGTGTGCAAGGACTAATGAGGGGATGTTGTGACTCTTGGGTTCCTTGTGGGGGTTGTAGGAGTCGGCATCTTGCCATCAGAAAAGAGCTGCCGGGGGAGGAGAACTGCTCTCTGGGGAGGCTGCGACTGGACCGCACGGCTTCGGTTCTGCTGCGGCGTCATCTGTGGGAGCTCTATGATTTGTGAGAAACTTTCTCTTCATTAGTTTTGATGGAGGAGAAAATGGTGGGACACGCTGGTCTGGATCGCTACTTTGAAGAGTACGTTTTATTTTTTCACTGAATCCAAACACATAATTAAAACAGTTTCAAAAGTGAAGTAAACGGCTAGAGTAGCCTGGATAAATCTGGGCTGCAGCAGGGAAATGGCGCTTATGGTATAAAGGAACAGTTATTTTCAGAAAAGGGGAAATGCTCTTATTTGTAGCAGGATCCTTAATACTACCTCTTTAGAATGATAATGCTGTGTGTTCCCTGCCATATGATTTATTGCCAGTTAATCCATCACATCTGTTCTCTGTCTCAGTGGCAGCATATAAACATTGTAAGGCAAGCAAGATGAAACAGAGCTCTAGGACATCTTTTATAGCAGATCTGTGCAAGTGCGAAAGTAGAAATGTCTGCTGGTTCCTGGTGGCGTGCTAAGGACCTGCCAGCCACCGATGGGCATGGGCAAGTCATTCCATGGTGTGACATGGGCCCTTATCCTGGCCACCCACTGAGTCATCCTCACAATTTACATTGTCAAACTGAAAAGAAAACGTTGACAAATGTATAATGCAATCTCTTCTTGCAGTTATATTTACCAGCAAAATAGCAACTCACTTCAAATATTGGAAAATCTTGGGGAACCCGTTCGTGGGCTTAGCAATGAGATGGAGTGTCCTTGTGCTGCTGCAGAGAAGTCGGGTGCGTCAGACATCCCAGTGCCCCTGAGCCGCCTGGGCACATTTAATTTATTACATAGGCAGAACCTCTGCGTCCAGGGTGTGTGCAGTCGGCGTGTCAGGATACAGAGAAATGAAGATATGGGGGAGCTAAATGAACCCAATGGGGTAATCGCGCTGAGCTTCTGATACCCAATCAATACCAGAGAGAAGGGATCTGTAAATATCATAGGAAAAGCAAAGAAAAGGAAGGGTTTAAAGGATAAAGTAACTGCATTTTTGAAGTTTGGTGGAGCTGTTCTGTCGGCATACGAAGGCCCTCAGAAAGAGGCCACTGCTGCTGGCACAGGAGCAGTAAACACTTGGCCTTCACGTTCCTGGCAGAAGGAAATGAGAGCTATGGCTCGGAAAGGCTCCAGCTCTGCATCTCAGACTGATGAAGCTCGGAGGAGCCACGTGTTCTACTCAAGTGGAGCCATCACTTGAGTCTAGGGGCCTGGGGACTCTCCTACAACAGTCACCTGCAGGGCCTCCAAAGTACCCAGCAAAGAAGGCCTACCAATGTACTAAAAAGTAGCCTTGTGGTAATTGGGATTCCCTGAGGCTCAGCAAATACGAACCCAGATTCTAGGATTTTCAGAACAGTTCTAGAGAAATGTGTGTAACTAACAGCCTTTATGATCCAGGCACAAAATACTCAGTAATTCATGGTGGAGAAAGACTAGCTGTTTAACCTGCTAGAAGTTAGGTAACATTTCTTGTTTGGCTTGTCACATCCTTCACAGCTTGTGAGTTTGCCAATGCATGAAGATGTGAGAAGTTAGGGAAAGCTTGTTTTGCTTCCAGGCTTGTGTGGGTATAATTGGATCAAAGACGAATGGAAACATTATTAAGGTACAATAGCACAAGGCAGTGTTTTGGGGGGTGGAAGTGGCCAAGCAGCTCCCTACTACTGTTGGGTTTCACCTGCCTAGGTCACTCCTGCAAGGTTTATGTAGAAGTCGTGCAGGGCCTGACAGAGGCAACAGAAGTCCTGGGACTTGCTAGGGGGGAAAAGAGGGAGTTAATTCCTAAATCTTTTGGCCCTGTGATGCAGCTTTATCTTTTAAAGTGACAATTATTCCTTTTTATAGTAATGTATGCAGTAGAAAAAAATCATTCATAAGCTGTATTTCAAATAAGCTTTTAAACCACTTGGGAGAACGGCAGAGTACCTGCACTGCATGGACCTAGAATTGACCTTGAATGTTGAATGACCATTCATTGATCAAGGCTATTGAATGACCTTGAATTTTTTTTTGGGTTGTTGGATGCCTGAATTATTTAAGACCATTTCTTGTTTCCTTTGGAGACAACTTGGAGAGCTTGTGGCACCAACTTACAAATACAATTAAGAATCATTTTTAAAAATTATGTAAGAAATATAATACAAAAAAAAAAGAAAAGAAAGAGAGTATCTTCATATTTATCATTGTTATAGGTAGCAACAGCATTACTGGTTGCAGAAGGAGGATGCAGAGCCCAGTGCTGCTCTGCTACTCTCCATTGGCACTGAGTACTTACAGTTAGTGCATGGTAAATTCCTCTTCTCATTTTCTCTTACACGCATGTCTAGGAAAAAAATAATCTGAGCCTGAAATTTGTTCTTCCTGTGTTGCATCTTACTTTGGAAATCCTGATACAACAGGATGGCCCTCCCTGAAAGCCTCAGCCTGCTGGTGTTGAGTGCCAGCTTGGGTAAGTTTGGTGAGAAGCCCCTGCGCCTTTGGGATGTACTTGCTTTCCATGCATCTGCTCAAAATACTTCTGAAATTTCATTCTGATGTTTATGTTTTTCCATTATTCCATTATGAGTTTTACCTTGGTAATCACTTTTCGTGTGCAGAAGGACATGCTGTAGATCCAGTGAAATTATGTAAAGGACGAAGGAAAGATCTATCTCCCGGAGGTACCATGCACCTAGTTTTGCTTTCACCAGAGCTAGGAGCGACCTCAGTGCTTTGGGAACTGGGCTCCTTCTTTGCTCTGGAGCTGTTTGGGGTGAGTGGGACTCGAGTGTGAGGTGGATGATGCTTCAAAACAGGCCGTGCATGTGTCTGGTTGCTGCTTTCACGCTCATGCTGCCCTTTGTCTAAGAGTTTTGCTCCTCCCAGAGCCACGGGTGCCATGCCTGCTTCCCGGGGCTGCATAGTGAATCCTTCCTGCTGGCCTGGGGAGAAAGGAGCCGCTCTTGGCGGCGCACGGGGAGGATGATGAGGCAGCCGGGGCAGCCTGGCTGGGCTGGGCTGGTTGGGTGATGGCCCGGCCCGGCCACCGGGGCTGCGGGGCTTCCCTGCCCTGCCGGGGCGCCCGGGGAACGGGGAGGCCCCCGGCGCCCACCCACGGAAACAGTGTCCCGGGAAAAGGACACTTTGGCCCTGAAACATCCCGCTCACTGGTTTGTAATGCTTCTGAGAGCAAACGTTTCGCCCACTTTTGCAGCTAGGGAACTTACTCATTCACTTGTAACAGTGATTCTAAGTACAACTTCAGAAGTATTCTTATAGGAAGTGTTACACTTGTCCAACAGTGCCTTGAAATGTGTTTTTTTTTTCCCCTGAATGCTACTGAAGATGATTATTCATTTACTAAGTATCAAAAGTGCATCACTGCTATACAAGGAGCAGAACAAAACTCAGTTTGGTTCCAAGGAAATTGCAAGACAGCAAATATTGAAAAGAATAAACGCCCTGGGTCAATCGAGAGATCCGACTTGCTTCTGGTATCATTATTTTCTCTTCCTTTGTCCTCCATCGTATCTCACCTGAAAAAAATGTGGGTGGGTAAAAGGTTTCTGCAAAGGTGGTAAATGCTGTGGAAGGAAGAGCAGACCTGGGGACACTGGTGTCTAAATATGAAGGTGAAAGGAAGGCCCTAGGGTCATAGTTCGGAGATGGAGTGTTATTTCATGGCTGTGCCACCTGTGCAGAATGAGGGCTGCAGCACTCTGTTTAGAGGCTGGAGAAGAGATTTCACTGAGAGGAATCTGAATTTTATTTCTGACAAATTCTGTGACCTTAGGGGAAGTTATTTTGTTTATCTGGGCTTCAATACATCCACCTATAAAATGTGGAAAATAATGATTTTCCACCTTTCCCAAGTGCTTTGACAGCATCACAGGTGCTATTTACAGAATATGCAAACTGGTGGCGATGTTCAGGCTGGGCTGCCAGTGAAACTCCCTAGCTCCTTACCAATCCCTTGGGACATCCAGCTGCCTTCATTCTGTTCTGGGTGCTTCTGCAAATATTAGTACTCACAAATGAATTTCAGGACGGTTTGCAAAGCTCTACTGCATGACCAGGTTTGGGGCAGTTCTTAAAACAAATTTAAGGCCAATGCATTTCATTTTAATGTCATTAAGTATTTCTCTGTGGAATTTAGCTACAAGATTTTAAAGGCTGAAAGGCTTTCAGACAGCCCTGCTGTAGTCTGAACTCCTGCTTAGCACCTGCTTTGAGTCCCGTGGCTTTGCTTGGATGGACCTCTTTGAGAAAAAAGCAGAGAAAAAATCTAGACCTAAACCTCAGACTAATATTAGTTTAAAATTTTCAAATAATGGAAGATCTACTGCAAACTTTGGTAAATTGTCCTGGGTTTAATTGTATTCAGGGTAAAAATGTGTACCTTTCCTCTGGTTTGAATTTGTTTAGTTTCACTTGCAGCTCCAGTGTTAATTCATGTATTGATTTTTAAAATGTGAAAAATCATTCTTATTTTTAGCAGGAAATAGATCTGAGTTTCTGTACACTGTGGAATAAGAAACAATGTTGAAATTATTTTTTGTGTGAAATAATTTTCCTGTTACTCAGTCAGCTCAACTATTATCCTGAGGTAGTTTTGCAATTTTTTAACTCTGTGTCATTTTCTTGGGAATAGAAGTCAAACTTATGCAAGAGTAAATTTCATAACTCTTATTCTTTCTTTATTTTTTCATGAATATTTTGTTACTTCATTTGCTGTTCTTCAAGCCAGGACCTCCACAATTCCATTATTTTCATTAAAGCACTGCCGCTGGTATACGTTTCATTTCTTTTTAATTTGTAGGATGAAAACCAAGAGGTCTTTGCAGACCTGATGGGGTTACATGGTTAAAATTAGAGACCAGGCAACAGCTACTTCTGCAGGAAAGCAGAGCACTTCTGTCTTCATTCGGTTTTGTATTAGAAGAACAATGTTTTAAATAGACGTGAACTTTTTTTAAGGAAATCTTGTCAAATTGTGACCATTTTATGTAGAAGAAGGAGATAATTTCTGAATAGTAGATCAAACACTTGCAAGGATCAAGTCACCAAAGGACCTGGTGAAGTAACAAACAGGGAATGAATGAGTCTCACTGAAAACTCATTTCCTTCTTCATACGGGGCTGAAAACGCAGTTCCTGCCGACACCTTACGGCCACACAAACATCTGATTTTTCGGACTCGAAGCTCCTGGGCAAACCTTGCCAGCTCTGAAGTCCTCACACTGCTGGTTCTTGATGTCAAACTAGCAGATGCAATAATGCAGTGTAAATCACTACATGTAAAACGCTAAGAACACAAGGACGCGCAGAAGTGCAATGCTGGCGTTTCTAGGTGCGTTCCCCTAACGCTACTGCCAGGAGTTGGGGAGCTGCTTTCCTGTGGGAGGAATCCGCGGGTAGTGTTCAGCGTGCGAAGAGCTGCTGAGCAGGCAGAGCTGCTCCCAGCTGGAGCTGCCCACGGTGGCCGCGTTCCCGGCGGGAAGGAGCCTGCTCCTGGCCGGCTCGGGAGAGGCAGCCCTGCGGGACGAGCCCTGCCATCTGCAGCCAGATGGCCAGCTCCAGACTCCTGCAATTTGAGGGTAGTTTGGGGGGATCATTGAAGTCTCCGTGGGTTTTGCCGTGGATGTCAAGGAGGGTCATGAATTCACACAGCGTTCCTGGGTTCAGTACTATAACCAGGTTTGCAATCTTTTACGATGGAAGCTGAATGAGAGAAAATGTGTGGGCTGCACTGGGAATGAGAATCTGGATTTTCCAAGAGCAGATGGTGAAAAATATCTTTGCTAGTAGCTGGTGCCTCAGCTTGAATTGCTTTGCTTTGCTGTTAAAATCCAGTCTATTCAGAGTCTGTCTGCATGAGAATTGTACATTTCTAAATAAAAGTGTAATAGGATAATTTAGTAATTTGGTGTCTGCTATCTACTCACTTCCCTCCTAAAAGAAATTATCCACATTCAGGCACACTAACCACTCAGTGTCGTGACTACAGGCATTGCTGAATGGTTCCTACAGTATTCATTGGTAAAGTATTGTTTCTGTTGGGGGTTTTGACTGTCTAATGCAAGTTGTGTTCAGCCTGTTTACTGAACTATCACTCTGCCATGCCTCTGCAAATTGAATTATCCTCTGTTCATGATTCTTCCATCAAAAGTCCTTGTAAAAGGAAGGCCTAAAATACTAGAATGACAAGTATAAAGTCCTTCCTCTGAAACAAGGTGGGTAGTTCAATATGGGGGAAATCCTGAAGAAGAATTTAGAAAGGAAATCAGTGCATTGAAAAGCCTGGTGAATTGCATAGCAAAAAAGAAAGAAGCCAGGACTTTTTAACAGTTACATTTTTCAGTGCACAAAGTAGTTTAATTTGCGCAAAAACTGTTCAGTGTAGCACACCCATATTGGCTTTTGAGGCAGTATAACTCGAAATGGTGTGAGTTCTGAGGAGGCACAGCGTCCTAGGAATAAGGCTCCAAAAATACATGTGATGTTGAAACAAGAACAGGTTTAGAGGCAGTAAAACTTTGCCTGTGCTAGCATAGGTCTAAAAACACATCTACCAGCAATAACAACACAGTAGCAGTTAGTACTAGATGAACTTTTATGATCTTCATGGCAATTGTGCAAATACTTCATTTCACAGTTTTTGCATACGCAGAAGGACTCTATTATTTCCATTCTGCAGTGGAAAAACTACGAGGTTTGTTGTGTATGTGTATGTAGATACATAAGGAAATGTACTTGCAGGCTTTATGGAGTACCTATAGGAAGGGTAGCAGTGACCTATTGAAACAAAGGGGGTATTTTCCTCCTTCCATGAGTTTGGATCAGTTCCACAAATCCTACGGGGGTGATGGGCAATCAGAGCAGACTGTAATGGTAGTGTTGTGTCTGGGTGCTTTCCTGGGAAACTTGGATATGTGTCTTCAAAGTAACTAGTCTGTGTAGAACCTAGGTCAGAAATCTCCATGTGATGTGACTGGCTGAATTTCCGTGTGCTTCAGGATGCAGGAGTTTGGACTAAAATAACTTTGCTTTTGCTTTGCTTTTGGCTGAATTGTGGTTGCTTTTGGCCCTGAGCATGTGGTTCTGTGGCTCCTCTCTGCTTTTTGCTCCACTGTGACAAGTAGATGGGCCATATGAATCCATACAGTGCCCTTCAAACAGGGGGAAAAAGGGACACAGGGCATTTGGACAGGGGCACACGTGGAGCCTGCCAGCAGATACTGAGGCACACGGCCTTCAGGCTCCGGGCAGTCAGGTACTAAAGGACTTTGGGCTTGAACCTGCCCTTTGAGGACATGCTCATCTTGCTTCTTTCTGTATCGTCACACCCCTCCACTGCCGGTTCATCTCGAAATTGCACAAGAAATAATCTGATAATTATTTTTAGCTCATCATAAGAAAGACCATCCTAATGCACAGCCAGATGGAAGGCTGTGGGACTCCCTGGACAAGTGTTGCTTTTAATGACTCCCTGTGGACACTGCGTGCCACCAGTGGGTCAGCTGGCCAGGGCTTCACCCACGGAACGTGCTTTACGGTGCTGCAGAGCGCCCACATATTTATTTCATATTAAAACATATTAATTGATATTATAGAGACTCCTTTGTTCTAGTTTTTATTCAAGTTAGTTCTGTATGTGATAACCTGTTGGCTTATTCCCTGGATAAAACCTAGGCTAATTGTTATCTAATTTATCACATGCTACTTCTTGAGTATTTGTACAGGAACACACTGCAAATCATCTCGTATTTCCTTAATACAAGAAGTTTATTATGGATTAACATTTATTTGATGAACATTTGCTCAGCCCCTCCTTTAAGATACTTGGTTGCAAGTTACTGATATCCATTGACTTCAAAATATTTATGCCAAGTAGCTGTTGTTTTCACACCCAACTATGACACTAATGGATTACACAAATGCCATCCCAATGTGATTTTACATTATCTTCCTCCATAGCTAAAGGACATGTTAGCTTTTTCTATGTGTGTTAGCAATTTGTCACCTTCAAATAACCTATACATGAAAAATCCCTTTTGTTAATAATATCCTTTCAAAAAATATATTTACCTAAAGCCCAGCCAGCCTTAGATTTTCCTAAAGTCTTCATTTTCTTCCCAGCCCAAGTGCCTTGTTTCTTCATTGCAGATTTCTCGCAAGATAATGAGCTCTTATATAGGTCCTTATTTTTATTTATTTTTCATCATTAATTTTTTTCACCGAATCAGTTTTGTTTAGAACTTTCTTCAGCTCTGAGAAGTTGGCTTAGAAGTTTCTTCATCCATTTGGAGCCCTGAATATGTGTGTGTCCTTGGGGAAATCAGGCTCTACCCATGTTGAATGTCAGGTAGACAACCTGATCATGCTTATAGGTCCTATCCACAGTGTATTTTTTGACCTTAATCACGATTAATAGCAGTTCAAACAGGTATCTCATGTTGCCTTCAACTCCTTTAAGGTTGTTTTACAGTTACTGTTGGCAGAAGTGTAACACACATCCTCGTTTACTGTTCCTTAGGCAGGACTTGCTGTGTCTTCCAGACAGAAATAACTGTTACCACATTAGTCCTCCACACACTGTAGAGTTAGGGAATAATTTATCTTTTTGTTTGTTTGTTTTGGTTTGGTTTAATTGGATCCTAGCCATGGGCTTTGCCATGTACACATTGTCCTACTTTTCTTTCAGCGGTAGATCTAAAATGAGTATTGCTGCTTTATAACATGGAGTCCCACCACAGTGGGTTAGTTCAGCTGGAGCAGGTCTCCTTGGCACTTGGTTTCCTTCTCAGCGCTGACAGGCAGATCCTGCAGCCACGAAGAAGGTGCCAGATCCCGGCGGAGGCTCCAGCCGCTCTGCCCGGTGCTGCCGGAGCGGTCGCTCTCCTGAGGCTGCTGCCAACGCTGCTGCTCGGGGATGCTGCGACGGGGCCGCCTTTCTGGGGCAGTGGAAGCTTTGAGGAATTATATGATTTTGAAGAAAATATTGGTACACAAGCAACTGAAATTTCTAAGCAAAAGCTCTTCCAGTGCACAGCGCTTTTCTTCTTTGTCGTATTTAATGCATACCTTAAGCATGCATATATTTTGCATATCTCAGAAGAAAAGGGTTTACAAAACTGATTTTTCTCCACATTTGTGCATGCCATATGAAAAAGGGGACATTGAGTGCCCATCAGTCAAGAAGCAGAACTAAATCCTCTATTTTCAGACTCCCACGAGCTTTAGAAGAAAGTCTCATCCTGACACTGCGACACAGCATGTCACAAACAGCTTGAACCAATAACAGAGGGAGTTGCAGTTACATATAAACCTAAGGTAACACGCAAGAAATGCACAGTGGAAGCCTGTTCCTGGAGTACCAGCAACATTCACCCACCTCTTCAACATGAAAATTATTTCAGGCTCTAGAGGAGAACTTCCCTATACTGCTTTTATAATTTGTATAAAGATTTCTGCCCCTGCCCTCCACATTGCCCTCCACAATATCCTCCGTTCCAGACTACTTGCTATGTGATTATTACAGTTTTGAGACTGATTGCTTTATAACTCTGTAGCTCTATCAGTGACCTGGCTACGATAATTTCAAAAAATATTTATTAAAATACCAAAACAACATTTATGACTCTGGTCAGACTTCCACATAATGAATTTTTTGAATGCTTGTGAAACTGAAAGTATAAAGATTTGTGAAGCATGTGAAGTAAAATAATATATTAATTTATAAACATTGAGTAGAAAATACTCAAAGTTTACAAAACATTTTTAGAAAGTTCATTCCAATTTATTTTTAAATGATCCTTCCGCTGTATATTTTGGAAATAGTCCAGTGAGTTCTTAGATACGTAAGATAGAAATTCCTGAGAGATCCATCCTTTTTGTTTCTGATAGAAGAATAAGTTAAAGCTGGTCGGTCTCTTGGGACATGATTCTCGGGACGGGAATAGACAAAGAGCCACGGAAGTCAAGCGGAGCCGTGGGCAGCTCCCGCTTGTCCCCATCTGAGGGCCCGTTTGCTCTCCTCCTGTCTATGCTCACGTGATGCTGCTCACATCCAAGGTGCCGGGATACAGCCAGCGTTCCCTAGCCCGGAACGAAAGCTTCTCCCACATCACTTGTGTGTAAAGCCATTTCACACAAACATGGGGCCTCTAGGCAGTCATTTCTACTGGGACCCAGTGTTTAGGGCATAAGACCAGCGTTGTTATTCATCATGCAGTGACGGAGCTTTACCTTTGTTGTGCGACGAAAGGCAAAAGCCGAGAGCTGGGTTATAAAACCTGGAGAAGGCTCACACTTACCTGCAGTTACCACCGTGATAAGCTGGAGCACTTAGGTCCCAAACAAAGTCAAGAAACAAGAAATCAAAGAGAGGTTTTTTTTTTTTTTTTCCCCCTCCAGTTTCCTCTCTTCCAGGAAATTTATGTAGTCAAAGGTTTCTTTTAGCAGAAAATTATTTACAGGTGCTGTTCCTGGCTCTGTCACAAAGCTGTGTCTTACACCTCAGCCTAAGTGCAGTCAGCTTTTGGATCAATGTGACTTCTTCCTTCAGGATCGTCCTGTTAAGCTACGGCTACAAAGCCAATGGCTGGGGCCTTCCCGAGCTTTGGGTGACTCAGAAGGGCAGGGAGTGTTTTCTGCTGGATGGAGCAGTAGTGTTTCTAGATCAGGTTATAAATTTAGATGTAATTTGCTGTGTTTCAGAACCATTTCATAGCAGAATGTGAGCACTTACCTATGCAAAGAGTAAGCCCTTGGTCAATGACTCTTCCTCTGCACCACGGCAGCCCTGGGGTATGAGAATTAATTACCACGTTTGACCAGCACCACCTGACACTGTGCGTGCAATGAGGGCTGCGGTTGCTTACTGTGTAATCTCTGCATTACAATCAAGCTTGAGAAATCCCAATTATTTCAATGAATTCTGAGATTACTTCACTACATTAGTGAGAACCTGGCTGTTTACCTTTTTTTTTTTTTTTCCAGTTTCTGAATGCTTCATTCTTACTGTTCACTTGCTTTTGCATCATCTGTTGATCAGCCTTTCTTTCCTACATTCATGAAGCGTGGAAATGCAGTTCTTACAGAGAAGGAAAAGAAAATTGAGAAATAATTCTAAAGTTGATGCCAGATGATGTGACCAGCAAAGTCCTGGGAGTCGGCAGCGCCCTGCAGGTCTAACGCACTGCAGCTTGTTCGGCTTTTTCACTAGTTAGGGAATAGGCTTTCTTGGACGTCGTGGGCTTTGAATTGGGCCTGGGCGGCCTCTTAAGGTGAGTCCTGGGCCAGGTTAGGGAACCCCTTTGAGCAGGGCCACGTGAGCCTCATGTCCTAATTCTCTGTAATTATAGGGTGGGATAACGAGTAAATAAAGTGCAGAAATAGTAAACTGCAATCATTCTCCGATATTGAAGAGGTTTTCTAAGTGCATAATACAAGCTGCTGCGAAGTGTGCCTAGCAGCATTTTGAGCTTAGCGCAAGAAGTTTGATCCTGTAACAGAGCCATTACTTAAATTTTCTTGTATTTTAAAATTACAAAACTGACCTAACCTGAAAGGCCTCTAAGAAATCATTTTTCTAAGAAAAAAATACAAAAAAAAAAAAAATCTCAGCTCATATGGAATTTATTTGAAAGAATTTAATTCAATCTTCTTCCTCTGTCTTCTGTTAGTAAAAATAATGTAAGTCCATTTCATCCACTTGCTGAATTTGAGTAGATTTTTTTGAGATTAAAAAATATTTTGATAAATGAATACCTGTAATCCTTAAGACCTTTTATTTTGAGAACCTGCTGAGCTGAGTAGAATGAACAGTGACAGCTCTTGAAGATTTCCACTCTGTTTCATTACATCCAAGAAGTTTGGGTGCTTTCCTCAGCCAAACTAAGCTCTAAATATGAATCTTTCAGGATTCACCCATGACTTAATAATTTTCACTGCCTGAATATACACTTATGTGCTATAAAATCCATATTTTTTGTGCACACAGGTGACGCTTGCCAACTTGAGCTCAGCATGATCTCAAATGGCTGAGCTATTGAACCCTCAAAATGAGTTTTATAATGGAAAACTCAACTTAGCATTAACTATTGCTCTTTTAAATATATGCATACCCTAGTAGTACCATAAAGCAACATTTGTACTGTTTTAATCCTGCTATCGGGTAGCTGATCTGCTAGTACAGCTTTTAGTCACAATTTTTACTGCAGAGGACTTGGACTCAGGGTTTAAAAGATGAATGTTGCACAAAAAGCGCTCAGTGGTTGAATAGTTTCTAATTCTTTTGGTTACCAAAGTATTGAAAATTCTCTAACAGTCTCAGCTGAAACCAGTGCTTATTTTTATAACTGAATCTTTTCCATTATCCAAGAATGGTTTTCCCATTTCAGCTTTCTCCTCCCTTTCCTTTTTTTTTTTTCCATAGATTTTTTGAGATTTCCCTGTTTGGGCCTCTTTTCTATCCTTCAGTAAGGCTGAATTCCCTGATGGTAATCGTAATTATAAACATGTGTTGTTACTGTGGGCTACCAATTTACTTGCAGTCCTTGGTATTAAAAAAAAAAGTAGGTTTTGGAATATATTTCACATCATCAGGGCATATCTCATGAATAATTAAAAAGAAAGTGAAATCTGTAGGAGAGAGCAGTGTCTGGAATGCCATGTCTAAAGGTAATTGTATAATAAAATTGGTTAGAATCAAGTAACCACACCGAACAATTACTGTTGTGGCAGAAAAATGTTTTGGAGCTTTAATATCACTGATAGCATTTTTACAGTTTGATATACATGGCTTTGACATCAAGATAAATAATGGGAAGGCAGAAAAACAACAAAATAAACACGTTTTGTAGCAAAAGCAGAAAAGCCCTGAAATAAACACATTTTGTGGCAAACCCAAGAATTAAAGTATTTTGAAAATTGCTTGACTTAATTTATACCAGATACCTGTTAAAAAAAAAAGCCTTGTCAACTAAAAAAACAAAAAGGCAAAGTTAAAATACTCTAAATTTTACATTTGTTTGTTTCAGTGGTTTCCCCCACAGTCTGTCTTTCATGGAGGGTTATTTCCAAGATGTGCCTCTGTAATTAACATGTTAGATTTTTAGTGACTTATTTTACTGGGTAGCGCTTTATTGCTGATGTGTCAGTCAGTGTAATGTTCACAGTGCTGCAGGGAATAATCAGCGTGTGCATTAGGCAATTCATATTGTGTTTGGTATCCTGGTAAGACAAGATAAAATGTTTGCAAGATTAGTTTAAAATTAAAGAAAAAAGCACCAGAGAACCCCCCCCACCACCAGCAAGACATAGCAATAATGAATGAATGGATTCCGAAGGAATATAGATCCATTCTGCTGGACCTAGGAACATTTACCCTAGGAACAAAGAAGGAAACATATAGGTGTTTGTAAACATATAGGTAGCAAGGAAAAGAAGAGCTAAAGGTGGATTGTTATAAATGAAATGCGTCAATCATCTAGGCGAATTTCTTTGCTTAGTAAGGTAATAAACACTGCAAATAAGAAAGAGGTTGTGCGTGTTGTACATGTTGGTCAGGCTTTGGTCACTGTCTCGTAGCACAGCTTGGGTGAAACAGCTGCAAAATCAGGGAATACTCCTTGGAAAGCCCTGGCCAAGGAGGTCACCTGCTAGACCAGAAGGAAATCCCGAGCAGGGTCTGCAGGGATCCCCCCGGGGCTGGGTCAGCCCGTGTTCATCTACACAGACTCACGTGTCCCCTGGCTCATCTCCTTGGCGTGGGCAGCACGTTAGGCCCTTCAGAGCCGTGGCCTGTTTGTGAGAGTTTTCTGTCAGCACAGCAGACACGTGTGTTGTGCCCCACACACCGGCATGTGCTGAGAGAAGGGCACCGCTGCCAACAGCTGCCAGGCCCTTTTTTTCTGAGTTTAGCAACAGAAAAGCCAGTGTCAGTGTTCCCCAGTGATGCCCCTGCCGAGAAAGTCTTACGGACTTGCTGGTAGCACCCCAGGAGATATGAAAACAGCCAAAACATATGGCTGTAACGAGAGAATTGAGGTGCCAGGAAAGAAAGGGGTGTGCAGGCTGCACTCACAGGATCCTCTTGGTCACCTGCGTTTTTCATTTTAGGGGCTTATACTTTCTTCTGGGAGTGATAAAAGTGGGATTTTGTGATCTTCCTTTGTGGGAGTGGAAGAAAACTAGGAGTGGAAATAATCAAGATGTGCAGAGGGCTCTTTGCAGCTTCTCTGGGACCCAGCCAGAGCCACAGATGTAAACCCTGGGAGAAAATCCTTTCCAGTTTGTTTCATTATTCAATGGGTCCCAGGCTGATAACTTGTCCCCATCTCCCTCCTAAGGAAAGCCCTTCCTTTGTCTTCTCTGTGATGTTTGCTCATGCCCTTCACACGCATAAGCCCAGCCTTAGGAGTTTTGTCCTTTCCAGAGCAGAGAGGTTTGCACAGGTTTAAGCAAACATCTGAACTACCTGTTTTACCACCAAGCACTGTCCTGTTTGGCTCTAAGCACCAGCTCAAAAGCTGCTCCTCTTACTGAGGTTCCAAACAATTCTCTACCAGCTTGGGCAGGGAAACTCTGAAACCAGCCACGTGCCCTATTTACAGGGAGACAGCGAGATGTAGCAGCATCCAAGAGAAGCAAATCCCCACACAGAGACAGGAGCTGTGTGTTCAGCCTGGTATGAAGGGTTCAGCAAAAAGCTGTCCAATTCCTGCAGGAAGCAACGTGCCTGGGTTGGGGCACAGGGCTCTTGTCCTACAGGTCTGCAGGATCTTCCTGACCTTGGGAAAGTCCCTTCTCTTCCTTTTCTTTCCCTTTTCTGGAAAGGAGTTCAACATTCTTTAAGCTACATGGACAGAAAGGGTGTTATAAAAGGATTGTTGTTGTATAGTTACAGGTAACTGGAAGCGATTTGTCTCTTCATCGTATTTCTCTTCTATAGAGAACGAGAAATTGGCTACTTCACACTGTACTTGGCTCCTACGTTGGGCACCTAAAAGAAGAGTCAGTCTCATTTGAGATGAGGGGCATTAAAAATCAGATCCTAGAATGCATAATGGCTTTTTGCCAAGGAAGGTCGACTTTTTTTTTTTTTTTTTTT
>VZSG01000089.1:1624153-1646429 GCA_013398315.1 Nothoprocta pentlandii | reverse complement strand
TAAGAGATTTTGCTTGAGGTTGTCTGATGAAGGAATGATTCACAAGACATGACTCTTAATTAGGCTTCCAAATTTTACTAGCAGTTCTGTTACCTAATGTGGGAAACACCAGACTTTTGTACCAAAAGTGTTCCATGTTTTCCATTTCAACTCATAAACTTGGGAAGAAAGCAGTGAACACTTTGGAAGTATTCCAAAGCATTGGAAGGCCTCGCAGGTTATCACACCGAGCCCTGGGTGGATTTCAGCCTTGTCTGTAACATCCTCCTGAATGAGGTGAGCAGCTTTCCAAGCTGCAGCTGCGCAGGAAGGAGGCAGGCGCGGGATGGGATGTGGTGCGGGATGGGATGTGGCGCGGGATGGGATGCGGCATGGGATGGGATGCGTCTTCGAGGCCGTGCAGTGCCCCGGAGGAGGCTCCAGCCCCCCACTGCCACCTCTGCCCAGCACGGGAAAGGGACTGGAAATGCAAGAGGAGAAAAACGTGGAAAGGTTAAACTCAGTGCTAAAATCACTGACATTTGAGCAACATAGATGTAAGAGAAACATGAAAGCATCAGACATAGAGTTATTGTACTGGAAACTTTATCTTTGTAATGATTAAAAAAAAAAAACCTCAAAACCAACAAAACCCAACCCAACAACCCAGGAATGCCGGGGAGCAACCTAAGTTAAGCAGTTAAAAGAATTACTGTTTATTTAAAATTATGCCTTTATGTAGATAGGATCAATATAAAATCATGCCCGTCCTACATGTTTATTCTTGTACTCATTTAATTAAACTCAGGAATAATTTAGAACTTAATGCCGTAAAACCATAGTGTAGATGAGAATCGTCAGTGTTAGGCCATAGCAGTATTCTTAACTTGAGAATTATTTATTTCCTCAGCGCCACTTACTATGATTGACCCCATGTATGTATATCACAGATAGATTAATTGATTGTTAAACTGCTGTCTATTTTATGTACACACATGAGCATTTCTCTGGTTTCTTTCTGATTAAGAGGATATGAAACATTTTTTCTAATGAAAGACAAATCAAAGATTCTTGCTGAGGATGTGAGCAAGACTTTCATGCTTGATTTGAAAGTAATATTTGAATGTATTTATATTTGGGAATAGAATGAATTTAAAAATTTAAAAATTTTAAAATCCCAGAAAAGCAAAGAACAAGGCTGATAGTGCCGTATGATCTCAAACTGCTGTATTTTCAAATTTTGTAAGATATGTTTGAACTCTTCTACATTGAAATTGTCCATGATTATCAGAGAGGGCTTCTCAGCATTAGAGAACATATATATAATTTTGCACAATAAATTTCTAAGGCTAGACCTTAAGTGCAAAAAATGTCAAATGCCATCATTTCAGTCAAGCTCTAGTATAGCTTATATGGTGTCTCTACTTGTTTCTTTGCACAGTTCCTGATTAAGAAAGACTAGAAAGAGATATATAAAGTTCCTTTCATTTCATCTCAACCACCAATAAATATTTTGACAATAGCAGAAATAATTGCACTTGAGTTAGGCTGCCCTTGCCAGTGGCATTATTGGCTCTTGGGAGCCTGGCTAAGAGCTCATGCTCAAATCTCTCCTGAAATCTGCCTGCTCTGGAGAGACCCAGAGCAGTAACCCTTAGGAGAAGCCATCGCAGTCCCTCCTAAATGCTTGTGTGCGTTTAGTCACAAGCCTAAAACTTTTCTTTTGTAGGGGCATGAGCAAGCTGTGAGATTCCTTTGCTATGAGACCTTGTCAACAATATCCATCTATTTCTGTCTTCTGCGTAGCTGACCACATTGTCAGTGCTTACCAAATGATAAATCCTAATTATACCAAAATCCAGCCTGGTGCACGCAGCTGCAAGTCCTCCACATTTGTCTTTCATTCTGCATCTACAGACTCTTCCTTGCCGAGACTGCTGCCTTTCAAGGAGCAGCATTTTGGACCGGAAGACTGACTGGTGTTTGAAATGAATCAGCAGAACAGTAAATTTAATTTTCAAAACCAAACAGTTGCACATATTCAGAGCACATATCAAACTGCCTCTGCTGTGTGCACTTTTCTTCCTGCGGGGATGGTCAGTGGCAAAATTGCACCAGGAAAGGGAGCTCTCCCTAACTGGAGCTGCTGCTCTGAGTGAAGTCAGGCTGGGCACTCCTAGAGAGGGTCCAGCGGAGAGCAACAAAGATGATTAAGGGACTGGAGCATCTCTCGTAGGAGGAGAGACTGAGTGAGTTGGGCCTATTTTCCCAGGGGGTTGGACTAGATGATCTCTAGAGGTCCCTTCCAACCTTAATGATTCCATGGTTCTGTGATTTTTGGGGACGTCCCGTGGGATGCCCCAGCTGTAGCCTGTGCTCAGTCAATCTCTAATCACTACGAGCTGGGACTCTGGCTGCAGTTGGGTGAGTGAGCTCCTTGCATCTTTGCCAAAGCACAGCAGGTCTTTCACAGGGGTCCTGGACAGAGGGAGAGATGCCAAGGGCAAGAGTGAACTGCCACATGTGGAGTGAAAAATAAACATTGACAGAAGCACTGCTCAAGAGGGTCTGGAGAAGAGAGCCTTTAGAACCATGAATCCAGCCTTGAGATGCTCCTCCACACACATAAAAAGTCACTCCTTGTGTTTGTCTGGGAATGCATTTCTGTTGTTGAGGAATTTGGGTTTCTCTGTCTCTATCAGGCAGAGCTGAACCCTGCTATGCTGAGGCTATGTAGCTGCATTTCATGTTCCCTTAGCAACTGGCTAACTGACATTGAAGAGGAAGCAGTAAAAAACATGTGTTTTAATTCCTTTACAGTTTCATAAAGCCTGAGAGGGTAAGAAGCAGGGTAGGAACTTCATGAGGATGGAGAAAGTGAACCGCCTTTTCTTTATCTTTCTATTAGCTGCTCTGAAAACACCTAAACTGTTGCTTCTGCTCACAAGCATTTTCTTAACTAACTAATCTGCATTAATCTAGTGACTCTACACAGAATCCTCTCTATAGGTTATTATCATTCATACATATATATGTTCAGTGTAATAGGGCAAGAGTCAAGAGAAAACCAAAAGAAGGAAGCTAAACCACATCTTCGCCATTTTTTTTAAGCCTTCAGAGTAGAGAAGAGGCTAGTCTGGTTGTACTCTGGTTGTCTGAGCTTTGTTGGTCCTAACCTAGAAAATTTCTTTAGTGAGAAAATTCAAGAAGACAGAAGAACAAACTGACAACCTTTTGAGGAAAGAGGGGAGTGTTTCTGAAGGATCCATGAAGTGACTGGAAAAAACAGACCTACCTGTACTCCTGTCAGGAAATGGTCTGTCTTTACATAAGACACGTGTGTAAACATACATAGAGCCTACTGTTAAAAAACAATAACAACAACAACAAAAATCCAGGAGTTCTTTCTTTTAAATATAACTTATGTGTTAAGGAGATTGATTTATCCTACTTGGTTCAGACTTGTGGAGAACAGAGCTGAGGGCAGCAGGCTGCAAAGGAGAGTTTATGAATAGACAAATAAGGACATTTTGAGAAAAGCAAAAGTAAGAAAAGGCAAAAGCAGAGCTCAGATCAGAAAATTGTAGAAGGGTGCAACATGCTTGTTAACATGGCATGCATCCTGTAAGAAAATTATTGTGTCTCTGCATTTACTCTTTTTCTTCTTGGCTGCTGTTTTCTGGCTCATATGTTGCCTTTCTTGTTGCCCTAGATGTTGATTTTACTCAGCTCTTCTTCCATAAGCTACAGCTTTGATTTCCTGCTCTTCTCTGCTTGTGTCTAAATCTCTTTTGCCGTCAAAACTGCACTGGGGAGACACTACTTCATCATGCCCTCTTTGACTCTCAATGCTTGGTTTTCTACTCGTCCATCTCCAGACCTGCAGAAAAACACATCTTCCTCTGCTGGTGATACTTGCCTAAGGCCCATGCCTGTCAAAGCCAACTGCTGTTCTCAGTGTGCTATGAAATTAGGTAGTTTCACTGAAATAACGGTAGGTAGGCTCGAGTCCATAGCTTGACTGTCAGTTTGCCAGTTCTCCAAGTTTTCTGGGGCCTGGCCACGTACCTTGCTGTGCCACAAACGGGCAGGGCAGCAAGTGCTCATTCCTTAAGCCTTTCCCAAGGCTTCCACCACGAGGGATGGGGGATCCCTCGTGGTGACCTGTGATACTGCCAAGTGCTGCTCCTACCCCTCCATTTCTCAATTCGCAGGATGGCAAATAATTTCCACCTGAACATCTGTGACATTTGGGCTCTGAGACGGTCTCAAATGCTGTGCTCTTCATTAGTAGGGATTTCAATTTCCTGCACCTCTTTGCGTCAGTTTTGCTTCAATGCATAGACTGTGCATGTTCATTAAAAACAACAATAATAAAGTTTTGCCAGAAGAGGGGTGTGTAAATAAAAGATGCCTGGGGCAGAGCTGTGTTTTGTGTTCTGGACATTTATATAGCTATTTACAGTGCTCTTCAGTTAAATAATAATAAAAAAGGAGGAAAGAAAAAAAGCAGAATTACCATAGCAACTGAAGCAAGTATGTGTTACATTTTTAATCTCTGAGATACACAAGCGCTTACTAAGAAAATGCTCAGAAAAGGACATGTGCACTTGCGTGCCTTCCCTGCGCTGGAAGGGAAGATGCTGCTTCTCGGTCCTTGCGGGCACCGGCGGCCGCCCTGAGGGCGCGGCCTGCGCTCGCCGCACATGGCGGTGGCGCCGCAGGGTGACGGCGGGAGGCGCCTGCGCTGCCTTCCCCTCCGAGGCCATTTCGCAGAATCACAGAACCACGGAATGGTTGACGTTGGAAGGGACCTCTAGGGATCATCCAGTCCAACCTCCTGCTCCAGCAGGGACACCCAGAGCACAGGGCACAGGGCGGCATCCAGGAGGGTCTGGAAGATCTCCAGAGAAGGAGACTCCACAGCCTCCCTGAGCAGCCTGTGCCAGGGCTCTGTCACCCTCACAGGAAAGAAGTTCCTCCTCACCTGGAGATGGAACTTCTCATGTTTCAACTTGTACCCATTGCCCCTTGTCCTGCCACTGGCCACCACCGAGAAGAGTTTTCCTACATTCACCCTTCAGGTACTTAGACATACTGATCAGGTCTCCTCTCAGTCTTCTCCGGGCTAAACATGCCCGGCTCGCTTAGTCTTTCCTCATAAGATGGATGCTGCAGTCCCTTAGTCACCTGGACGCTCCCGGGGGTTGTGTGCGGCGGTGTGGGCCTGAGTGCCCCGGGGGAGCCCGTGGGGGCTCGCCCGTCAGTCAGACCCGCTCACGTTGGTGCCTGCACACACCTACGCACCGTGCGCCGCGACAGCCCCGGAGCGGCGGGAGGTGCCTGTTGGGGTCTGCTCCCCCCTGCCCTGCCTACCGTTTTTCTTAATTCCCTCTTAAATTGAGGACACATCATTACCGCTACACAGAAGACCCATAACAATTCTGTTTAAAAGTAGATAAATCTGCATCAGTGTGTATTGTGTCTCAGAAGAATGAGGGGAAAGAGGCATTGGTTAATCCATCAGTAGTCCCTCCATTACTCTCGCCTATGGGTGGTAAATTGGGATTTATTTCTCTTGTTGATGGTAACCATTTTTTTCCCCTCCATTCTGTCTGCCTGTGTTATTGGCAGAATAATTGCAAGTCCTCTTACCAAGACAGTCCAGAGAATAAACTAGCTGCTTTCGCCGTGCTCCTGCACTGCTTTTGTTTTGAATCTCTTCCGAAGAAAGGGGCTTTTGCAGTAACATGCCTGGACACTTCAGTGTTTCCAAGACAAACAGCTCTCGAGCCAAGATTGATTTGGACAGCATGCAATAGCTTGCATCTTTTTTCTTTCTTTTTTTTTTTTTTTTTTCCAGGAGATTCAGAGCTCTTTAGAAAGGCTAAATGAGCCTTACAGCAGCCCAACAAGGAATGGCAGCAGGTAGGCAGAGGCACAGAAATATTGTGCCTGGCCCAAGTCAGCCAACAAGGAGGTGGCTGAAGGGCACAGAGGCTTTTTGTGCTCTGCACTATTAAACTCCTTCAGGCCTGATCCTGTTGGTGCAGGCTCCTGACATGCAAACACCTTTTACCCTGTCTTTGGGTAATGTCTTAGGGTCCTTAGGGAGAGTCTGCCTTGCTCATTTCCCTATCAAATGGCTGCCACTTGCTATATTGCCAAATAAATTCATGCTCCTTAATAAACTCATTTTAAATGTTTTTCATATTCTGTAAGAAGATAAAATATAAGTAGGACCTTACTGTGTTTGGTCAGCATAGCTGTATGGTGCTCTGTGTACAGCCGGCCAGGAGTGTTCCCATTGGAAATTGATGTTTGGTCAGCATGAAACTGCATGAGAAATCAGCTGTCTCTGACAAATTTTCATTTTAGAAGTTTTGGATAGAATCAGAGCAGAATGTTTAGAACTTCCTTTGTTGAGCACTTTAATTCTGAAATTTGCTTTGATGTTATGCAGTATGCACCCCTCAAATTGAATTAAATAGCTGGAGCTAGCTGGAGTTTGTTCATAAATAATATTTTATATTACCTCAAACAGATGTTAAAACATTATTTACTGAAATTTTCTTAAAAATACAAATTATCAGTTTCATGTCTAGCTCCAAGTTTCACCTCAAGATGGTGAAGTAATAGCAAGAAAACTCAAAACCTTCTGGCTTATTTCTGCTAGTTTGCCTCGAAGCAGCACTTCCAGCTTCTGCAAATGTTGAGCAAAATCCTCAAATGAAATATGAATTTTCAATAGCTTATGTTCATCTTGAATTAAAAACGAGTAATTCTTTCCTTCCTTTCTCATCTTGGAGTTCATCATGCAGTGACAATTTGAAATTTACAACCCAGACATTTAACATCCTTCACAAGAACATGTAATTTGAAAAACTTGTGAAGAGAAATGTCTCTGCTAAAAAATGGCACTATCTTTTTTTATAAAAAGAAAGACCCCTGTCATTTACATTTCTGTTCAGCTTCCCATCTTAAGGTAAATAACACTGACTTTATTTTTTCAGATGCAATTTTTGGGAAGTTTCCCAAATTAGATAGTTGTCAAAAGAGTTTTAATGTGACATTGCTGATTTTCTTCTGTATCCCTTCGTGTACCTTGACACCTAATGCAGAATTCAGATTTTATCAGATTCCACTGCTGAAAATAGAGACATTGGCACTTAGCCGATGTTGGTAACTCTAAAAGCTTCTGATGCAACCCTAAATTTGGAAAATGAGTCCCCAATTTTTTTTTATATGGCATGATAAAACTTAGGAAGAAAGTTTTTAAAATTTAGATCCTCTGTGTGGAATTGGATCCCTGGTGATATTATAAAATTAGGCTTGATGTCAAACTCTCTTTGCCTGTAGTTGGACACGTTCCTGCCTGAGACGGGGTAATTCCCACTAGATGAATATCTCCATTTGTTGTTAGCAACCAGCTTTGTGAATCTGTTTCTTGTACATTAATACGTAGCTTTAAGGTATGTGTGCTGTAGGCAGGTGAATTTTATCCTGTCAGTTTTACCAAAAGACTCATTTTCTAACTAAGCTCTAGAACATGTTTGATTTAGAGTAGAAGCCCTGTAAGAAATGGCTGCCTTAGAAACCTTGAGGTCCTCAAGTTGCGGCGCGTTTGAATTTGCCCAAGAAAGTCTTCCCTTTGCTTCTTCAGCATTTCCAGTGCATGTCAGACCCCCAGTCATGTACGAGAGTAGGCAGCAGAGAGACAGAGAAATTCAAAGCAGAACCGAGTTTGCTTTTTTGATTGCTGAAGAAGTTTTCTGTGGTGGCAAATTGCCCTTTTTACCCTTTACAAACAGTGTTGAGCAATTTGTTTTTGCAGTGGACAGCAGAGGAAAGAAGACAAGAAACTTGTATTTCTCTTCTGAAGCAGTAGGACAGATTGCATGTTTTCATCCAGATGAGACGCTTAGCTCAAAAAAAAATTACAGAAAATAGAAAACTCTCCCATTAATAGTTCATCTTACACTATGGGATCTGTTGCTCTCTAGCATTCTCTTTCCTCATCTTCAATAAAAAAAAGCTTAAAAATATTTTTAGAAAAGCAGAGTACAAAGCCAGTAAGATAGCAGGCTAGATTTTACAGTAGGAATGATCTATTTAATTCCTTTCTAACACTGTACAGAATGATTCTAGTTCTAATTTTGATCCTAAATTGAGAGAGAAATGTTTTTATAAGGTAACTTGGATCGTGATAGAGAGATAGAAAGCAGAACTTCCAAAACATGCAATGTAAGGCTTTAATTCTCATTTTCAAATGTGTTTTCAAGCTGAGGTGTTCAGTATTTGACGTTGAGGAGTCCTTTACATGGTGCCTGTTGCACTAGTTAGCAGCAAAATCCTACCCTGCCAAGCAGCTCTTCGGAGCTGCACCATTCCTCACAGATGGGCCCTGCTGGGCACTTGCCAGGAGCGCAAGATTAGTTACTAATTCATATATAAGTGTTCTTTCAGAATGCACGTAACTCTGTGGAGAAATTGGTTCATAAAGCTTATGTATGTTGAGTTTATTAGTGATCTGTCTTGTCTGAAGTGAATTTTGCCTTCATCTAGTACTTCTTAGGAGGAAAGTGATTCAACTCTGCACGTTATTAGCACGAGGCTGTCCCAGGTCAATGCATTTCTCCGGTTAGTAAGTGCTTATTAAAGACCTGCTTTGTTGAGGGTACGTTTGTGATCATCCATGTCTTGTAATGAATCTTACGAGCCAAGTAGGAGTTGGTGTTAATTACTATATTTCATGAAATTATTATATTTTTAGACTAGGTTAGCCTCTCTTTTTCCAAGATTCATGTTGGTAGCAGAAGTATAAATGGAAGGAAAGGTGGGGAGATGCTAAATAGTCAGAATCCTGTATATACTGCTTATTTTGTGAAACAGACTGTAACTTTGGGGTTGTGAGCATGGTTTCATGTCTAGAAAGAGCAGCAGCCTAGAACTGAGAAGAAAGCAGTCTCCTGAACTTTGTTAAGTTTTGAAGCTGAGTGTTCTGAGCTTTCTTGTTCCTTTGCAGTTTTCCAAGCCTGCTTCCTTTCCCCTCATGCCCATATTGAGCTGCAGTTTCCCGCACCTTGGAAGCAATTACTGGCTCAGGCATCTCAGGTTTGTAACCTGCCAGCTCTTCTGACATGGCCAAGGGGTTTGACTCCCATGGAGGGGCCCAGAGGTTGTACCCAGTTTAGCACTGTGATCAGATGAGTTTGTTCTGAGTGCTAGCTAATTTTGTCTCCCTGAGATTCTTTATTTTTTAAATATTAGCAAACACAGAGTGAATTCTTCATCTTCAGACACGTGCTATGAGCTGCAACATGGAATACAGCAAAATAACAGTGTTTTAATTCATTCTTCTGTGCTTTCATTCCTGGGTTGTAAGCCTAAATATGTTTGCCTTTAAATGCTTTAAAGGCAGGCAGGTTGGATTTTCATTGCTTCTAAATATGTGGCTGCCTTGGGGCTTCTAATTTATTTATTTATTTTAATGGAGTGAGAGGCTATAAAACCTATGTGCTGTAAAGCAGGCAGACTTCTGACAGTTTCCTACCAGCTCACAAGGCTCCACTGGAGAAGCAGGTATCTTACTTAAGACTTGTTCCTAGACTTCTAATTAAACCCACTGAAATACTCTCCATTTCAAAAAAAACAAACAAACAAACAAACAAACAAAAAAAACCACCTCTGGTATTGGCTGAAACCTTCCCCTTGTCTTAGCTGTCTCTGGTTTATACACTTAGGAAAAAACAAGCAATTGCAGTCAGCTGTCCCTTACCAGCGGGCAGATTCTCTGGCTGGTCGAGGAGCTTTGGCACAGGTGCAGACACAGTCACTCCATCTCTGTGTGTATTTTAGCAGAGTTTATTAACCTGGGAGTAGAGGTTAGAGACTTTTGCAAGGTTCTGTGCAGAGCTAGGAAGCACCTGGCAGTGGTTGGACTGTGAAAGGTTGTATCTGTCCAGGCTGCCCTGGGTCCCAGCACTCTGGGACAGCACAAATGTGATTACTTGTTGTTTCATTTCAATTACGTCCATTGCAATCCAGAGTTCTCATCTGAATAAGCTAAAAAAAAATAATGATTTTTGATACTATCATTCAAGGGCAAGTCTTAAGATATTTTTAAAGTCTTATAATAACAGGATAATTGTCTTATGCTTAAGAGATTCATGGAATGTGCTCTTCAAATGTGGATATTTATCTTTCTTTATTTTCATGACTTCCATTACCATAATATAAGGACTTGTTCTCTTTGTTGTGTTTATTTGCCTAAGGCCTCCATGGGTGAATGAGTATTAACTATATTTTGAGAACTGACTGTCATTCATATCATCCAGCTTTAAGTGTCTAACTGAAGTTTGGTTCTGGTGTCCTCAGTCATAGTATGGGCTTTAAAAAGAGATGAAGCCTTGATTTAAACATACTAACTTTTGAACTTCAGTAGGTGAATTGACACTTAAGGAGTCTTACCCCCTAAGAAAGGTTGTACCACTATCCTTCCAAAAGACTAAGTTATTCAGAGCTCTTTAGATGCTTGGGAAAGCAGTGAAATATCTAATGAGATTTTTTTCTCTCATGTTCAAAGGTATGTAGAAAACTTGCTTAGACATATATCTGCATCTCAAAAACTAGGCCTGTTGTGCTAGAGCTGAGCAAGGTTCTGAGCTGTGGTCTACAAAGCCTTGTGCAGTTGCTTCATGGTGGTGGTGCAGTCTTCTTCACTGCTGTATTTTTCACAGCTTCATGTCTTAGGCTGGAGAGCAGGCCTTGTGACCACTGACCTTTGAGGAGTCTTTTTATTTACACTTGTGCTTAGGGAGTCTCAGCAAGAGGTACTAGCAAGTGCTGCACAATGGCAGGCTCAGAAACTCTCCCCTGTAGAGCAGGCAGCAGGAACTGAAATTTTCATCCTTCATAACTATTTCTTTTCAATATGTGACATAAGCAGATAGATAAATATCACTACCTTTATTTGTAAAGTTTATAATGTTATTCTTTCTAGAAATACTAGCCTGTAAGACTACCCTGCCCATCGGAAGGGGTTGAAGCCCTTGTTCAACTGGCAGGATTTGCTTTAACTCTCTGTGCCCGAAAGGCCTTGGCTCATGTGTGTGCCAGCCTCGCTGCAGAGCTTTGTGTCTCCACGCGACGCTTTTTCCCCTTAATCTGAAACCTTAAAACAAAGTACCAAAAAGTGCTGCAAGGAAAGTAATGATCCTCCAAAAGAAATTCAGTGCAACTGGCAAGAACCATTTTAATTAGCTGACAAAATTGCATTGTTTAGGTTTCTTTTAAAAATCAATGAAGTGGCTGCAAATGTTTCTAATGCCTTCATGTTCTTAAAGCTCTCACTGGGGAGCCCCTATTCTCACCACAAAAGAAGTTTATACCATTTTGAAATTATTATAAAGACAACTAATATTAGAAAGGGTCTAAAACACATTGCATTATGATTACAATGAGAATCCAGCATTTTCTGAGGTTGCTTAGTTGAATGGCTTTAAAAAACCTCCACAAAACTGCCATATCTTTCTTCTGCTTCTTTTCTGAGTTTGTCTGAAGTATCTGCTAAGGAATCATGCTCCAGGATATTGTGCAAGGCTAAACCTAAGCCCAAAGTGAACACTCTGTGCACTATGGATGCCCCAGACCTCTTCTGTTATGCCAAGGTTTGTGCTTGGTCAGGTACGAAACGGCAGCTTAGACCTGTTTGGGCCATTTCCTGGCACCCAGGCCTGGATCCACATGCAGAAAACACATTTATGCACTTGGCTTAGTGGACAAATGGCTGTCACTGACTAAAATCTATGTAATGTATATGACAAAACTGTTTTGAGAAAATAAAACGTGGACAAAAATGGAGCTGCATCTTCCTAAGGGAAGCTTAGTGATGTGCTTTTCCTTTGCCTTTTCCTCAGAGAAGAGTTGATCACTGTATTAAGCCATGTTCTGTCAATATTTGTGCACATGCAACTTCCAAATAAGCTCTGTTCTGCTTGCCATGATTACAGAAGATGCAAAGATGACAGCTGATCGACATGAACTGCTTTTCTGCAGGAAGAAATTTTCAAATAGGTAGATCATGAGTCCAATCCTGCATTCCTTACTCAGGGAAACCTACTTTGATTTACTTTAATGGCTATATCAGCCTTGTCAGTCTCTAGTGATTATAATATCATAGGTAAGTGTAAAACTCCAAAGTCCTTATGGCTTCTTAACAGTCTCTTCTTCTGGAGACCTTTCCTAATTTCATATCCAACGTGAACAATCTGGGAAAAAAATACTCAATACTTGAGTTTTTAGTCCTCCCATTCCATATATAACTTACAAATACTTCTTTTTCTATTGCTTGTTTTGAAAACTATTCAATATTTATGGATTATTTCTAGTATAGGGCATTTACCACTAGAGCACCTAAATCATGTTTAGAAGTTATTTGTCATTTACTACAGTTTCTCATTTTAGTTTATATTCCTAATTTAGGCTCCCAAGGTGTGTTCCTTAGTTCATTCCGTCCAGACTTCTTCTGTCTGATCGCTTGTGTTGATGATTGTGAAAGCATAACTAGAATTTAACTTGAATTCACACTTCTGCCCAGCCTCTCTCTGAAAGAAAAAAAAAAAACTATAATTGATTTTCAAATGCCTACCTTAAAGGTTAAAAAATCCCCAATATAGATGTTGGGTGCAAGATAAAATAGAATTATGTTGCTAGAGTTCTACCTGTGAACTTAGACAAACACAAACATTTCTGTTAATATAGAAAATATGTTTCACGGCGATAGAAACAATCAATAAAAACATTCCTTTGGAGGAACACTTAACAAACAGTTTAAAAGATCAAATGATAAAGAGTAAGAAATGCCCAATCTACTGTATCAAAAAAAAGGTGCCAGGAATGTTCACTCTGGGGGATTGAGCGTGTACGTTCTCATGACAACGTAACCGAGAGCATTAGCACGGGGAGAGAAATCAAAGGACAAGAAATTCCAATGTCATTTTCTAGCTTTGAAAGATCTTATTTTAGACCGAAGTACTTCAAAAAAAAATCAGAGTGACAATTCAGGTCTGCTGTCATTCGTGAGGAAAAATAATGAAATAGCTCTGATGTCAGACTTAGTTTCGCACCTTAGTTTTAGGACTAGCAAGTGAATTTTGGAATTTATTAAACATAGCCATGTTTCTTTTTCTTCCCAATATGTGAACTATAAGCAGAAAGGGAAAGAGCCTATCTTTTATTTGTGGTACTAATGCAAGTGGGAAAAGGCAGTCCTGATTTGAGCAACGGCTGCTTTCGCAGCCAAAACAGCTTCATTGTCCCCTGAGTTTACCCAAGAATTGGATTTGAATTCGCTTAAGAAGTGAATGAATTTCCCATTATTTGCAGGCTAGGGCTTCCCTGGCTTCCCCATACGCAGAGTTCGTCTGAGACAGCCATCGATAGGTGTAACTTAGATCAACTCCTTCATAGATGGAGGTCCTGATCTCTTCCCCTGTGCAGTATCTCGCTTCAGCTCCATGTGGTCATATTTGCTTTCACAAGAGTTACTATTATTTTTCTGGTTATTTTTTTTTTCATTCTGTTTGCATGAAAAGTGCTGTTGTGCCCTTGAAGTGCCGGTATGATGTACAGAGACATACTGGCCTTGCTGAACCGCTCCTGCAAACTGCATCACTTGCTGAACTTCCGTACTCGCCCACAGAACCAAGGGCCGAGCCATTTGAAACTGGGACTGCCACGTTCGGCAGCGCTTCCGCAGAGCTCAGCGTGAGGGCGACTCCGGAGCGAGGCATGAGGCCTGCGTGAGGACAGCTCCATCCCCCAGCACAGCCTCCTGTACGCGGTCTTGGAGCGGCTGCCCGGAGCTTGGGGAGGCGTTTGATAAGTGCTCTGCTGGTCCCTCGGGTCCACAACGCTTTGCCTTTCAGAGCGGGAGCTACCGTGTGTCCCCACAGCATCGCTTTGCTGGCATCACTTGGCCTGTGTGGCACAGCAGCAGGAGGAATAACTGGAAAGGCCTTCTCTGCAGTCATGAATTATCTCCATTTTATGCTTTCCCAATCTGCAACTCCAGCTTTTCTCAGACTGTTAGTTGTCTTTTCAAACTTCCACATTTCTGGTGTTTATAGAGTTTTAGGACCGACAGAGAGCTGTGACAGTATGCAGTTAGCGACAAGGATAGGAGATGGCAGAACCTTCTCAAATCATTATATTTGTGTTATGGTACTCACAGAGCTTCCGAGTAGCCAGCTGCCTCTTACAAGAGGGATGGTAGAAATACTGCCGAAGACTGCTTTGGCCCAGAGGTCTTACCATGCTGGACTTGAATTTATCACCATCCTTTCTGTGGTCTAGATCAGGGAAAACTGAAGTACTTATATTTCAAAAGTAGTGGCATATTTGAATGGGGTCGATAGGAGCTTAGCCTGGAGCAGCATCTGCTTGGCCTGTGTCTGTGTGGGGCTTGACTGCAGGGAGAAGGTAACTAAAAGGGTTTTAAGTGAGCAAGCTCAGGCTGAACCTGGGGGCCCGTGGCAGAGAATTCAGACTAGGGTATCCATATGGTCGAGAAGTTAAACTGCTTGCTTTTGTACTGTAATTGTGTATGATATTGTGTATAATTTTTTTTTTTATACTAGTCTAGGGTATGTCTACATTACAGTGCCATTTGTGGTGTAGATGCAAACTCCATTAGCAGGAAACGTGTTTCAGTTTCTATCTCAGACAGTCGCTTAAGTAGAAAGAAAGCTAAAATACTCTTTTCAATATTTTGTGCGTGTGGCTCCCCAGGGTTCCCGAATGTCTCATGTAACATCCCAGATCCCAAGAAGAGGGCAAAGGGCTTTACCCCTTCTGAGCTGAAGCAAAATGTCTAAAAGCATTTGTGCCATAAATGAACTAGGCTGAAGTCTATGCATGGTATGCAACAAGCTAATTAATTGACATTCGTTTTCAAGTGTGTTGTTTGCAGGAGAGCTGAGACAATGTGTTATATGCATTATAATGTCCCCAGAATGTGCCCTGGTTCAGCCTGCTTTGTTTTACTACTGCTGCTCCATGAATAACCATGAATAAACCGTGCCTGAAATCTTGAAAGGTGATGTGAGTATTCAGGAGCCATGCATTTTCAACATCTTTTGACACCGAGTTCTCCGTGATTTAGATCCTGTGAAGGAATGAATCTGATATTACTACCTAGGAAAATGTCTTCCTTTTGGCTTTTTTTTTTTTCTCTCTCTCTGCCTCTTCCTCTCTTTTATGGATGATTATCAAAAATTTCAGTTCTTTCATTCCAAAAAAAATTGTTGCTCAGAGACTTTCAGACTAGTTGTTTCCATTTAATTTTAATAATAAATGTACTGTATTTTAGTGCTCGCAATGAAACATGATTTATTTTGTATTATTTATTGGTATTTATTTAGGATTTAGTTAGCAGTCTCTGTAGTTACAAGCAGCTATAAGCCAGCCTAGTGAGTCATTTCCTTTACGCTGACACCCATTGAAATGGCTCCCTTGCTGCAAACTCACTTATATAACCAGACAAGCAGTATCGCGAGAGGTCATATCTCATTATTTCCCATTTGCTCAGATACGTGAATGTTGCCCAGATAAAGTAAATGCAGAAGAAATTCTGGGCCTGGGGGGTCAAGGACACAGAGGAGAATGTGTTTTGTTCATATGAATTGATGCAAAATTTATTTGTAAAAATAGGCTGAGTTCAGATTGCAAAGAGAAATGTGGTGATGAAAATACTCCTATTAACAGTTGCTATCTATGCAACCCCCAGTGCCTGGCTTGCCTACATGGTGGAGATAAAGTATTAAAATGGTGATAATGTACTCATCTTATGGAGAAACCAAAACCCGTAATTGACTTAATATTTAGAAGCAGCTAAACTAAATAGGCATTGTTAATTCTTGGCATTTGTGTGATAACTTGTTCATTTACTCTTCGTGGTCATCCGAGGCCTCGGATTTCTCCCCCAGCGCTTAGCAGGCATATAACTGGATCAAGGAGAATTTTATTTTTGGAACATTCAAGTGAGGTTGTAGTTGTGTTTTGTTGGAAGAAATCAAATGCCTGCAATGTACAAAGTGTGAAGGCATGCGTGTAAATGCTGGAGATCAAAGAGTTAGTCTTCTGTGGGGATTATCTAATGTTACTATTTCTTCCTCACATTATTATGGCATCCCTCAGAATATAGTGGGATTTCTTGTTGTATTTGTTGATATACTGGAAAATACTTGAACTCCCTCCAAGTCTGCAGATCTGTGTGCCAGGATGGATTCCTGGAGAACCCGAAGGGGCAGCTTGGGGAACATCGCTGCGGCTTTTCACTCGACTAGAAACACGTTAAATAAATCAACAAGCCAACCAACCAACCTGGGGAGGACTGAGGTTGCACAGAGCGGCCTGAGAGCAGAGCGCCCTGCCCGTCGCGGCCCCCCGGCCTCACGCGGCGCCGCCGCCGTCCCCTGCAGACCCCCGCGGCTGCCGCTGTCACACACGCCGCTTCGGGACTTCTCGGGCCACCTACCCAGCAGCGCAGCGCGAGGGGAGGAAGGATTCACTTGGGACGTTAAATGAGCTCAGTCAGAACAAGATCTTCGTTTACGATCTTCATTTACATCCGCAAGAAACCCAGCTAGTCAAAACAACAGCAACAAAACCCAGGTAGAGTTTGTATACAGAGGTGTTCTCCCTCCCCTCAGCACATTCACTGCCAATACTGAAAAGAAAGCTGGAAAGAAGGGGGCTGCGGGCCCGCGAGGCGCTGGTCGCTGCCTTGGGAGGCCAGGCCGGCACGGGTTCCCCGGGCGGGCAGGCCCCGGGGCGCCCTGTGGGCCACACCGACCCCCTGAGCTGCCACAGGGCTCCTGTGACACCGCTCAGTGTCACGGCTGCGCTGCCGCCAAAGGAGGGTCTGACCGGAATGAGGAACTGTGAAAGTCCCCTCGGAGGAGGGAAATGTGTGCAGGCGACCTGGCAGGAAACAAGAGTGCGTACAAGGAGTAGAGAATTAAGCTTCTTTCAACTTACAAATACACAACTAAGTTCATTTGCTTCGCTGGAAGTGGTTTAATAATTAGGCAGGCATTTATGTCCCAGCCTGTGTCTGGGCAAGAGGTAGAGAGAGAAAGGACCTTGTAGCTTTTTGAGCTGTTGTAGTCTTTCCAGTGGGGTAAATAGTTACCAGTAACGAAAAGAATGAAAAAAAAACCCTCTAAACAGTTAGCAGGTGACCCTCACAAAGCTTGACTTTCAGATCCTTTTTGCCTACCCCAAGAACAGTACGTGTGCTTGGCCAGAACTGGCACCTTCCTTTTTTTGGTACGTTGGCTCTCATCGTGGATGCTACGGCACCCCTTGGCAGCTTCCCCCACCTACCTGCAAGCTCACGGGCTGCGGTGCTCTGCAGCCAGCATGTTTTTGGGTGCCAGTCTCCACATGGGAATTTTGAACCTACTTATTGCCCCAGGAATTGTCATGATTGCTGCCATCCTTCTTTACAGACCTCTTTGAGAAGGCAGCTGTGAGCTCCCTACCTTCCTGTCAGTGTCACTGCAGTACGCGAGGTGTTCAGGTCCACACCATGTATCTTGCAGTAGTTTTTGGAAGTCCCTTTGGGAAGATTGGGCACGTGCTCCTTTGCTAGCATCGAGCTGCTGAAGGGAGGCAGAACAGACTATGTCTGACTAGCTACAGTCCTGTTCACCTTAGGGGAGAAGGGCAGGTTCTGCATTGTTGTTTCCTCCTCTATTTCTAACTGTTCTATTCAGGAAAAAAATGAAATAATTAATACTTAATTGCGTCAAATAGGGCCAAAGTCTCCTCTGAATTGCATGCACGTAACTCACTGGCAATTGTACTTGCATTACCTGAAGGCATTTAGATTGCTTCATGAGATTTTCTGTCCTTTGGCCAAATACATAATACTTTTCCTCAGAGATCTGAATTGTTTTATTTAGTAATTAAGGTAGTTTGTGCAACAACTTAAAGATGCAAAGGGCAGATACATCTGCTCAAAATCCAAGGACTAACTCAAGCTCAGAGCTTTCCTGCTGGCAAATTCTCTGAGGACAGAAAATTCTCTCTTAGGTATCTGCCTCTACATTTGGATTTGGCCCATTTTAAACCGGTATCACAGAAACATAATGAAAATAAAGACTCCTTTATCTAATGGACTTTTAATAACATCCTCTCGTTATGTAGTTTTACTATTTTCTTTTTCATTTCCTTCACATATTTTAGAGATGCCTCTCCCTTGTTTCTCATAGTGCTTTCGTCACTGTAGTTTTGATTTTTTTTTCCTATAGGAGATAGGTGGGGGCATGTGTGTAAATCTGAAATGATTTTAACTTTGTGTCTGTGCTTACCAAAGAGAATCCTCAAAAGTGAGGCAGCAAAATTTTTGACAAATTCTAAGAATTTGGAAATCTTAAAAACAATGCTAAGCTGTTTACAGCTTGAAGATGGAAGCTACATCAAAATGGCAAAGATGCAGTTCCTCACAGAGAATGGGACAGCTGAGCTAGAGCAATAAAAACATGAATTCAAGTTCATACTTTTTGTATCTGATTTAATTCTTCCCTAGGTTTTACACATCTCAGTGAGAATGCCCTGATCTAAATGCATAAGACAGTATAAAACTAGGCTAATTATGAATAGTTTGTTGGCAATCTGCTGGTGGATGTATGTCAGTCTTTTTACAACACTATGCATTTTGTATTTTGCTCTCTAGCTTTGTTTTCCCCTTTCTTATCTCTGAATGCTCATTTTCGGCTAGTCTTGCATGCTGGGGATCAATGGTGGACCTCTTTCCCTGCTGGCTCTTTCTGCTCTTTGATTTCTCTTGTGGTTGGTACCAGAGATTACTGGCAACAGTCAGTAAAGTCAGTAGGTAAAATATTTAATTTCATCTTGCATTTTTTTAAACCTTTTTAAATAATAGGTTGCATTTAAAAACAAGCAAACAAAAAAAAAATCAGCGTGTTTAAACACCCTGAAGTTGCTTTCTGATCTTTATGAGCAAAACTATTTGCTTCCCAATTGAAGTGCCTTTTCCAGGAACTTTATCGTTCTCTGAGAACATTGTACTCCAGTATTTGACCTACAGAGTAGCACTTTTAGCAAAAATGAGAACTAGCAAAAACATGGACCTAAAAGAAAAAAATCCTGCTTACTATTACATTTTCATGAGTTATATATAACGTAAATAAACATTATTAATTTAGGTCCGAAAAGAAAAGCAAACAGTTTACATCTTGCAACAGTTACTTCCCAGTCTGGACCTGTCAAACACAAACTAGGACCACTAACTTCCTTCTTGTGTCTCAGTGCTCTCAGATCCTGGATTTTGCTCAGGACTTTCCAAAATCCTTCTCAACGCTTATGAACGCACAGATTAGGGGGTTGATTTTACTGTTCTCTTTAGGAGATAAAACAATGAAAAGGACAAAATCCTTTTGAGGTGATCAAGATGGCTTTCAGGGTTTAAACCTATTCTAATCAAAGATTAAGTCACACAGCTTAGCAGCTTTTACCTGTGGAGCAAAATTCTATTTTAAAAACTCTAATTTGGGCTCAAACCGGGTTGTCTGTGATTGTGGAAGCCTGGCCAGTCTCTGTGTCATCTGCCACAAGCCATGTGCCTATGAAAAGTGAATGTTTTGGCTTGTTTTTTAATTAGTCTAAACTTTCTTTGCAACTTCTTGCTAAAAGACAACATTATTTTGGCATCTTCTGCTATGGGAGAATTTTATGATTATTTGTGGAAGTGCCTCAACTCTGGGTGTTTAATTGAAGCTTGCAAAATAGTTAAGGAAGAAAGTATGCCTCCTTCCAGCTGCCACAGTTGTTTAAGCCTATTTGGGACCATGTCAGAAGTACTAAAATTTTAACCATACCGAACACTAAATGGAACCATTTAGTAAACTGTGTTTGCAAGATTGTTAGTAAATATCTCTTCCCTAATTAGTTAGTAATACATTAGTTGGATCAGCTAAAATAAATAAGCAGTTGCATCTTCTACCATAAAATGCATTTCTGAAACTCCCAGAGAAAAAATGCTACGAGCTCAAAGCCCATTTGTCTTGGTGCTTCAGGACTGTTTATGCTGTAACATTGTCAAATGGCAACACTGCGAGGCATTTGCTGTACACAAAGCAGGCATGAAAACCTATGTCAAGTATGTTTAGTACGAATTATACTCTGTATTTCCTCAGCAAAATACTGAGTCTATTCACCCAAATAAAACAGTAAGTAATAAATAGGTCACAAGTAACTGTTTAGTAGCACTGTTTCGTATGTTGCATGTAAACTCTTTTCCTATGACCTCATTTCCAAGATCCTCATTTTAATTATTAGGTTCAGCTCATCCAAAGAAATGTTCCCTGAAAAATCTGAAGATAATGTAAGGCTTTTTTATATGTATATTTTTTATGATGAAAATGTACAATACATGACTACATAGTTATATAAACTACTTAAAAGTGCTTGATAAATAAGATGTTTAGACTGTTAAGACTATAAAAAGCCTTATCTGCATGGCACAACTGTAAAATCAGGTACGTGTTTTAAAATGGCTCAAGTTCAATATTTCGTAGAAGTTAACTTTGGCCCTTTTTCTTCGAGAAATATGTATGGAATTTTCGATAAGTTTTGAACAAGAGAGGTAGAGATAATTTCTAAAGTTTTCAAGTTAAAAATGCATGAGGCATTGGATCTGAATTTGAAAGAAACCTGAAAATTACACCATGAAAAAATAAGGAAACATTTAGTTGATTTCAGAAAATACCCATTTTCATTGGATTTGCATGTCCCTGCTGGGGTTCGACATAGTTCTTAAGAGATTGTTTTCAGGGATAATTATGTAGGAAAGACAGACAAAAGCAGAATTTTGAAAGTGATTTATTTGTAATAGCCCTGGAGGCTGGCTGGACTGATGATCACAGTGAGCTACCAGTTACTTCAGCTACAGACAAGTACTGTCCTGAAGATACCCCTTCTAGGATGCCCAAAGAGTGATTTTGAAAGAAGCTGTAATGCTGAGGTGTAAATGTAGGTGGGGCTTTGTGGTGTGATGTGGCCCCAAGGCATTGACTACGCGCGTGTCTCAGAGGCCCTGAGAGGGACCTTGAGGCACATGGAACTTCTAGAGACAGTCCTTCTAGAGACGGTCCACAGTAGAGGAATGAAGATGATTAAGGGACTGGAGCTTCTATCTTAGGAGGAGACTAAGCGAGCTGGACCCATTTAGCCTGGAGAAGAGAAGCTTGAGAGGGGATCTTATCAACATGTACAAATATATGAGGGGAGAATGTAAAGAAAATGGGAGAGAACTCTTCTCGGTGGTGGCCACTGGCAGGACAAGGGTCTAGATAAGAACACGGGAAGTTCCATCTCCATGTGAGGAAGAACTTCTTTCCTGTGAGGGTGACAGAGCCCTGGAACAGGCTGCCTGGGCGGGTTGTGGAGTCTCCTTCTCTGGAGATCTTCCAAACCCGCCTGGATGTCACCCTGTGCCCCGTGCTCTGGGTGTCCCTGCTGGAGCAGGGGTTTGGACTGGATGATCCCTAGAGATCCCTTCCAGTCTCGAATATTCCGTGACCCTGTGGTTCCCCTCACCTGGGGACAGCTGGTGCCGGGCTCCCCCCTGCTCCAGGGTAGCTGCCGAATTCCCGTCCTGCCGGGCATGGATGTCCCCTCGTCACCCCGCCATCCCATCGGAAGGGAGGGATCAGGCCTCCTCCAGGCCTCTTCAAGTTGTAGTGCAAGACTAAGATCAACAAGTTAAAGTACTTGCTTAAATAAATAAGCGAACGTATTAAATCTCGGTAATAAGAATTTGACAATAGCTTTTTATTTCTGCCTTGGAATACAAACACTATTACCTCTTTCTCTCCTTTTCTCCTTCTCACCCATTCGGCTTTCTAGGTACCACTCAAATTTCCCATAAATCTTGGACTCCTAATTTAGAAAACAATCTCTCAATCTCTGCCACCTCCTAAAAAATACCCCTGAAAAATGATGACTATTTTAAACAACACATTAAGCTTTTTGTTCAGCTTTCAGTGCTCGTGCTACACCAGAGCACTCCAGAAAAGAGAAAATTCCAGCAATAAAAGTAAAACTTTAACCGTTTTTAGATTTCTCACAACACATTAAACAGAAAAACATATCATGTTACACCATTGGATCAGCTGCAATCTGCCATTTCCTCCGCAGTGCTACAGTCTCCCTATATGCTTCTGTCCGGGGTTTGGGAAGGATTATAGGTGGCAGTAAAACCCATGGC
>VZSG01000089.1:1594773-1613508 GCA_013398315.1 Nothoprocta pentlandii | reverse complement strand
TTTTTTTTTTTTTTTTTTCCAAGTATCTGTGATAGAGTTGTGTTATTTAAGCCAGTAATGAGACAGAGGAAGTATTTTCAGGAACGCACTCAGTGTGGCCCAAGAGCACGGCTGGTGCTCTGCTTATATAACCACCTGTGAGACACTCAAAGGACGCCCCTGCACGAAACCGGTGTCTTTATTCATCGTGTTCCCCCACGGCAACGTTAAATTCCCTCTTCTCTCTCGTCTTTGCCAGAGACCCTGCCTTGGTGGCTCTGCTGTCACACAGTTTGCACCATGCTGGTCAGATACCAGCAGCGCTCAATGAGCATTTACAGAACTTGCAAAGATGTCACCTGGACGTTTTTCTTCCCCCTTTTCATAGAGGGAATGTGATTTCTTCTATCAGCAGCTTGTGATGTGATCACACAATGAAACACGAGGCCAGTGCAGCGAGATACCTTTTTCTTCATATTGTATTATGGCTATGAGCCTTCTTTGATGTCAGTGAAGTTAATAACATTTAGAGATATAAAAATAAAGTCAGGACTCACTGACTAAGAAAGTAGTACCAGACTCTCTTGCTAGCCTGTTTTTTTTAATCTTTTATTATTGCTATTTCTATAGAAGAGAAAGCTTATAGAAAGTGAAACATACGTCCTTTGTTTGTATAAATTCTTAGACAGTATGTGAAAAAGAAGACCATATGTTCAATGCAAACTTACACCATCTTTTGGTCATTTTATAGCACACATAAAGGTGCTTTGCAGGAAAAAATTGAAGTGGCCTGGCTGCAGCAGGAATCCCTCTAATCTCTGCTGCAGAACTCCCAGCAAATCCAACCTGGAAATTAATTGAGATTGGGGATTGCTTAATGGCTTCTCCTTTTTCAGTGGTCATTATTTTTACTTTGACATATATCTGCGCTTCCTCAGAAGTGGGCAAAAGGAGTTCTTGGGAAAAGAGTGTCTGCTGAACACTGCCACAAAGCTCAGCTTATAGGCTAGGGAAGAATAGATTTGTGTGTATGTGTGTGTGTGCATATGTGTATATATATATATATATGTGTACATATATGCATGTATAATCTTTGCTTTTTCTGCAGCTGTCCATGCGTTGTTTTAAATACCTTTTTAGCTTCATGGTTATATACCTTGCTCAAAATCCAGTGAAAAGAAGAGGTCTTTGGCTGTTCACTTCTAGCCATTGCATATTGGAAATGTTGCATGTTTTGATTAGAGATTAGTGTTTGCATCATATTATTTCCATGCCTTTATTTTAGGATTAACTTCTAGAATAAATACACACAAAATTTTGAAGTTGGCTTTCACCAGTTACTTGCTTGGCCCTCTAACTTGGGTCTGGCTGTAGCCTAGGGAAGAGTCAAGAATCGGTTGAGCAGAAGCCTCTGCCTTTGCAGTCCCAGTCAGTTATGATTTTGGAAGGTGCCTGTCTCATGGGTCTCCACAGGATCTGCAGGTCTTTGCTCGTGTCCATCTAAATTGTGAGGACTAAAGTCTTGGAAATAAGGTAAAACGGATCTCTGTGTAACAGGCAGTGAAAGAGCCAAGGTGGGACTGATTCACTGTGTTTTATGTTGCGTGTTCTCCAAAGGGCAGCATTGCCATGTGTTTCCCCAGCTTTAATATAGAGGGCAACGTAGCCCTCTGGAAGTGGGGACTGCTAAACTTTCAGAACACCTAGGAAGGAAGGGATACAATTGCCGTGATACTCAATGACATTATTGAAGATTTGGCACTTCCCTCTCTTACGGCCTCTACTGGTTTGCTTCGCTAAATGCAAGTGAAAATGACCTGCTAGAGAAACCACAGCTTACCTGGTTATTTTGGCTAAGTACCTGGAAAATGGGGGGTTCAGGTTAGTTCCCTTTCGATCTCTCTATTTTAATCTCTGCACCTCTCTTTTTCAAGGTGATCTCTGCTCATGTAAATGTGCCATCATCCGAACTGCAGGCAATAATCTGGAGGAGAGAATATGTAGCTGGCACCATTCTCAATGAGAAAGACACTTTCCATGACATTCTGGTTTAAATGGCATGAAAATCAGAGTTCAGTGTTGTGTGAATGAGGGCAGAATAGAGCCCTTTGTAGCTCCTTTGCAAACCCTGCGGGATCATCTGGAGGTAGAGCCGCAGAAATCCCCCAGGGATGTCTCCCGCTCTCCCCCTTAGCACGCTGTGCCCTGATCACGTTGGAAATCCACTCTGTTTACATTTAATCTCAGCAAAATCTGCCCAGGACTTTCCTTCCACATTTCCAGTACTATCTTTATGACACTTTTTTACTTCTATGTTTGGGGGTATTTCTGCTAAGAAAGATCCTAAACGCCTGTTTCTCTGTGGGTGCTGCACTGCATGTCAGGAAGGCAGGAGTGGCTGGAAACTGGAGGTGAAGCTGTGGGCTGAGCTCCAGTGCAGAGCACAGTGCTCTCCCCGTCGGTGCCTGCTGCATGATGTCAGGCTTGTACCTTCTCCCCGCCTTAGTTTGCTTATCTAAAATACGGCCAAAATGCTTTTCAGATATATATTTTTTTTATTTTTGGATCTTTCCAAGGTAGAGGAAAAAGGAGGCTGGGAGCTTGCAATGAACACATATGTAAAATTCACAAGTGAAAAATACATGGCAAGTTGCACGTGGAGAAAGAGAAAGAGCCTCAGAGACAGATGGATTTATATAAATTCAGCTTTTAAAGGTTTTTTTTTAATTAAATAATTGTAAGCAGCAACCAGCTGTAGTATTATCCTTTGCTGTGTAAGCTGCGCAGCGCAGTGTAAACAGGGGGTCGGGCTCTCCTGTGGCCATCTGACCCTCGCAGCAGGAAAAGGGGGCACGGAGGGAGGCTGTGCACAGAGAAGCCAACGAGGATATTCATGAGCTGGGAACTTTTGCAGCAAAAAATAGCTTTCCTGCATAGTCAATGGTGCATAGCGCTCGGTTTAAAAACCCTTATTAAATTAAGAGGAGCTTCTGCATCCACCAGCCTTGGCTGCTGCCGTGTTGCTTCCATCACGATGCTGCAAGTGCCGGAGCTTAATATCGACGGGAAGGTTCCGAAAAATGCAATAACATTCAGATACAACTCGATTACTGGTGGAACAGAGATACACAACATGAAAACTCATGTGTCGGGGGAATCTGCCTCTTCTGAGTCTCTTTGTTCCTAAAAAAAATCCTTCTTAAAATATAAATGCCTGTCTATATGTATATGTGCATTCCTTTGTCAACACAGGAGGATAGGAAGATGGAGGGGTTGGCAGCCAGGCATCCTTCAGTATGTTAATTGTCTAATGTTTTCTGGTCTTTAAAATCCTCCTCTTTCTCTTCCTTCTTTTTTTTTTTTTTTTTTTTTTTTTTTTTTTTTTTTTGGCAGATTAAAAACCGGAGCCAATCACCAGCCCTCTGATCATAGTTTTCATGCTGGGTATTTAATACGAGATGTTTTTAAAATTCACAGACGTCCCCTTTTTGTCCCTGCTGTGGTCACCGCAGCTCTGACCCCCTTCTCGGTGCGATTTGAGCAGAGTCCTCTCCCTGCAGCATTTCTGTGACCCAACAAATGGTTATTTCTTTCCACATTTATTATTAAAAAAAACAAAAAAACATAGCCTGGTGTGCCCCCCCGAGACCCCCTTTTTTTACATAACCTCGAGCCGCTGTTCATCTCTTGGTGGGCGCAGTTGAGGGGAACGGTGCGGCGCTCCTGTAAGTCACAAGTGAGATGAGTTTGTTGGCTTGCGTGGCGTTTTCCCCTTTCAAGCCCGGGCACATTGCAGCACATTCCATCGGTCATTGTTCCGATGAGGCTCTTGGGCGACCAGGGGCCGGGGAGGAGGCGCTGGGGACAGAGGGGCACTTTGTTCCGCACCTCATATTTGGCGTGTTCTGCCAATGCAGAAAATGAGCCCGGCTCCCAGCACCAAAATGTTTCGGGTTTTGAGCATACTGTATGTTTGATGCACCTAATTTAAATAAATGACTTTCACATTTAAGCAATTAAACCTATAATTAGCACTGTTTGAATGAACTAATCAGCTAATACCCTATGACACACAGTTCTTTTTTTTTGCTTTTTTCTCCAGATATTTTTAAAGGGAAAGGGCTGATGTTTATGAAAAACTGTAGGTGATGCATTATAAAAATATGCTTTGATTCGTGGAAATTACAAAACACCACCACAAACTATTGCGACCAACCTTCTGCTTTTGCCTCCCAGAGAATGTGGAATTCTGTACACTCATTTCCTCTGAATTCAAAGGCAGAGACTGCAATAAACAAAGTAACATTTTTTTAAAAAAACATGGTGATCTGCTACAGCTATTCTGCCTTTTTAAAAATACCCAAAAGGGCTTTCATAGGGCTGCCTGCTCCCTGTGTTTTCACATGTGATCCAGCGGCGGGCGAGCTGTGGGAGCCGGAGCCGAGGGATTCCCCCTGAGGAGCGGAACACTACCCTCGCTCCATAAGATGGAAATTTATTAGGAGATGATCCGGGTGTCCTCCAAAAAGGAGCATTTTTGATAAAAATCTTGTTCTCTGACAGCAGCCTAACAAGAGATATTTGTTAGCTGGTTGTGTTCCTTGGACTCATCTGTTAATTTTAATTCTCCTGGGGCAGGGCTGGGTATTTTCGTGGCGAGCAGACGTGATCTATGGGCACTCATTGAAGTCTGAGGTGTCGGACGGAGAGAGCGCTGCAGGTTTGCAGGGATCTGCCTTTTGCTTTCCCTTTTCCCCTAGATAAAAAGGAAAAATCATCCTTACATTTCTATCAAAGCTGGAATCTGTTAATATATTTATGTGCCTCTTCGAATCTGTGTTACTATAGATCTCTATTACTATAGAAAGAAATATGTATACTCTATCATAGAAATCATCTTTTCTTCAGCTCTTTTGTCCCTAAATGTTACAGTACCCTGCATAGGACATACAAATCGTGCCATATATTAGCATTTTACTTTTCTTCTTTTTTCCCCAAACACCACTAAATGTCTACAAATGCTGAAAACAACTTGATCGCCCTTGAGCTGTTCAGCTCATGCCAGTCTTCCTAGCCTCATTCCAGCTTCATCCATATTCGGGACCTTTCTTTCCAGCTTCATTTTTTTCTTGAATTGTTGCCTCCAATAGGGCACAGGCTGGAAAGTTTTCAAAGAAAGAATGTGGATTTTTAATGAATGAAGCTGACATTGGGAGCCCTCCCCCGGCATTATGAGTTGCCAAAGTTGGTAGGTTTGTAGGGAGCAGAAAGGACTGCAGGAAGATGCCAGATGGTCTTTTGTGGTTACATGGTTCGCCAAAACTTAACTCGTTTCTCTGCCTGTGTGATAACCAGCATCTGAAAGCACTTTTTCATCTGCCAAGTTCAAGATAAGAGCTAATTTAGATTTGGGTTCCTTTTGTTAAACATTTGGGGGAGGATGGGAGAGAAGAAAGGAGTCATGAGAAAGTGCTGACGGATGAAACCTTTTTTAATAGGATTGGATTCAGCAACACTTTTGTTGGAAGATGTCAGGTTCAAAAGGGGGGTTCTTTTCCGAAGAAGAGATGAGACAGCCCTACTCTGTCTGTGATAACCAGTACCTTGGTCCTTGGACCATCCAGACAGGATTCAGGTTTGGATTGCCAGCTTCAGAGCAGGGATTTGAACCTCGGCCTTGGGCACTTTCAAGCAAAGGATCTGACTAGTCAGCTCCTTCCCATGGCAATAGGCTTTCTGTCTAATGTTTACAGACTGTCTCCATCCAGACTGAGGGAAAACATTCACTTTGTGAAGCTTTAATAGATAGGAAAATGATTCATTCATTCCCTGGTGCTTCTTATAACCCGTCTATAGGTGTCTGCAGCACTGACTGCTCTCACTGTAGCTGAAATTAGGGGTGACAAATGTTCAGCAGTTCTGGCAAATCAAGTCCTAGGTGTTTGAAGTTGGGCATCTAATGACTCAACCCCCCCAAATTTGCAGATTTCAGCTGGAATTTTGCTCTGCTTCACTGCCCATATGCGAATTGGTGGCCCTGGCACCCTGCTATCCAACAGGAAAGCTCCTCACTACAGCAGGAGGTGGCTCCCCTTGAGTACCCCTGCTCTGATGGAGTTCCTAAAGGAGCTCGGGAGAAAAGGGAGAATTTCTTATTCAGTGCAGGTTTGGGAGAAAATGTAGTGAATATTGAATGATGGGGCTGCCAAGGTTCACATATTGGCTGAAAGAGACCTAGGTAGGAAGGGCAGCTCAGTTACCCTCACTTGAGAAGCTTCTCCTGCAGTGGGAGCCCCCGGAGCAGCGATCCCGGGCAGCAGGAGCGGGGCCGTGGCCCTGGGGCCGCCCCTGGGGACGTGGTCGGGCACTTGGGAAACTCAGCCCTTCTCTCTGGAGGAAAATAAAGTGGACCTTTCCTAAGCACACATCTCCCACCCCTTCGAAAGCCACAAAGTATTGCCAGGGCGGTGTTGTAAAGCAAGCTACTTCAGCCATAATTTTATAGATTTGGGTTGGAACAAAGTGTTTTTGCTACAGGAAACTCATTATTTGTAGAGTGGCATGAAAATGGAAAGAGTTCAAAATGATTTAAATATAATTTTGTATATAATAATCACCATATGATATAAATGATGGTTGTTCTGATTACACATGGACAGCCATTACCTCTGAATGCAATTCCTTAAATAGAGGGAAATAGCCGCTTAAAGCAGCTTCTGCAGCAGGGGCAGCCCTCCTGCCCAGCACCCTAACATGCCACTGGGGTTGGGGCTGCTCTTTGCAGGGCTGCTCTGAGCACAGCAAACCTGGGACAGCAAAAGTCAAGCCCAAAGAACCGTTCCCGAGCATCGCCCGCCTTGGTTCAAAGCTCCAAATTCCACTTTTGAAAATAGCAAAATGCTATCCTCAAAACTATTCTGCTTGTTGTTTCTATTCATTGTTTCCATGGTAGAGCTGCAAACTGTTACAGCTGTGTTTTGGGTGGTCTATTGTATAGCGCTGTTGGTTTTGATTATGATGTTCAACACTCTCCTGGTATGTGTTTCTCTGTCTCACTGTCTCCACACAAATAAGGAGTGGTGCTGCCTCCACCCATTGTTTATACAATTGCCTTGTGGTTATAAAGTGGGAAACCTAATTTATTTGCCCTCCTTTGCCTAAGGGGGCTCGCGTCTCCACACAGCAGTTCCTAGGAGGGTGCCCTAAACATAAGGTTGTCGTTTAGGTTGGAAGGGAACATCGCGCAGCCCTTCCCGCAGGAAAAGTCATGGAGCCAAACGCAGAACATGCACTAAGGAGGAGGATTCACAGTCCAAGTGATTAGAGCAGCTAGCTGAGATGAAGACACTGCGTTTCTGCTTCTTAGACTATGTGTTTTACATTGGATGTCATCCAAAAAAACCCCAAAATCCACGGAGTACAGAGAGATAAAGGCTAAGGTATAGCTGACCCGATTTTTAAATACGCTCTTACAGTGACCTGCTATTGTCAATCAGACAACACATCATGCATTGCCTGGGGTGTGCTGATCAGTGTAAGAGAGACTGGTTTGCAGATAACGTATATTTACAGGCCTGCATTTGGGCATGACTGCAGAAGATGTGATTTGTGAGGGGTTCAGAACCCTCGGATCTGAATGCGGTGTAGTTAAAACACAGATTGCTGTCTGTAAGACACACACACCTCATTTACTGCCGAAGATAGGAAAATAAAAAGTGCTTCTCTTGACCCAAAATTGTGAAAATGAGTAACTGTGGGTGTAAAATGAGTTACTGTCTGTGCAAAATGGTAATTATAAATACAGTATGTCTGAGCTGCCCTGCAGAACTCATGCTGTCGTGTGTAGCAGCTAGAGAGGGCTGGGGTAAACTAAAATTGCACAGTGGCCTCTTTGCTTCCTCTTTGCAATTATAGAGCGTTTCACCTTCTGCAGCTGAGGCAGGACCCCAGCCTTGACATAAAAGAACATCTTTTAGAAACTTGCACTTGAAGTGGGCTTAGGACAGTTGGTACACCCCTAACTGAAATCAAAAGTAATTGATGCCTGATGACAGTCATCAAAGAACCTTATTACAGAAGCACAGGAAGGTTGTGGTTGGAAGGGACATCTGGAGGTCATCTAGCCCAGCCTCCCTGCTCAAGCCTAGAAGCTGTTGCCCGTGACTGTGTCCCGTTGGGTTTGGAAGATCTCCAGAGAAGGAGACTCCACAGCCTCTCTGGGCAGCCTGTTCCAGGGCTCTGTCACCCTCACAGTAACTTTCTTCCTCATATTCAGCTGGAAATACCCCTGTTTCAGTTTGTGGCCATGGCCCCTTGTCCTATTGCTGGCTACCACTGAAAAGACTCTTGACACCCCCCTTAAGTTTTTTATCATGAGCAAACTTGCCGAGGAGACGAAGCGCTGTCCCTTCATGCAGGTCCCTGATGAATCAATGGAACAGGACTGGGCTGAGGTCCAAGCCCTGGGCACACACTGGCTGCAGACACTCTGCACCGGGATCACAGCGCTGAGCTGTGACACGCGGCCGGTTTCAGTCGAGCCCAGTGCTGATCTTCTAAGCAGCCCTTGCTGAGCGCGTCTGCTGGGCTGGAGCGGGTGACAGGGTCACAGGCTCCACATGCCTAGAGATGACATCCATATTAGGCCACGCATACTTATTTTCTGAGCAGCACAGTCTCATGTGCTTTTAATCACTTGGTGTAAATGTTACCATTTTGATTTCATTTTCATTGTGCAGTTTTCACCAAGAATAGGAATTGTTCAGAACTTTGAATGTTTGTCTGAAACTCATCTTAACTTCCTGCGTGTGTATGTGTAGATTAGTTCTGGAAATCTGGTTAAACTGTTTATTTCTATTTTTATTTTTATTTATTTATTTTTTCATGTAAGATCTTCAGTGTGGAGTTTGAGATGATGCCAAGATAAAAGCAAGAACAAACCCAAATCCAGGTGATTATTTGAGGGTCTCTGGCCCTGAACTAGAATCAACTCCAAAGCTGCAAAGTTGCAAAGTTGTAAAAATGTACAAGGCAGGACCCAACAGCCTTTTGTGCCCCTAAAACATTTACTGAGCTGCTGTACTCATGTTTAGCAGATGGTTCTATCCTACTTGACTTGACAGTGGAGCATTTGGTAGAGTATGGACGTAAGTCTGGGCTGGGTGCTGGTGAACAAGCAATGCAGATTATGCCTTGACCCTCCTCCTTTTCCTCTGACTATACCCAAGCCTCCAGTATGTATTTTGAGGCCCAGTGGCCTGAACACACATGACTGATCACACTTGCAGTAAACTTTTAGTATGTCTTCACCTTGACAGTGAACCAGATATCGGAATTTAACCTGAAGCATTTTGCTTTCCCATAAAATAAAAATATTCTGTCCTAAATTACATCCTTTAAAAACATAAGCAAACAAAAAGTCTAGCTCTCTTTCTGACTGGCTGTAATTCCATGTTTCCTCTCTCTAGTTTCCCATGCACTGCCTCTTACCTTTGCTGCTCTCCCACAAAACGCTGGCAGGGTACCAGCAGGTCTGACAGCTTCTTCTGGGCTCTCTGCCATGGCCGTATCTCATGTTCCTGAGGGTTCCTGGGGGACTCGTGACGCACGATGCCTCCCCGGGCTGCGGTGGCCAGCAGGCTTTGGGTGCTGCCCTTGGCCCCAGCGTCTGGCCAGAAATGCTGGCCCAGATCGAGGGGATGAAGAAAGATGAGGAAATGTGGGCAAGGGATGGAAGAGCAGCACTGGAACTGAGCAGGCCTGGAGTGGGAGGAGAGGTCTAAAAACAGTGGCAGAGAAGAGATAGTAGGTGTTCCAGAAGTATCTGAGATTGAAGGGAAGATGCAAATATTCTAGTTCAGGATAAGACGTAAGGGATGATCTACAGGGGGAATGGAGATTGGGAACCGAACGGAAAGGGAGCAAAGGAAAAAAGATGAGTTAGGACAGGGAGAACGATGAGTGTGGGTGAAGAGGAAGTTTCTTTAGGATTTATTAAAATATGAATCATTGTAAGTCCACATTTAGCAGCAGTGGGATGTAATTCCCAGCCTTTCTGGAATAGCCTGTCCCTAGCTGTAGTCCATTTCTCAATGGGGTTACCGGTGCCAAGTGGCCTGTCAGACAGCCCAGTGTTGATGCCTCCTTAGCCGGATAATTTTGAATCAAGGAAATTAATGTGAATTTTAATTTCAGCATTTTCAAAGTGGCAAAGACTTCAAAAGGTGTCATAGTGACTATAAGTACAATTAAGACCTACTGGGAAATGTGAAAGAACTAGCAACAGTAACCTATAGCCAGCCAGTGTGTGTGAACCCTCAGAATTTCCAAGTGTGAAATTGTTGGATTTCAGTGCTGGTTTAATGGCAAATTTCAGTATAGATTTAACACTCAGGAACACCTCCTTTGTTTAACCTTTGCATAACATACATTGCTAATAAATGCAATTATCACATGTATGTGTATTACTAATAGATGTAATCATAAAGTGTGCATATATATGCTAGATACATTCATGAAAATACATGTATATGCACACATACTAAAATGCACATGAACCTATATACGTTATATATATGAAATGTAGGAAGCCTCAAGAATATTTTCCATACTTGTCCCTGTTAGTGTAAAACAGCCCTGTGATTGTCCCTATTATGTTAATAATTCTTTAGCTGACTAAATGTCATCCTTGCCTTCTTACACACTTTCCTTTTTCTCCCCCCAAATCTTACGGTTTTAATTTTACAAAATGCAAAACCAAGAATGTTCTGAGTTAGAGTTGCCATACCTGACCTCAGTCTGAAAGTTCATTTTTGATCAATGCAGGGATCAGGTGGCTTTAAAATAATTGGCATTGCTGTGCTACCTTTTCTACCTAGGACACAGGAAAGTGTGACTGCAGGTGCTCTGGTAACTTGAATTGGTGTTTTGCCTTTGTAAGTTAACAAAAATATCTTACCAGTTAATGTAAAGCCTTTTATGTCCCCTCCAAAATTTCAGTCTTCAGTCGATTCACATCTGCAGTTTCATTTAATAGGAGCCAGATGTTGAAATCGAGGCAATATTTATTAGGAAGTTTGCGCTGCAGAGGGCCTGCTAGCACCGATGTGCTCCGCTAGAAGCAGAACTTTCTAATCAGCAACCCTCAAACTTCATTTTGCAAGCAGGAAGATGTGGCCAAATGTATATAAAATGCCAAAGCTATGGCACTTCACACCCCAAACGTTGTTAATGCTTTTAAAACTGCAGGTTCCTAGTGAACCAATATGAATGACCGCACACGCCGCCTCATCTCTGTGACAAGGAGAGGCCAAGAAATGAGACAACAGACAGCAGAGAGTGGAACCCAAAGTTAAACAAGTCTAAAATCAGCAGTGGTGGTGAAAGAGAAGGCAGGAGCTGGAGCTGCTCGGGAGCAGCCGTCGGTGGCGCTCGGCATCCTGGCTCAGCCACGAGGCAGCAGGAATTAGGATCTGCTGCTCCTCCAGGGATGGCATTGAGAAGAGAAGGCTGAGAGGGGATCTGATTAACATGGATAAGTTCGTGAAGGGGGAATGTAGGGAGGAAGGGGACAAGCTGTTCTCAGTGGTGGCCAGTGGCAGGACAAGGGGCAATGGGTGCAAGTTGAAACACAGGCAGTTCCATCTCCGTGTGAGGAGGAACTTCTTACTGTGAGGGTGACAGAGCCCTGGAACAGGCTGCCCAGGGAGGTTGTGGAGTCTCCTTCTCTTCTGGAGGTCTTCCAATCCCGCCTGGATGCCGCCCTGTGCCCCGTGCTCTGGGTGTCCCTGATGGAGCAGGGGGTTGGACTGGATGATCCCTAGAGGTCCCTTCCAACCTTAAACATTCTGTGATTCTGTGGCAGCATCTTCCCATGCTCTCTCCATGCTTAGCCATGCCAGACATGGTTAAGATGTGTCTGATGTGATTAAAATCCTGAATTAGATACATGGTGGCTTTTCTGATCACTGTTAGGATAGAGGTCTGAGTATCTTTTCTGGGAGGTACAAAGTGTAGAAGAAAGAATATATGATATAGAAGAGATAAAGATTTATTCACTGTATATTTTGCTTTGACTCTATTTTTTTTTTTTTTTTTGGTACAAAATCATTATTCACTAAAGGGAGAGGCATCACCAGTCTTTCACCCTCATGAGCTGGAACATTTTGCTCTTGCAGCATAATCAGATTTTCCAAGCAAAACTCCTGGTTATTTCAGTCACATTTATGCAGCTGTATGAGGCCTTGGCAAAATGCAAGCACTGCAGAGCATGGTAACATTTCAAATATAAAAATTAAATCAATAATGTAGACTTAAATTTTAAAGGCCAAATTAAAAAAATTGTATTGTGCCTACAAGATATGCATGCAGGTACCTGATTGGATTTTGTATGTATTAAGCAAACAGTCTACAAATGTGGAGAGAGCACCTCCACACAGTGATATTCAGAATCTAAATGGGTAATATTTGGCATCCTTTCATTTCCTGGCAACTTTTGCTTTGCATTTTGCAAGTGCAAAGGTTTAAGTTAAGATCAAATCTTTATAAAGAACTGAGAATGAGTTGGAAACACAAAATAAAAGACTTCTGGAAAGTCTGTGTAGGAGATGTTATATTCCAGTATACTTTGTTCTTCTGATGTTGTTTGGGTGTCAGTGTTAAAATAATTCCATAACTAAAACTGAATGGCATTGCATGTTTTGTAATAAGGCACAACTGTCGCTTCAGAGCAATGGGGTGAATGTTGTAGAGGCTTTGGTGGGAGTTTGGCTCAGTTAAAGGATAGAGACACAGAATTTCTCTGCGCATCATTCCCTTTCATGCTGGTTTTCCTGTCTGTCCATCACTTGTTGTTCTTAGTGTCTAGAATAGTATATGTTTGTGCTGAAAAATCCAACTATGAATCAGTAAGCTATAAATTCATGAGCTACCTTGTATTTCTATCACTGATTTCCCCAGGTTTTCCCTCTTCTCACCTGTAAAATGGAGGAGAGCTACTTATACCTGGGAAGTTGCATAATTTTATTTTACCTATTGCTAATCACTGCAGTGTGTCTATGAATGTTTGTAAAGCTCTTTGAAGATGAAAATTGCCAAAGAAGTGCTAGGGATGATTATTATAAGTTAATGAATAAATTTCAGCATGCATTTGATTGCCAGGTAATTCAGAGGGGAATCACCAACCCTTCCCTCTTTTCGAGGAAGAGAAGTTGACAGTCAGCTAGTTGCTAATTAGCACTCAGCTGAAATGCCTCCAAAGCTGAGTGCTCCCAGTTGAATCCTTTAAAAAGTAAGCTTTCAACTAATTGAAATATGCTGCAAGTTGAGCAGTGGGTGAGGTCTATAACAGGTAAATTGGTACTGTGGAGTCTAAAGAGTGGAAAGAATATTAAGGTTTTTCAGGAAGAGACAAGAAAGTTTGGGAAACCCTAGCCAAGGTAAGCGTGTCTCTTCCACAGCTGTACATCCCTTGCCTGTCTCTGACCTGCTTTGTAAGCTGCTTCTCTTGTGAGAGCGAGTTAGGGAAGAGGAATTGCTTGAGACCTGTGTGTCAGTGTGGTTTCCCTTGTTTTTTTAGAAGCATATATTGAGATGTGGGTTGTAGGGACTCTTATTCAAGGCTGGGATAGGCTTATGTAATTTGGTAAACATGCTTTTCTTTAAGATTTACAAAGCTTGCAGTAGATTCTAGTTAGTCTTATGTTAGAGCTCAGTGACAGTACTACCTGCATTTGACTCTTGTTTAGGTTTTAAGGCAAAATAATGGTATCAGAAAGAGGCTTGGAGTCTTAAGGCGCTTGCCTGTGTGCTGGCCTGATTTTGAGCTGGTGAATCAGTCTCCCAGGCTATACTCTGTCCCTGCAGCCTCTTCCTACCATCTCTTTGTTGTTTTTATTTTTTTGGTTATCTGCCAGGTACATCCAATAAATAACAGAATTGTCTTCCCTGCTGCTGAAGGCTGTATTCTTCCTTGGGCTCTGGGAGGCCTCTGCGAGAGGTAAATGACAATTTTCATCCTTTCCTTTCCCTGTGTGACCACTCTGAATTCACCATTCTCAAGATCAGCTCTCCAGGCTTACCCTAGGGAGGACTCACTTAACTAAACTTGTTGAGTGGCCTGGGAGAAGAAACTTGGTTGCTTCAGAGAGCATTTCTCAGCATCAGCCTCCTGTGCTCACCCACGCCAAACGCCAGCCATGTGTGTGGCAGCAGGAGAAGAACTGCTGTAAAACCAAAGTATATGACATCTCTCTGGCTTTTTGTTAGTTTAGGAGATCAGATTCTGACAATGGGCAAATGTTCACTGGTATCCCAAAACTATTGCAGTCCATAGGGAAGAAGCCTCCTTGGATGTCAAGGGCTGAGCAGTTACTCTTGGGACCTCGCTCTCCTTTCCCTGAGCCTCATGGAGTTCCTTCCCTTGACAGGTTCAGCTTTGCTGTGATAATGTTGTACTGGGTACCAGCAGCGCCCGGGTGTGATGGAGGGTACAGGCAGGCATCCCAAATCTACTGTTCCCGAGACCAGAGCTGTGCAGCGCAGTCTGCCCTGCCGGCAGCACGGCGAGGAGCAGCCTGAAGCCTCCAGAGCTTGAAGAGCAGGTCTGTCCCCTGCGAGCTGCAGAGCTCCGAGAGTTGCAGAGCTCCAAGAGCTTCCCTGCATGAGGTGCATGGAGAAGACACTTAACTGCTGAGCAGGGGGGTTTCTAGAGCTTGGCTGGAGAGAGGGCGGCTTGATGTCTGCTGCGTCTTGGTATGTGGAGAGGGCTCCTGGCTCTAACCCCAAGATGGGATTTGCTCCCCTTAAAGCTGGTCTCCTGCTCTGCTCCGCAGCCCTACCTGCCATAGGTTGCTCTGTACGTGCTGTACATGTGAGGCTGCTTGCTCAGGGACTGGCCAGCTCCTCAAAGGCTGCATTCACTTGGACATTCATAAAGTTCCTAGACAAAATGGAGCATCATTTTTGATTATGGACAAAGACCTTGTATACATTGGGGAGCTCAAAAAAATATTTTAAATCTCTTTTGTGCTATTATCTGTTCAGAGGCACTTCTAGCAACACTGATGCGTGTTCAGAGCTCTAACTCTTGAAAAAATCACATCTATTGTCATGAAATAGGTGAAAAGAATCCTTAGATTCCTGTGTAGGGAATTATCATATGTCCTAGACGTCCTGTGTAGGGAATTATCATATGTGTAATTTATGGAAGGCAGGTTTGAGTTTGCAAAAAGTCTGGAACATTTAAAAACGTGTGAATCGTTCTCATGGCTCTGTAAGCCGTGAAACACATTGCTTCTGGTGTGCCCTGCTTAGGCACTTTTGAAAAACCTTTCTGCTAAAAATAATCGTGTAATTTATTAATGACAGAAGAGAACATTAATCATGACCAAAAAAAGAGTAAGCAGTCTACATGGAAAAAAAACCTGGAAGCATATAGTAAGCCACACAAATATTTTTAACAATATATTCAATGAAATTATTTACTTTATGTACAGCTTGTCTGTGAATGGGCAGTGTTTTTTTCTGAATATTTCCTTTCTAAGTCTCAATATATTAATATTTAGTGAATCACAGTTTCTGGATTTCTTATAAACTGTGAGTGTGCAATATGTTGTAGTCTATAATCTATAGAAATTAATGGCAGTACTCAGTCCTGAAATTATTCAAAATTCTGAGTCTGACCTCTATGATTGGGCCTTTATTATATGTGATGGGGTGGCATTGATATTTTTCACTGATTATCCCAACTTTTCATAATCAAATTTAATTTAGACACAAAACCCAACATTGTGTGTGAACATTCAAGGCCCGTTTTGTTCTTTTACCTAAAGTTCACTTGACTTTCCTTATGGAAAATATTTAATGCTATTTGGATTTTTATTGAGAAACCAAAGGGTTTTGTATAACCAAAGGCCAGTATAAGTAGGTGGTTCTGGCTAATGCTGTACGGAAATTCATGGCTGCTTGAGTGGTGTCAAGAAATCTCATTTCCTCTAGTTATTAGCTCTTTACTTGCTGTGTACCTTTAAGTAACATCAGCCTCTTCAAGAGCTTCAAACCACCTTAAGTGCATCCACACAAACCTGGCTTACTGACACAGACCCAACAGTCAAGGCACACCAAGCACAAACACTGCAATTACACCTATTCACAGCTGTATCTCTCTTCTGTATTATTATTATTATTGAGGAATTATTAAAAACAATGCTGCATGGTCAGCTCTGCAAAGCATGGGCTGTGCCTCTGGCATAGGCAGCGTTTTCTGTGCAGCTCTCTGTCACCGAGCCGGTGTGCTGAGGTGTCACTGTGCTGAGGTGCCACCTTGCCACCGTGCTGAGGTGGGGCGCGGAGGCTGCCGTGGCCTCGTGCAGCTCCCCACGCTCTGTCACAGCAGTGGCAGCACCAGAGCGCCTGGGAGAAGGTGAAGGGCAGGGAGGGATGAACGAGCCGGCCCTTCTCGCCCACTGCCCCATCCCTGCTTGTGTCCTGAGGAAACAAGGACTGTCGCCGTGGTCTGGGCAGTTTGGGCAGTCTCTCTGTGGCAGCACATCTTGGCAGCACTGCAGCTTTCACACTGGTGGGTATGAAGGGATGGGATGTGTGCAATTCTCCTCCAAAAAAATCCATGCATCTCTCTGAAGTAAAGGGAAATGTTCATGAGGAGCTGTCAGTGAGACATCCGTGACTTACACGGATCCTTCTGTGTGTGCCCAGGAGAGGGCAATATGGCACACAGGCTGCAGCCAGCTCCTAGCACCATGTCTCCTTGGGGTGTCTGCGGCCTGTGTGGTTAGTGCCCGTCCAAAGAGACCCGAACTGTGTCTGTGCCTCTGCCAGGCATTTCTGGGGGCTCCCTGCTCCTTCCCACCTGTGTTCCCACCACAGGAATCGTGCCCGTTTCCCCATGCCTCTCCACTCCATCGTGCTGCCTCCTTTGTGGAGGGGCTGCAGCACCAGGGTGGCTGAGGTGAGCTGGGTTGAGGTTTCAGGATCTGCCCTGTGGGACACGCAGCTACTCGTGTGCACCTGCACATTGGGGAGAAGGAAACCCGCACACCCCATGTGTTCACAGCCACACACCACAGCCACATTCACCTCCACGTGTGGGAGCGCGTGCCTTCCTCTCCCTCTTGCTTCCCTGCCTCTCTTTCCTTCTGCTCTCCCTAAACCCATCTGCCGGATTAAGGAATTTATGGGTCGCCCTAACCCCGGGGCCAGCTGCCTGTGGTTGAGCGCGGCTGTGCTGTGCCCGAGGGCTGCCCCAGCGTGGGCCGCAGCCGCGTGCCCCCCAGCAGCGGCGCGCGCGGAGCCGCCGCCTCACGAGCGAGCGAGCGGGGCGCCGCGGGTGGGCGGGAAGGCGGGAAGGTGACGGCGCTGCTGCCCGCCCCACAGCTTCGGGGGACCGCGGCCAAGGGAGGCCCTGGGCCCTCACCGCGCTCCCCAGCAGTCACAGTGGAAAAGCATGCGTTGTAATGTCAGGTTAGCTTCTTAAAGCAGCGAATTTTAGCCTGGTCAAAAACGCCCTGGAAAAGATACAGTTTTCCAATGGTGTAAAGTTCCACCACTTTAATTACAAAAAGGAGTGTATTCTTTCTTGGATAAAAGTACTTTACTTGGGTTTTCTTAGCAAACAAAATCTTCAGTTTGGTGGGTTGTTCCTTGTTTTGCTTGCCTTCTCTAAAGTAGGTTGTACTTCAGTCATACACATAAAAATGTGTACATCAGTGCTGTAGCTGCAGTTTTCCTGGCCCTTTTGGCCTTAGACCTTAGGGATGCCTTGAGACACAAGGCAGGTGGATCTAGCAAGGCCCGCGCTTAGGTGTGTGTTGGTGTTACAGGCTTCTCACACGAACCCTTGGCAGGGCACTGTCACGGTCACTGCAGCACGAGCACTACTGAACCATGTGCTGGGCATGTTATTTATTGAACCCAGCATATATGGAGCGTATAGCAATGCTGCATAGCTAGGAAACCTGAAAAGAGAAGTAAAATGGCCCGTGTGCTATCTGCTGTGGGCTCTGTGTTCAGGAACAGGAGCTGAAGGAAGTCTATGGAACAGCTCAACGTGTCACTTTGTACAGGAACTCTTATCCTACAAGGAAAAATGGAGATACTTTTTGCTAAACAGTGACGCCAAGTAGGAAATTTTCACATTTATGTTACAGTATCCCTACGTTCATTTATATCTGAATTAATTTTTTTGATAGTGGATGAAGCTATATAGTGCTCAAATATTCTCCAGGATTATTGCATAAAATTAGAAGATGAAATGCTTTGTGCCTTGATTTCCCCATCTGCGCAATGGGCAGCCCTGCAGGCTTTGTGTAAGGCACTCTGGCTGCAAACTGCTGTGAAAGCCGCCGAAAACAGTGCGATTGTTATTCTCTTAATCATATTAGTTAACTAAATCTATTCCTAGAGTGGTTCCATTTGCTTGAATGAATTTACATGAGAGATTAATTCAGCACTGTTTGTTGTTGTTTTTACATTTGTTCAGCACTCTAAATAATGCCTGGCGCATTCCAGTTGTGTGGAAAGACATGGTCTTTGCTTCAAAGGCTCTTTCCACAGGTAATTCAAGGGCTCCCCTTCCCAAACCTTGTGCTCTCCCATGCTGCATATGAGCCCATTTCGTTTTCTCTATATTTTAGGCACTTTATTTATTTATCTTTGCACGTGCTGCTGGTTTCCAGGACTTTCTTGGAAGTGCAATTCAATAAAGTTCATCCCTCAGGTTTGGTTCCCTCTCCCCACCCC